>JAQNBH010000015.1:31040487-31429428 GCA_028752905.1 Cladorhizidae sp. MBARI D1340-BT2
GCAGCGACAGGTGGTGTAATGGACTTTGTTTCTTCAATATCATGCTTCTGATAGGAGAGGGAAGGTGTGTGTCAGGCAGAGACAGGTGGGTGTAATGGACTTTGTTGTTTCATTAGCACGCTCCTGATTAATTTATTTGGGAGTGAGAAGCTATGTCGTGGTCTCTTTTGGTCTAATGTTGTGTATATTGCTGTAGCTATGTCAAACTGTGCCAAAGTTTGCTGCAGCCCGAGTCAGGCCTTGGGCCACCTCAGAGCTGTGCAAGTCTCCAAGCCCTTATTAAGAACATCTGTGGCAGCCTTTTCTTGTAGTCTGTTAACTAGAGCTGTGATGACAAGGGTGTTGACCAATTATGCTGCCATTCGCAATTCTTGTTACCTTTCATCTTATTAAATTTAAAAAACGTGTTTTACCAGACACGTTTCAGTGAATTTACATATATCAGTTTAGCAACGTGACCTATCGTGCCAAAATTGTATGGCAGGTGTTGATGTAAAGGCAATATATTATATATTTAACCCTCTCACCGGTAACTTTACAGAGGTTTTTTTCTCAAAATGAATGATTTTCTTAATATATATTATATTTAAAGATGCATGATGTAAAGTACCTAACAACCATATATCAGGTGATAGCTAATGAGTGGGTGAATATTGTTGTTTTTTAATGGTGGCCTAGGAATAAACCACAACATCGTGAATCTCATTATAAGAAACAGGAACTGTTTCTATATAGCTTTCATTATTATGTCCACTAAGAATCTTCAACAGTTTACTATTGCTCATGTGACAGGTTAGTAACTGACAATCGAAGAATATATTTTTGGCTTATGAATATCATTATATGAAGCTGGCAACAACCACATAACTGTGAATATCATAACATGGAGCTGATTAGGAAGGGTTACTTGCATCACTGACTCATCAGAGTCAGAAGGAGAGATGTATGAAAGACCTAAATATAACATAATAAATCTTAGTCTAATATACCTTTACATTACTAGATTATGTTACATGCATACCAGCAAGAGAGGTAACAGCAGGTGGGCAAAGGCTAGGGCTACCAATGACAGATCTTGTCAGAGCTGCTATCTCATTTACTTCAACCTCATGGCTTCCCAAGTAAGCAGGGGTATTTTCTTCATCTTCTTAAGAGCTATCACTCTTGGAGAGGCTAAAATCATCATAAAAAAGCTGACCGATAACTTCATCTCGATTATATCGAACCGACATCTATATTCCAAAACTGTAAGTGAAGTTTGACATCACATTTTTCATGGTTACCAACGTTATACATACTTTATATTTTAAATAATCATGGAGCAAAGCTTTAGGTATGCGAAAATATGTTTATTTAATTTTTTTAGTGAATGGTTAATTTGTTATTATTTTTTTAATAGCGGTAATACCATTTCGCGCCTACAGGCGCTTATGCCGGTGAGAGGGTTAAGATAGGTACCTAGATACTGGCCTCCGGGCATTTACACCTAGGTGCCTAGCATACAGCAGCTCAGGTTCCCCGCAGAGTGGAGACCAAGCACTCATCAGCTTGGCTCCCTGCAGAGTGGAGACCAAGCACTCATCAGCTTGGCTCCCTGCAGAGTAGAGGGCAGGCATTTATCGGATTGGCTTACCACAGAGTGGAGACCAGTTACCCAATCATTGGCTTCTCACAGGGAGACCGGGCACTCAGCTTGGTTCCTCACAGTGGAGACCTGCACCCAATCAGCTTGCTCCTTGCATAGTGGAGATCTGCACCCAATCAGCTTGCTCCTTGCACAGTGGAGACCTGCACCCAATCAGCTTGGCTCCTTGCATAGTGGAGACCTGCACCCAATCAGCTTGACTTACCCGCAGAGTGGAGACCTGCACCCAATCAGCTTGCTCCTTGCACAGTGGAGACCTGCACCCAATCAGCTTGCTCCTTGCACAGTGGAGACCTGCACCCAATCAGCTTGACTTACCCGCAGAGTGGAGACCTGCACCCAATCAGCTTGCTCCTTGCACAGTGGAGACCTGCACCCAATCAGCTTGCTCCTTGCACAGTGGAGACCTGCACCCAATCAGCTTGCTCCTTGCACAGTGGAGACCTGCACCCAATCAGCTTGACTTACCCGCAGAGTGGAGACCTGCACCCAATCAGCTTGCTCCTTGCACAGTGGAGACCTGCACCCAATCAGCTTGACTTACCCGCAGAGTGGAGACCTGCACCCAATCAGCTTGCTCCTTGCACAGTGGAGACCTGCACCCAATCAGCTTGCTCCTTGCACAGTGGAGACCTGCGCCCAATCAGCTTGCTCCTTGCACAGTGGAGACCTGCACCCAATCAGCTTGGTTCCTCACAGTGGAGACATGCACCAAATCAGCTTGCTCCTTGCACAGTGGAGACCTGCACCCAATCAGCTTGACTTACCCGCAGAGTGGAGACCAGGCACGCATCATCTTGACTTCCCTCACAAGTAACGCTCGCCTCATGGCTACGCTGAGGTTCAGGGCGTGGCAATAATCCAAAATGGAAGGTCTAGGAATGAGGCCCAGAAAAGAGGAACACAAGGGGAGAATGGTTCAACCCTTGCGGCTGTGTGCTGCATTGACCAATGAAAGTTCTGGAGTCTAGCATGCCATAACCACTTCTTCTTTTTTTTTTTGCTTGATACACCTCGCACGCTTGTTGTTGTTGTTATTGTTCTTGGGGGGGGGGGGGGGTTAGGGTTCATACTTAATAGTCAAAATTATGTTTTAATAAGGGGGGACTTTAGGTCAAAATCAAAAAATGTTACCTCAATACAACCCTCAATACAACTGATCATAACTTTTTTATTTCAATCTCCATGAACATAATTTTGATACCAAAAGATAGCTTTATTCGTGTACTTTCTAATGTTATGTATAATTCTAATGATATGTATAATATATATTTTATTTTTATGTACCTTCAAGATGCAAAAGTCCCTCAAAAATACCTTCGCCGCTCCACAAGACTACTCAGATTTTGTATTGCCTTCTAATTGCTGGTGTGGGTAACGTATCTCTAGTGCTATAAAGTAAGCGATGGAAATCTTTTATAAAATTTTCTAGGGGTCATGGTGGGCCCTTCAATTGACCTTTCATCATCAATAACTTTGAAGATAAAGCAAGACAGAAAAATTTGATCGTCCATTTTAAAGAGTAAGGATAGAGCTTCAAAATGATACAAAAAGTTTGAGTCTCAGAGTGAGTTATTGCGGCAAGAGACACTGACCTCCATGATTTTGACCAAAAACAGTTACAGCCATGTAAACATTGAGGTTTGAGTTTTCTAGTTATGAGACACGACTAGCAGTGGAGACAAGGGCATTAAAAAAAAAATTAAAAAAATTTACTTGTGGTTACCACTTTAGAGCTCTGTAGATTTGTAAAACTTCATGGTATGGACTTGATATATAGCTCAAAAGATAGGTCTCTCTGTGTGCTCTCTTTTGATACTAAAATATTTTTCATAAGTATATAACTATAGGCAAGTTACTAGACCTAAAGTGGAGGGACCTCAAAACCTGAATGCCTGAATTGGCTGCATAAATATCTCCAGATTGCACAGTGCTAGAGAGTTGAAATTAGCACCAGTGGCTAGAGGAAGCTCTACTCTATTCAATGAGTGTTTTCATTAGGCGTTAAAATGTAAGTACGTGGTCAAGCGAGTGGGTGGGAAATGAATTTCGTTAAAACTCATTTTACACCCGCGCGCTGACCGGTACTTACATTTTGACACCTAATGAAAACACTCATTGAATAGAGGAGGGCTTCCTCTAGCCACTGGTGCTAATTTCAAATCTTTAGCACTTTGCAATCTGGAGATATTTATGCGGCCAATTCAGGTTTTGAGGACCCTCCACTTTAGGTCTACAGTGGAACCTCTACTAACGGACATTCCCTATAGCGGACACCTACCTTATAACGGACAGGAGCACACGCACCAATTGGCTTTACCATTGAAATAGTACTCAGTCACCCTCCCTGTAACGGACACCTCTCAATTCCGGCTAACGGACAGCTCTTAGTGCACCCAAAGCTCATCGTTGTAGAAATAAACATCTTAACGGACAGTGGGTGGGGCCAGTGCTGATCACGTGCGCATGCCAATTAATAATTATAATAACAATACATTTTATGCATGAAACATAATTATTGTGAAATGCAGTAATAATAATATGGTAGTCTAAAGTAGGCCTCTTGCTTGGAGAGATGCTGCTATATCTCTTATTCTGTTAACGTAAGGCTGTGGTCCATACAAACGGTAGGTAGCTGGAACTTCAACTCCATATCCCGCTCCTCTGTTGACTCTGCCTCCTGTGACCTCAACAAATGCTTTATTGCAGTCTCTCCTCAGGAACTGTGAGATTGTAGAGGCAATGTTGTATGCAACATGACCTACAACTTCGCCGTCTTTGATTACGGCTACAGCAGACTGGTCCACGGCATTATCTGGCTCCCGTTTGAGTAGCAGAACTTCCCCTATGTGAGGTGTCCACACTTCTTTGTACACATGGTGTCCTCTGATATAGGACTGAATCTCTGTCACACTCAAAGACATTGCACCACCACCAGGTCCACTACTAACTACAGGCTTGGAAGTGATCTCACGCGCCAGCCGCACGAACTGCGTCAAGGCTATGCCCATCTATCGAACGCGTGCCGGTTTAGCAGCTGCTTCATTCGAGTCATGGCTTCTTCGAGCAAGCGTAGATGTCATCTCTCTTTACAGAAAAAGATTGAAGTTATCAAGGAAGCTGAGAAGAATGCTGGTGTTACTGTACGTTCACTTGTTGAACTCTTCGGCTGTGCAAATTTCAGATATTTTGAAAAACAAGGAATCTATTGTCACCTTGTATGAATCAAATGCTTCAAGCTCTTTGTCTCGTACAAACAAGAGATCTCGTGTGTCCGAATACTCGGAGATTAACAACGCTTTATATCAATGGTACCTCCTGGCATGCTCAAAGAACATTTACCCCTGTGGGCCCCAGCTTACTGAAAAAGCCAAGCAAATTGCTGTAATCCTGGACAAGGAGTTCAAGGGAAGCAATGGATGGTTGGAAAAGTGGAAGAAGCTATATAACATTAGAAGAGTGACTGTGTGTGGAGAATCAGGTGATGTACAAGGGGATACTGTTGAGTCATGGAAGGAGAGATTGCCCGAGATTTTGAGGGGATATGCAAAGGAAGATATCTATAACCTAGATGAAACAGGATGCTTTTGGAGGGCTCTTCCAGAGCAAGGATTTGCTCAGAAGGGGAAGAAGTGCAAGGGTGGGAAGAAGTGTAAGCAGAGGGTCACAGTGACTTTCATAGTGAATGGAGCTGGTGATAAGGAGACTCCTATTGTAATCTGGCAATCAGAAAACCCCAGGTGTTTTCGAGGTATGGATAAAAATAGTCTACCAGTCAAGTATTATCACCAGAAAAAAGCCTGGATGACAGGAGAAATCTTGGAAGCAGTATTGACCTCTTTTAACCGTAAAATGAGCATTTTAAAAAGATCAATTTTGCTTTTTATGGATAATGCTGGTTGCCACCCAGAACATTTAAAAGAAAAATATAGTAATATAAAAATAGTTTTTCTTCCACCAAATACAACATCTAAATTACAGCCACTAGACTTGGGGATCATCCAGAACTTCAAGGTCCATTATCGTCGGCTTCTCCTTCGCTATGTGTTAGCTAAGATTGATGATTGCAGTTGTGCTTCTGAGATAACGAAGTCTATTAATGTACTAACTGCTATCAGGTGGATATCTCAGGCATGGAGTGAAGTAAAACCAGAAATGATATCTAAGTGCTTCAGAAGTGGTGGTGTTCTTAATAGTGAGTTGGATGTGACCAGCTTAAATGAAGAAGATCCTTTTCAAGACGTTGATGCCGAATTTGCACTAGGTGCACTCATTTCAAAGACAATGGGCTCCAAGGGTAGTTGTTCACCTGATGAGTATGTCAATGGAGACAGCAATCTTCCTGTACGTACTGAGTTTAATGATGATAACTGGGAAGAAAGCTTCTTAGCAAGCCTTTCTGAACAGTCATCCATTGTTGAATGTGAGGAAGCACTTACAGATGGGGAAGATCTAGACCTACTACCACCTCCCCCCAAATTGAGAAACTATGGAGAAGCTATACAATCATTAGAGGAGGTCAAAAACTTTTTGGAAAGCCGTGCATGTTTTACCGAAGCCTTGAGTACCCAGTTCTCTAATTGATAAAGTAGCTTGTCTTCATTCAGTTAATGCCAGACAAAGTACTCTACATTCATACTTCCCTGCCCTTCACACTGAATAACTGCATCAATTTATGTCTACACAATAAAACAATGTTCATATAATAATATTAGTATCTTATAATTATTATGTACACATATATAATATAATATGCATGTGATATCTACAATTGATGAATGAACTTGATGAATGAACTTGATGAATGAACAAACAATCCACGTTCCCCACCTATTATAATGATAAAATGAGATTAATGGGGGAAAACCTCTGAATAAGGGACACCTCCGAATAATGGACAAAAGTCCTCGTCCCAATGCGTCCGTTATTCAGAGGTTCCACTGTAGTAGCTTGCCTATAGATATAACTATGAAAAATATTTTAGTATCAAAAGAGAGCACACAGAGAGACCTATCTTTTGAGCTATATATCAAGTCCATACCATGAAGTTTACAGAATCTACGGAGCTCTAAAGTGGTAGCCAAAAAAAAAAAAATTTTTTTAATGCCATTGTCCCCCCTGAATTCAGGTAAGGCTTTTTGACCGCCTTCCCGGGTGGATGGTGTGTGCAAAAGCCACTGTAAGTCCAGAATAGAGCATCCAAATCTTTTGTAACTTGGAATCCACCTTTCCAGTATGTTGAAGCATAGTTGGGCGAGATTAAAAAAATTAAAATGCAAAATTTAAATCTGACCTAAAGAACCCCCTTACCCTAGACTAATACATTACACAGGTTAAGTATTAGGGTCTTCCTTTGGACAAGGCATGATCTATATAATGCACACCCAATGGCGGCTGTCATGTATGTTGTCTTTGTGAAAGACCTGCAATTAGCATGTGAAAACAAGGTGACTGTCTCAGTCAATTGGGATAACGCAGTCTTTATTTAGCCTGCAGTACTTGGCTGGTTAAATGATATACCTAGATGCATGTATTTATTAGCTGATAATTAGTAATTAATTGCATCCACACACATATCAGCCCAGCCAAGTGATGGAGACAGGTGTATGTAGAGAGTGCTTAAGTGTTAATTGCTGTGTAAGAAGGTGAATACTGCTTGTAATATCTCACGCTCGTTGTAGCATCTTATTGAACACCACCTGATGTGTACTGCCCCACTAATAGCAAAGTCTGATTGAGGATGTCTAGGGAGTTGGGCGTTTCTCACTATGTTCAGTGTCTTTGTTGTGAAATCTTGCCTGTGATTTGCTGAAATTATATTTTGGTTGCTATGATGTTCTGCTCCCTCCCTTCAGAATTCCTTTCCCATCAGAGAGGCAATTGAAGAGGGTTATTGCTTGGATGAGGATGGGAATGTGTGTTGTCTGGGACTGTTCACAATTGTTCCAGAAGCAACAGACCCATAGCCTACCTAACCATAGCTTTGACCCTAACCCTGGTTCTAACCCTAGTCCTGTGTAACCCTAGCCCTAACCATGGCCCTGGCCCTACCCTTGGCCCTGGCCCTAGCTCTGGCCTTAATGTAGCCCTAACCTTAGCCCTAACTGTAGCTCTAGCCCTAACCCTGGCCCTAACACTAGTCCTGGTTTTAACATAGCCCTGGCCATAACCCTAGACCTAACTGTAACCAGTGGCCCTAGCCCTAACCCTGGCTTTAACCTTAGTCCTGGTCTTAACCAAGCCCTGGCCATAACCATAGCATAACCATAACCCTGGCCCTAACACTAGTCCTGGTCTTAACCAAGCCCTGGCCATAACCATAGCATAACCATAACCCTGGCCCTAACCTTTGCTCTGGCCCTAACCTTAATCATGGATTAACCTAGCCCCATAACCCTGGTCCTGGCCCTAGCCTTGGCTCTAACCCTATAGCCCAGGGCAGTACTCCCAGATATGACTGTTGCTTCTCCATATTGCATGCCCCAGCAATATCAAGATTGGGCATTGGAAAACTAAAACAAAAGTGAACTGGGCATCTCATAGCAGTGTCTCCAATGAATGACAGGGAGAGCAACTGGTAAAAATGAACTGGATATCTCATAGCAGTGGCCCCAATGAATGACGGAGTGAGCAACTGGGGTACACTTAAAAGTGAACTGGATATCTCATAGCAGTGGCCCCAATGAATGACAGAGAGAGCAATTGGGGTACACATGTATGCTCTAACATGTAGCACTTGGCTTCGATTATTTTTAATTGACGTATGGACTGCATCTGGCAAGGACCACGTGCTTGCAGAGCAGGGTCTCAAGCTACCGATTCTTCTTGCATGCTTGAGGTTAACCCAGCTATGAAGAATGTCGAGGATTGTGGTGTGGGGGTGACGGATTGGAAGCGCTTCATTGGAGGCCTTCGTTGTACGAGCATGACCACAAGATTAACTTGCCGAGGATTTCCTAATAAAGACATGCTCTTGCTGGGTCCTTCAGGGATGGCCCAGTGGTGCCAGAGGGATGTCCAAAGTTCAGTTGCCCATATATTCCCAACCCTAGCCCTATGTCCCTAGCCCTATATCTCTAGCCCTATGTCCCTAGCCCTATATCCCCAGCCAGCCCTATATCCCCAGCCAGCCCTATATCCCCAGCCCTATATCCCTAGCCCTATGTTCCTAGCCCTACATCCCTAGCCCTATATCCCTAGCTCTATATCCCCAGCCCTGTATTCCAGCCCCTGGTTCTAACTAGTAACAAGGGGCAGAATTCAAACACTGTGGCTGCTGCCAGCACTGCCTACAGTTACTGGATGTACATATATGGTAACAGAGAGTGAACAAGTGTCGTAGATAAGGTGGGGCCACACTTGTATCGGTGCAACAAGTGTACTGGCGACCATAGTTACCAAGTCTGCTCCCATCTATAGTCTCTCCTTCTTAACTTCATTGTGCTCTATTGCTCCACCCATACTCCGGAGTATGGGCTGGGTCCAGACTTGGCACGTCTAGGAGCAACCTATTTCCTTTGTCCCACCTTCTGCCTCCAAGTCTCCCACGCTGACTTTCCTCCCGCCCAAGATGTCTAACCTGCGCCCAAAATGGACTTGGCTGGGCCTGAACAGACTCGTCCAACCTGTTTTTGGTGTAAATATATATGACTGCAGGAGTTGTTTTATTGGAAATATGTGAGCCTATATTGTTTATTATTACTGTTGTTGTTTGAGGCCGTATTAGTGAGATAATCTGACCTCGCTAAACACCCCCCATGGAGTCAGGAGGAAATGATGGGAGCACTTGCAAGCTGGCACTCGTAGGCCATCTCTAAATTGGGAGTGCTTGCCTTTTGCAAGTCTCTTTCATGGTGTTCTGTTGATGTGGGCACGAGAAGATGTTGTAGGCAGAGGGGAACACTTCAAATGTTAGCCCACTACTCCGGGAGAGAAGGCACTTCCTTATAGGAAAAGTTGCTGTGATGAACTGAAGCCGTAATGGATTAGTAGACAGCAACGCGGTGCTAAAGGGGGAAGGGGTGTGGCAGGAATCGTGCACACACATTGGATTGTGTAAACACTGAGACACATGGCACCGTACATTCGTCAAAACCTTTGGCTTCTCCAGATTAGAAACCACTCTTCCATTGCTGCAGGACATTTTGTGTGTGTGTGTGTTGCCAATTCATGCCACACCCACTATGGGTGTGGTTTCCTTCATCTTCAGTCAACAAGACAAGGAAATTGCAGACAACTGCTTTATAGAGTGCCATGGCATTCTGAATTGCAATGCCTAATGCACAATGCAACTGGACCAGAGGAATATTGAAGAGCCTATTATTATTATTATTATTATTATCATTATTATTATTATTATTATTATTCACTTGATGGTTCCTAATTTGCTAAAGCATGGACCAATAATTGCATGTGTATAGCAGGTCACATCACACATGGTTGAAGTTCTCCTATCATTATTGTCACTTAACAGGCACTTCGGCTGACATTCTTTATCCTTCTAGGTGACATCCCTTATCACCTTGAAGAAGACCTGTGCATGACAGCAGAAGCGTTGGTTACGGAAGCTATTTATCACATTGCCAGGTGTTAATCATCATTCCAGGTCAACGTCATCTCCTCTGTTGTCTAACGATAATATCACTATTTCTCACGGTTCTTCAAGGCTGTAGTCATGTCTTTAGTGTATGGGCTTGTGTATTCCCTTGTAGCTATAAATATAGTTAGCTAGTTGGCAAGCAAAGAGAGCCCTCAGTGGGGAGTAGGACGGGAACATTTTGGTGTTGCCGCACATGTGGCATATCTATGCATCTATTTATGCACCGCATGTTTACCACCCGCAAAATATATGTGTACTGGTCACCCCCCCCCCCCCTCCCTCTTTAAATAATGCGAGCTTACGTATAAATCAGTCATCATTGATCGAGTGAACGCCTTGAGATTCGAAGCTAGACTGGCCTGGCTATAATGTGCAAGTGTGAATCGAGTGCATGATTTATAGCTGACAGATGCCCTTTACCAGATAGCAGAACAAGGATCAACAACCAACCAAGAACCTAATGAACCCCCACAAGCCATCCAAAACCACCCCCCAAACCCCCGTAGGTCCTCCAAAACAACCCCCTAACTCCCGTAGGCCCTCATGCCAAAAAAAAAAGCATAATAAAATGTGTGCAGCATGCACGAGAGCTGCTGCATGGCTGACAGGAAAGGATGATGGACGCAGTTCCTCAGCTCATCAACATACTCTAGCTTTTTTTCCTTTCTTCCCTTCTTTTTCGTAACTCACCATTCAATGCCTAGTGTTAAATACAAGACACTAGGACCAAACTACCTATCATCTGACAGTCCTTATACAAGCATGATGTGCAGTGTGCACTTTCGAGCAAGCATGTCAGACAACCGTACATTTATGAAGAAACAGCCATTGCTCTAGGTGAGCCACGTGGGGTTAGAGATCATTGTAAGCGATGTTGTTAAGCAGTGTTGTTGTTGGGATGGGTTGGGGGGGGGGGGGGCGGCGGGGGTTGCTTGGTTACAGGTCTACAGTGATGCAGCCAATCGGAGAGGCCAGAAGGGGGTTGCTTGGTTACAGGTCTACAGTAATGCAGCCAATCAGAGAGGCCAGAAGCTTGTGCCAAGCTTACTGCCTAAAGCTATCTCTCTGACTCCCTCTCTCTCTCTTGTACTGCTACTGTACAGAGTGGCAACCACAAGGAAGAAAGTGTGTTTGGGGGGGGGGGGGGGGGATGTTGGTGTGTGTTTGCCGTCAGATTGTCCAGTCATAGGTCTCTCCAGATCACTTGCTCCACGCCTGCTAAATGCAGTAACAAGAACTTGAGGTTTATGAGCCATTCAAGCACAAGGGGAGACATGTAGTCCAATCGACCACCTTTGCTATGTGCCTCCGCTCAAATCATGGATCATATCATTGCCAGCCTGACCTGCCACCACCCACCTCTCCCCTACAGTAACAAAGGCCTGGCTGACTGGATGACAACACAGTCAGGTGGTTGGAATCAGGTGATCTTCTCAACACAATCAAGTGTAGTAGAGACAAGTGATCTCTCTGTGGATTCTAAGGAACTCTAGGGAATGACAAGGGCCTATTGGTATAAAGCGTGGGTGAATTTCTCAGAATGTGTGTAGTAATTGCATTATCATAGTGACCTCATCAACATTCAATAATTTCTCTATAATCGATTTTTAACTCGCTAAATGCCCCAAGAACCTGATGAAAGCTAGAGCATCTAGGAGAAGTGTTGAGAAGGCTAGAGCATCTAGGAGAAGCATTTGAGAAGGCTAGAGCATCTAGGAGAAGCATTGAGAAGGCTAGAGCATCTAGAAGAAGCATTGAGAAGACTAGAGCATCTAGGAGAAGCTTTGAGAAGGCTAGGAGAAGCTTTGAGAAGGCTAGGAGAAGCGTTGAGAAGGCTAGAGCATCTAGGAGAAGCATTGAGAAGGCTACAGCAGTACATTAAATTCTCAACGGACTCTCAGTTGACGCAATAAAATTACAATAAGCTTCTCAATAATCAACTTGTCTCTCTCGGTGCTTCGACTAGATGCTCTAGCCTCCATCAGGAATAATAAGATGCTACGACCTCTGTGAGCTGGTTATATACCAGTAGCTAGCTATCCACCACGTGTTATTATCGAGAAAGTTATTGCTTACTTTCCTTTGGGAATGCAGTGCTCTGGCCATTACTATACTGATAACCTAAATACTAACCTCCCCTAGTTATTGCCCTAGCCCTAGCTTCTTCCCTGGCCATAGAACATTGCCTTGGCCCTAACCCTTCTCTGTCCCAGCCATTGCACCCTATTCCTGCCCTTGTTCTAACCCTTGTGTGTGTGTGTGTGAGTGTGCATAGCAATGCAATTACAAGGTCAGTACAGTACAATGTCATAAAAGGTCATACAAGACCACACAAGGTCAAACAAGTTCATACGTACATAGTTCTACAAGATCATGTACAAGATTAGACGAGATGAACCTGATCATGAGGTCTTGTAAGATCATGGTTCTTATGAGAGGTTAACTATGTGGAATTTCCTGACTAACTTCTTATTTATCTTTGTGCTAATTCGTATTCAAGTGAACTTTAAATTGCACTTGTGATACGTAATGTAATGAGGTTACGAGATGCTTTGTTTTCTGTGCGTAGTGCGCACATGGAGGTCATGGAGGTCATGTTCTCATTGGAAGACTTTCTAAAGAACGAACAGGACACAAAATTCGAACACACAATATTTAGTTACTTTTGTAACTTTTCCATTTTTTATTGCAGCTCCATACTCTGTGTTGTGGGTTGGCATGGTGTTGGCTCTGAGAGGGATAAACATTGGGGAAGGCTTATAGTGTGCTCCAGCCAGTGTGGTGTTGACTCTCTGACGGACAGATGATAGGCCAGGCTTGTAGGGTGCCCCAGCCTGTGTGGTGTTGACTCTCTGACGGACAGATGATAGGCCAGGCTTGTAGGGTGCCCCCAGCCTATGTGGTGTTGGCTCTGAGAGGGACAGATGATAGGTCAGGCTTGTAGGGTGCTCCAGCCTGTGTGGTGTTGGCTCTGAGAGGGACAGATGATAGGTCATGGCTTGTAGGATGCCCCAGCCTGTGTGGTGTTGGCTCTGAGAGGGACAGATGATAGGTCATGGCTTGTAGGGTGCCCCAGCCTGTGTGGTGTTGGCTCTGAGAGGGACAGATGATAGGTCAGGCTTGTAGGGTGCCCCAGCCTGTGTGGTGTTGGCTCTGAGAGGGACAGATGATAGGCCAGGCTTGTAGGGTGCCCCAGCTTGGTGGTTTTGACTCAAAGAGAGCCACATGTTGGTGCATGCTTGTAAAGTGTTCCACCCTGTGTGGTGTGGACTCGGAGTAAGACACAAGTTGGGATAGACTTGGGAGGCCCTCCACAAAGCAAGAACCTCTTCGGCAGCACAAAGTGGGATATTGATAAGTAAGAATAGAAAGATCTGAGAAAATATGGTCTACCTCCTTAATTAAGAGGTGAAGAAGGTTCAGCCCGAACGTCCCAAGAGCCAGCCAAACAGACGAAGAAGAAGACTGCTTTGTCTCGTGGTATCTGCACTCGGTGAGGTCAGGGATGAATAGTGTCAATGAAAGAATTATGGTACACGCCCTTTGAATAATGCATAGTCAATGGTTAGGACCCAAATGTTTCACACACATGGCAGTCATGGACTTCTTCCTCGGCAGTTATCTTGATCAGGAACCCATGGAGGTGCTCAACGACCTGAAATGACAGGCGCAGACATTAAACTGGAAGGGTACGACAAGGATTTAATAGCAACATTACTCACCCTCGGGTGGTGAATTCTCTCGCCAAAAGGCCATTACACAATGTGAGGCCTTTCCTCTGAGCTCCTTTCATGCCAGAATGGGCTGAATCTTCTAGCAAGTATAGTAGTTCTATTGCTGATGGAAGCTAAACGCTATTTGATTGGATCCTGATGTCCCTAATGTCCATTTAACTCTTTCACCGCCAACTTCAGCCCTCACACCTTTTTTTAATTTTTTTAAAATATTTTTGAATTTCATAACTTTTTTTGTAACCATTAGATTTTGAAACAAAGCATAGGATTCGATTGCAAATTGAAAGAGCTATAACTTGGTATATGAATCAGCTCTATTGAAGTAGGCAAACAAAAGTTACGAATCTCTATGTCTACAACAGTAAAAAGAGTCACTAACAACAGAGATCCATCCAGGAGCGACTTTTTTCCTCTACTCCGTAGGATTTTGATTGATAACGAGTCTGCAGTAGATGGCTCTGCAGCTTTCCACGGAAGAAGAGCCTCCAGAAGCTATCGGGACGGTCACAGTCAAGTAAAGTCATCATTGTCAAAAAAAATAATAATATATTTTTGTTGCCATGACCAGTTCGAAATCACGTACTGCCTGGAATTTTTCTTTGGTTGAATTTTTAACATTTAAGAGCTATCTTTCGCGCACCCCCTAGTAAAAAAATTAAATCTGTAGCTTGTTCGCATAATTTTTAATTAATGTTTACCGCGACCGATGTCGAGTTAGGCGCTTATGGCGGTGAAACGGTTAAGATATGAATATTCACTGCAGACTTCGTGTCCCACGAAGTATTTTTGCTACGAAATGAGGAACATGTCATGTGACTCCACTAAACCAATTACTGGCCCTCCACCAATTAGCATACCAGGTTAGTCAGGTGACTGACTTCACACCTTGTTTGGTATGCACATTGAGGTCATGAAGGGGAGAAATGGTGTCACATGATCCTTGTAGAATGTCATGTGACATTCACCTTATGGTGAGAATCCTCTTCAGGATCTCCACAGATGACAATCAAGTATGGTGGCGCATGTTTATGCAACTAGCATCGGACTGCAAGGAAAATGCGTGTTTAATTATTTTTTTACTGCTTAAATTCACATATATAGTGCAGGAACGTAACAAATACGTATCACTGAGTGTGTGGACTTGCTTAGCTGCCAGCTAGAAGGAATGACAAATGGCCGAACTTCTGCCGAGAAGAGCTGGAGAGTGTCGTACATGAACATTCATCTACGTACTTGTCTCCTCACTAGCCGTGGAAGATATGCTGAATCCCGAGCAGGAGGAGACATAGGCGCAGTCGATGCTTAACAAAGGGACAGATGATAGGTCAGGCTTGTAGGGTGCTCCAGCCTGTGTGGTGTTGGCTCTGAGAGGGACAGATGATAGGTCATGCTTGTAGGGTGCCCCAGTCTGTGTGGTGTTGGCTTTGAGAGGGACAGGTGATAGGTCAGGCTTGTAGAGTGCTCCAGCCTGTTGGTGTTGGCTCTGAGAGGGACAGATGATAGGCCAGGCTTGTATATAGGCTGCCCCCCCAGCCTGTGTGGTGTTGGCTCTGAGAGGGACAGATGATAGGTCAGGCTTGTAGGCTGCCCCAGCCTGTGTGGTGTTGGCTCTGAGAGGGACAGATGATAGGCCAGGCTTGTAGGGTGCCCCAGCCTGTGTGGTGTTGGCTCTGAGAGGGACAGATGGCTTGTAGGGTGCCCTAGCCTGTGTGGTGTTGGCTCTGAGAGGGACAGATGATAGGCCAGGCTTGTATATAGGCTGCCCCCCCAGCCTGTGTGGTGTTGGCTCTGAGAGGGACAGATGATAGGCCAGGCTTGTAGGGTACCCCTGCCTGTGTGGTGTTGGCTCTGAGAGGGACAGATGATAGGCCAGGCTTGTATATAGACTGCCCCCCCAGCCTGTGTGGTGTTGGCTCTGAGAGGGACAGATGATAGGCCAGGCTTGTAGGGTGCTCCAGCCTGTGTGGTGTTGGCTCTGAGAGGGACAGATGATAGGCCAGGCTTGTAGGCTGTCCCAGCCTGTGTGGTGTGGACTCGGAGTATGACACAAGTTGGGATAGACTTGGGAGGCGCTCCACAAAGCAAGAACCTCTTCGGCAGCACAAAGTGGGATATTGATAAGTAAGAATAGAAAGATCTGAGAAAATATAGTCTACCTCCTTAATTAAGAGGTGAAGAAGGTTCAGCCCGAACATCTCGAGAGCCAGCCAAACAGACGAAGAAGAAGACTTTGCTTTGTCTCGTGGTATCTGCACTCGGTGAGGTCAGGGATGAATAGTGTCAATGAAAGAATTATGGTACACGCCCTTTGAATAATGCATAGTCAATGGTTATGACCCAAATGTTTCACACAGATGGCAGTCATGGACTTCTTCCTTGGCAGCTATCTTGGTCAGGAACCCATGGAGGTTCTCAACGACCTGAAATGGCAGGCGCAGACATTAAACTGGAAGGGTACGACAAGGATTTCATAGCAACATTACTCACCCTCGGGTGGTAGAAGCCATTACACAATGTGAGGCCTTTCCTCTGCGGTCCTTTCATGCTAGAATGGGCTGAACCTTCTAGTAAGTATAGTAGTATTAGTTCTATTGCTGATGGAAGCTAAACGCTATTTGATTGGATCCTGATGTCCCTAATGTCCATTAAGATATGAATATTCACTGCATTTTTGCTACGAAATAAGGAACATGTCATGTGACATGTGACTCACACTTAACCAATTACTGGCCTCAGGTGTGCTCCACAATTAGCATGCCAGGTTAGTCAGGTGACTGACTTCACACCTTGTTTGGTATGCACATTGAGGTCATGAAGGGGAGAAATTGTGTCACATGATCCTTGTACAATGTCGTGTGACATTCACCTTATGGTGAGAATCCTCTTCAGGATCTCCACAGATGACAATCAAGTATGGTGGGCCATGTTTATTCAACTAGCATCGGACTGCAAGGAAAATGCGTGTTTAATTTTTTTTTTTACTGCTTAAATTCACATAGTGCAGAAACGTAACAATTATGTATCACTGAGTGTGTGCACTTGCTTAGCTGCTAGCTAGAAGGAATGACAAATGGCCGAACTTCTGCCGAGAAGAGCTGGAGAGTGTCGTACATGGACATTCATCTACGTACTTGTCTCCTCACTAGCCGTGGAAGAGATGCTGAATCCCGAGCAGGAGGAGACATAGGCATGGTTGATACTTGACAAATAGAGGCTAACCAACAGTGGAGTAGGTGCTTGTCATGTACTTAACAACCAGCTTTTGTGGATCTCCTTCTTCTTATAGCACCAGCAGTGAAGTGGATGCTTTAACAGAGATGTGTGCTAATTAAACCACCAGCTTTTGTGGATCTTTCTGCTTCTAGCAACATCAGTCTAATTAGTGTGTAGGATTCTGTACTTATGTAGAGACGGTTTCATGGAATGTTCCGGAACATTTGTTCTGCAGTCCCATCACGTGACATCAAGCAATGATTAGCTTCACTAGACGTGTGGTGTGGCACAATGCAGGGAGGAGGAGGAGGTGAGGATCGTGCTCAATGTGCACACTTTTACTCTGAAAGTGAAAATCAAGACCCATGGCGTGTCCAGAAAGAGCAGCATGTCTAGAAGATGAAGAACTTATCCTTGTATGGCAGTATCGGTGTCGTTTTGGGGAAGCTTGTACTTCCGGAGGATTGAATTGTTAGACCACACCCACACATATATATATGCACCCACACTCACATACAGTACCACATTCTTACCGCACACATGCACATTGCACACATGTTATGTCACACAATGTGCACACATGCTCATACACAACACAAACACACTCACTCACACACATACACTCACACACATATGCTAACACACATACACTCACTGACTCACACATATGCTAACAGAGAAATACACTCACACACTCACTCACACACACACATACACTCACCACACATAAACTCACACACACCGACATACACTCACATACACACACATAAACTCACACATGCTTACACAGAAATACACTCACTCACACACACACACTCACTCACACCTACACTCACATACACTCAACAACAAAAATAATAACTCAACCTTGCTTGTAATTTGCACAAGAAGGCGCCCAGTCAGAGAAGACTGAATGGATGTGAATAAAGAGTTGTCCTTACAACTCCTGTTCCTAGTAATTTTATTAAGCAAGGCCAAAATACTGATGTTCTGTTAGTCACAATAGTTCTCGTGATATGTTAGAAGTGCTTGCTGAGTACTGAAGTTGTGAATGTGTGCCGATGCACATGTGTCTGCTACAGGATGCACATGTGACAATTGTTTCCTGTGTTAGTTCCCATCTTGACCTGTCTTGCTTTCATTTGATGTTGACCTAACAATGCTTCTTTGTGAGCATCTTCCTCTCTTCAATTTCTCGGTATATATCTCAGCATGAAAGCCTTGAGGTCTCTAAGTGACTTCCATAGCAAAGGAAGAAGCATTATCTGTGCCTTCTAGGAGAGGCTGCTGGTGCTCTGTGGTAATGCCAGTAGTTCTAGGAGAGATCTTTCAGCTTCAAAATGATGCACTTTATTTCTCTGAGGGCCTGAGGTTGCTATGCCAACAAAGCTCTCTAACATTCTAGTATCATGTAGCTCTGAGAAACAGTTCCACACCATGCAGTCCCATGTCGTGCAGTGCCATGCCATGCAGTCCCACAACATGCAGTCCCATGCCGTGCAGTGTCATGCAGTCCCACAACATGCAGTCCCATGTCATGCAGTCCCATGTCGTGCAGTCCCACAACATGCAGTCCCATGTCGTGCAGTCCCATGTCGTGCAGTCCCACCCATGCAGTCCCATGTCGTGCAGTCCCACAACATGCAGTCCCATGTCATGCAGTCCCATGTCATGCAGTCCCATGTCGTGCAGTCCCATGTCGTGCAGTCCCATGTCGTGCAGTACCATGTCGTGCAGTCCCACAACATGCAGTCCCATGTCATGCAGTCCCATGTCATGCAGTCCCATGTCGTGCAGTCCCATGTCGTGCAGTCCCATGTCGTGCAGTCCCATGTCGTGCAGTCCCACAACATGCAGTCCCATGTCGTGCAGTCCCATGTCGTGCAGTCCCATGTCGTGCAGTCCCACAACATGCAGTCCCATGTCGTGCAGTCCCATGTCGTGCAGTCCCCTATCATGAAGACAGCATCTTGGGTCTTTCCTCTACCTCCCCACGCCTGGATCTGCATCCTTCTTGGGCTGAGTGAGCTTCTAGAAAGGTCTTCTCCAAGAGATCCTTAGCTTATAACTCCCTCTGACTACAAATACAGCACCTGAAGGGAAAAGTTTGCCACTATATGGCAAGTCACTCATACCAGGCGATGACTTACTTAGCATAGTCATGTGACCCTGCCATGCGCCTACAACAAGCACATGGAGTCATGAAGAAGGAGCAACATGTCATTTAATCGCATTCAATGTCATGTGACATTCACTATTAAATCCTGAGTAAGCATAAAGAGACGTACTTTGACCTTCAGGATCTGAATGAATAAGCGAAGTATGCTGGGGAATGCATGGAAGGAAATTGGGTTCTCTCTAAATATTCATAAAGAAGTTTTTATAGGAGTTTAAGAACTCTAATTGTGTAGGGATGTCTGACTGCGTGCCCTCGATGTCTGTACCTAGTTAAAGCATCTGATGCACGGAGTTGTTGTTTTTAATAATGCGATACATTTTCTACCACAAAAATTAAAAGGAAAACTATACAAGATGGTCGTGAGGCCTGCGATGAATTATGGGGCAGAAACGTGAATCATAAAGAAGATCGAAGCGAAGAAAATGGCCGGGGCAGAAATGGAAATGCTGGGATGCAGAGTGATGAAACTAGACAGGATTAGAAAACGAGAGAATGAGAAGAACAACTTACACAGTGGAAGTAATGATGGGGGTGGAAGTTAAGGCGAGAAGGATAAGAAGTAACTGAAGAAGGTGGAAGGATTGTATAGAGAAAGACCCGAGAGACAGAAAGGTTTCCTGGAGAAGACATCAGCGATGGCAAGGAATGGGTGCAGCTTGTGACATGTGAAAATTGGGAAGAGGTATCGAAGAAGAAGAATTGGGAGAATGTTATGAAGTCCTTCATGTAAAACAGTTCTTGGTTGAAATTACACAATGGTAGTTGAAGTATCCCAACTCATTCTACTGGTGCTTGCACAAGCATCTCCTTTGCTGGTACTGTAGCAGACCTTCTTGATTGTGGGAGTTTTCTTCCTGTAAGCAGCTGTACAATATACATTGTGTTAAGGATGCATGTGGGTGTGGCTAAAGGTTGGGTTTGATTTTGGTATGGGTGTGGCTAAAGGTCGGGTCTGACTTATGGGTGTGGCTAAGGTTGGGTATGACTTGTGGGTGTGGCTAAAGATTGGGTTTGACTTGTGGGTGTGGCTAAAGGTTGGGTCTGCCTTGTGGGCATGGCTAAAGATTGGGTCTGCCTTGTGGGTGTGGCCAAAGGTTGGGTCTGCCGTGTGGGCATGGGTGTGGCTAATGGTTGGGTCCGACTTGTGGGTGTGGTTGAAGGTTGGGTCAGAAGTGGTGAAGTTGGTGAACATGATACAGGGTGGCGATTTAAATTAAAATGTGAGATACAATGCTTGGCAACAATAATAATAATTATTACAATCACCTATCATCACTAAAAACAAATGATGATGCAATGACTTCCTTTGGTAGTCATTTACTCACTCGACATTTATGCTCTAGCAGTAATGAGATGCTGAGATTCACGTATACCAGTAGCTAGCTATCCACCATGTGGTGTGAACCACACCCTGGCATGCGCATGGCGCACACGACCGGATGTGGTGGCAGTGAAGGTAATTTGTTGTTGTTGTTGTTATTATTTTACATACCAAGTTCATTAACACCTAATTAACACGTGCTATATAGTTATATAATAATCAATTACAAAAATACCAAAATAATAAGTTGTAATAACAATAACAATAATTAATTTATAGACATATGTAATTTTATACACACATAAAACCTAACGAACCAAATAGATAATGATAAATTAACTAACTACAGAAATAAATAAGGGACAGAAATATTATGGTGGTTGTGGTGTGTAGTTCAGGCTCTTGAGAGCATTCCACAACCTCGATTGAACCTCTCACACTTTAGTGCTAGGCTGATGTGCAATGCCTCCTTCACTAGCAGTTCCTTCTGTCTTCTGGCCTGATCAAGATGGTGGCTTCCTCCCACAAGATGGATGTCCATTGTCCCATGCATGTTCAGCAATTGCAGATTTCTCTTCAGCACACTTTTTATGTGCATGCTTCTTGATGTTCTTTCACTAGTCTTCTGTTGGTCTCATTAGCTGCAAGGGATGCGGTACACGACGCATGAGTGTATACTGGCTGGTAATTCATCGTTCACTCTGCAGTTGTGTCCTCAGAGTTCTTCATGACTCTGATGTTGAACTTCCTGCAGACCCTCCTGGCATGTTCACTCATCCTTGCTGCATAAGGAATCATTACCATAGGGTCCTTCTCCTCAGACAACTGATTGCCTGTATTGGTGTAATTATCTTCCTTTCTGCATTTAAAAATGTATCTGTACTGAGAAGAAACAGAGAAAGGAAGGTGAGTTCAGGCAATCAGGGGTCTGAGAAGAAGGACCCTATTGTAGTAATTCCTTATATAGCAGGCAAGAGTGAAGATGCCAGGAGGGTCTGCAGGAAGTTCAACATCAGAGTCATATTTGGATCAGGAAGAACTCTGAGGGTAGAACTGATCAGAGTGCAGGATGAGTTACCAGCTAGTCAACTAATGTGTTATGCACCGCATTCCTTGCAGCTGTGGGAACATAGGGGAGACCAACAGAAGACTGGATACCAGAGTGAAAGAACATCAAGATGTCTGTAAAATGTATGCCAAAGAGAAATCTGCAATTGCTGAACATGCATAGACAATGGACATCCTATTTTGTGGGAGGAAGCCACCATCTTGGACCAGGCCAGGAGACGAAGGAACTGCTAGTGAAGGAGGCATTCCTAGGCCTGCTGCTGGGGGGGGAGGGGGGGGGCACTCTCAAGAGCCTGAACTTGAAACCACCACCACCTATTTTATTTGTATCTATTTATCAAGTATCTATTTATCAGGTATCTATTTATCAATCATCTATATTTGTTAAGTGAGTTGTTAACATTATTAGATAAATGTATATGAATATATATATATATTATATATATATAAATATATATAAACCATTTTCTTCCTATTTCTTTCCTATTTTTTACAATAGCCTTCTCAATAATCAACTTGACATTGGATTCTCTCGACGTTTGGGCTAGAGCACGTCGAGAGAATACAATTTGAAGTTGATTATTGAGAAGGTTTTTCTAATGTTAGTATGTCAACTGAGAGTTCATTGAGAGTATATATATTTTTAATTTTATTATTACTTTTTTATTCCCCCCCCTTCATTGCTGTTGCAATCAGTCACATGCATCACACGTGTGCCAGGGTGTGGTTTGCATCACGTGGTAGATAACTAGCTACCGGTATATATCAACCTCACGCGAGTCGTAAGCATCTCGTTATTCCTATCTAGCCAAGAGTGAGTAGATGTAAGCTGAATATTGACAAAGTCATTGTATCGTATAACAACAATTATATATATATATATATATATTTATATTATGTAGTACTTTCCACAGCTGCAAGGGATGCGGGACACCACTCATGCGTGTACACTAGCTGGTAATACTCTGCTCAGTTGTGTCCTAAGAGTTCTTCCTGATCCAAATATAACTCTGCAGATGATAACAATTTTATTTTATTTTTATTATTATTATTATTATTTTACAAAACTGCTGGGGATGAACCTCTGCGGTCCAGAAGATAAGTGCCTCCACTCTCAATCGTCACTATGACTAGAACTTCAGTAGGTCCTCCTCCCAGTAGACACAGTGCTGCTTCGTTAGTCCACATTATACCACAGATATTCTAATTAGGATTTATAGTACCCATTTTGGTGCCATGCTAATAGATTTCATCAGTTCCTGCTCTCTAGGGATGCCTAACCGCTGAAATATCCCAAGTGGCAGAAGGCCGACTCAGTCACACGCACTTATCCCAAATACAGCTGCCGCCTTCAAACATTCCTTACAGTTTTTTTGGCCGCACCTGTTGGAAGTGTTCCACTGAGAGAGAAATCTTCAGGAGCCTCTTC
Source organism: Cladorhizidae sp. MBARI D1340-BT2 (assembly GCA_028752905.1). Classification (NCBI taxonomy): domain Eukaryota; kingdom Metazoa; phylum Porifera; class Demospongiae; order Poecilosclerida; family Cladorhizidae; species Cladorhizidae sp. MBARI D1340-BT2. The sequence continues at coordinate 31,063,676 of JAQNBH010000015.1, forward strand.
AAAGGACAAAAGCCTCCCCATCAACTCTGTGATGATCAGATCTAATTGGGCACCAGATGTTCTGCAGTCACTGTTCGTTAGTCCTCACTAAATTCCATCTTCAGTCTCACGTTCTATAATTATAACATACAGAGTTGTTGTTTTTAATGCATTTGAGCAGTGAGGTATTGCAGAAGCTAAAGAGACCTTTTTTTAAACAATTTTTAAGAGGGTCTATTAGCTACCATTCTATGGCCTCAAACTACTGCTCTTTTAAATGCTACTGGCCTGGGAGATTACTGTGCCATTATCAATATCTGGAGATGCCCTCATAAAAACCAAGTGGTTAGCTCCTGAAGGCCTTGTTCCTCAAGAATTTGTGGCATGCAACTACGTTTTTATCTGTTCAGCATTGCTCAGAATTGTACCACATCTCCCCCAATAGTTTCAGCAAGAGACTTTGGTTTGAAGTCTTTTCGCCACATGAATTAAGAAGCCCTAGCCCTAGCCCTTGCTTGTGCGACTGTTATCAATGGTAGGCCATCATCTCCACAACTGCACATTCTTTGTAGCAGTTCTTGAAAGTTTCTTTTGGTTGTTTTTTGCAATGACTTTCTCGATAACCAACTGTGATGTACAGTGCACTCACTCAATGTTTCGGCTAGATGCTCTAGCCTTCATCAGTATGCCAACTTCTCTGCTTTGGATTACTTTCTCAGTTGGGAGCACGCGAAGAGGTTTGTCTGGAAATGCAGGTTTTGTGTGACAATTTACAGTTTAAGAGAGGGCATTTCTGGCAAAGGAAGAACAGTTGCAGCTATTTTAACCTCGAGGCAGTGGCGTAAGCATCATGGAAGCATCATCATGATCCGATATGACTGCTTCATGTTATACTGGCATGAGTATTGCACTTGCTGGTAGACCACTCTTATTGTCATCTTGCAGTGTGCTGTTCCTAACTGCTAGATTATGGGTATATAATCCTGGTTATGTTCATCACTTGATTTTTTTTTCTTTCCTTGTCCATACCAGTTGGGGGGAAGGGGGGGTCCTTGAATATTGTAGGTGGACCTAAGGGGGCAGGGAAGGAATGTCCTAGTATACCAAGGGGGAAGGGAAGAAGGTCCTTGTATAGAGGGGATGAAGGAGGGGGAATGGGCTGGATATCTTCGGGGAGAAGGAAAGAGATCCTTGAATATCAAGAGGGAAGGGAAGGGGGGCTTTGAATATCTTCATTCCTGGTACAGACTAGATGGGGATGTGGCTAATTTCCCAGACAGAGGCAGTGTTCTTATGTGAGGTTGGTCGGACAAAGTATTATTTCAAGGTGCTGACATTATGTGTCTATCACGCTATACAAATATACTTACACAGATATCTCTCTATGCATCAGCTGTTCTTTTTGTAGTCCATCACAGTAAAAATGTCTGAATTACCTCTAACAGAGGCGCCACTGTCTCTTGGACTTTGATGTTATGTGATGTCACACGCATTATCATTTATAATGCTTGCAGTTACCTCTGACATATACTTTCATTCATTCATACACTATCATTCATTCACTCACTCACTCACTCACTCACTCACTCACTCACTCACTCACTCACTCACTCACTCACTCACTCACTCACTCACTCACTGTCAATCATTGTTCCTGCTTGTAGCTCACATTCAAAGCCTGTCCTTATAAGAATTCCTTACTTCCTTTGAGAAACATTTCATCTCCAGCTATCTCCAGCCAATGTGAAATAATTATGTATGCTAAATTAACTTGTGTCTGGCATATGTGTGTCTGTGTGTGTGCTAATGAACTAATAGCATTGCTGCTAATGCAGCTGGATTGAGTGTGTGCCATAGCATACACAAACCTGTTTGGGTTATAATTGTGTGAAAATCCTAAATTGTATACAAAACTCTGTGTGTGGGTGTGAAGTGTTTCAGCTCTATCTGGGGCAATGGTAGGGTGGGCAATAATTAGCACTTGACTTGTCTTGCCGTTGTGATGTGATCAGCTGCTAGTAGCTAACGTGTTTTTGAGATCGCTCTCGTGCCAGATTTTCTTCTGTTATTATTTTTTAATGGGGTAGGAGGTTGGGGGGGGGGGGGAGCGGGTGTCTTAGTTTTCATTATTCAATGAAGGGTGGAATATGAAATTCGTGATGTGTCAGATAGCCCAGAGCCGTTTTAGTTCAAACTCCTCTAGAATTAGCTCATCACATGATCCGTGTGTCCACCGTGTGTCCACCTACAAAGACAACGAGAGCAATCAGAGACTGCAAACCTCCGTCACTCCCAACAATATTTGACTGAATTGTTGATGGAAGCATGAAAAACAGCGTGTTTTATGAGCTGTCATTGCCAATGCAGAATACACATGTGCAGGTATAGAATACACATGTGCAGGTATAGAATACACATGTGCAGGTATAGAATACACATGTGCAGGTATAGAATACACATGTGCAGGTATAGAATACACATGTGCAGGTATAGAAATACACATGTGCAGGTATAGAATACACATGTGCAGGTATAGAATACACATGTGCAGGTATAGAATACACATGTGCGGGTATAGAATACACATGTGCAGGTATAGAATACACATGTGCAGGTATAGAATACACATGTGCAGGTATAGAATACACATGTGCAGGTATATCCCTAAACAAAATGGCCAGCAGTGCCGAGCCGTTTCTGACGACGGTGGCTTCTAGCAACATGTGTCATCACCAAAACTTAATGAATTGGTCCTTGAACCATGCCTAACCCGTCCAATAAAATTTAGTGACATTCTCTCTAAGTGTTTGTGTAATCCTGCCAACAGACAGCCTGGGGTGAAAACATAGCTCTTCGGTGGAGGTACTAATCAAAACGGAGTCCTGTCGGGCAGGTGGACGTGGAGGTCATTGGGTGAGCATCTCTACAGATGCTTTGCGTGCTATAAAGTGTCTTATAATGCCATGCCTTTCCCCCGTGCTTACTGGGGGTACGTTTACTCCCTCGCTAGCTCCACCCTCGCGCACAGATTCCGAGTATGCAAGTCGTGTTTATCAGTTATTATAATAACCTTCTCAATAATCAACTTCAAATTGTATTCTCTCGACGTTTCGACTAGATGCTCTAGCCTATCAGGTGATGTAACATATTCCTGATGAAGGCTAGAGCATCTAGTCGAAACGTCGAGAGAATACAATTTGAAGTTGATTATTGAGAAGGTTATTGTGATGTTATTATGTCAACTGAGAGTTCATTGCGAGCATTATTATTATATTACCCTAACAGAACTATAAATAGTAGACGATTATCTCATGTGTATACATGTATATATATATATATATGTATTAACTGTGGCCAGCAATCGTGTCCGTGCTGGACGTTGTCTAGACCAAGGGAGTGTGTTGGATGGTTGAACTTTTGAACTGCTGAGATACACGCATGCATACATGCAGCAATTAGCAAGCATGTCATAATCATTTTATCAAGCATGAGAGTTGTAGTCGGTGATGTTAGGGCCGAGTATTCTTGACGCTACATCCGGCAACCTTGTTTCCAAGCTATTATATAGAGTTCATTAAAATAATGTGTCTGTTGTTTTCATAATGGCACCCTTGTCACGCCCCCTGTCTGGGTAGCGATAATTTTCCTTGATATCTGTCTCGCATTCCATTGCATTAGGTGGTGTTCTGGTTGAGTGGCTTCTTCATTGCAGTCTTCCTGTCTATCCTGCTCGTTAAGCTTGTGGCAGATCAGAGAGGAGCGCACTTTGAGGATATTGATGGTTCGTTGCACAATCCATAGCAATTGCATAGCTGCTTCTATCTATCATTTTCTCGCCATTATCCCTTTCCTTGATTAACCCTTTCCTTGATTATCCCTTTCCTTGATTAACCCTTTCCTTGATTAACCCTTTCCTTGATTAACCCTTTCCTTGATTATCCCTTTCCTTGATTATCCCCTTCCTTGATTAACCCTTTCCTTGATTAACCCTTTCCTTGATTAACCCTTTCCTTGATTATCCCCTTCCTTGATTAACCCTTTCCTTGATTAACCCTTTCCTTGATTAACCCCTTCCTTGGTCCCATCCTTCATTTTCTACCTTCCTTTCTTCTTCCTTTTCTATTTTGTGTTGATTAGTTGGTATCCTATAGGAATACTAGTTGGTATCCTGTAGGAATACTAGTTGGTATCCTGTTAGAATTACTAGTAAGTATCCTGTAGCAATACGAGTTGGCATCCTCTAGGATCCTATTAGAATACTAGTTGGTATCCTGTCCACTAGGAATACTAGTTGGTATCCTGGTAGTTGGTATCCTGTAGCAACTGTAGGAATACCCACTAGTAGGAATGCTAGTTGGTATATATCCTGTTAGAATTACTAGTTAGTATCATGTAGCAATATGAGTTGACATCCTCTAGGAGTACTAGTTGGTATCCTATTAGAATACTAGTTGGTATCCTGTAGGAATACTAGTTGGTATGAATACTAGCTGGTATCACGTAAGGCACTGGATGTTAACCTATGCGGTAGAGAGTAATGGTGCTAGTCTCCCTGTGTTTATTATGACTGCCTCTAGGTGTGAGCTAGTGCACACGTTTCATCCCTTAGAATCCTATTAAGGTAAAGCCAGGAGTGATGACTAATCTCCCCACGTTGTAAGTGACTTGTTTACAAACACAATGTCGGACATTTGCTGAAACAGTTCCGAAGACAAGTATCATGCCTTTGATGTCAGGCAAGGTGACAAGTATCAGGCTTTTGATGTCACATATCAAAGGCAAGGAAATCCTGTCATGTTTTTAATGAGAAGACTGATTTATCAGGAGGATGCAGGAATTCTTACAAATGTAGTGGCAGGAAGTCTTCTGTTTGCAGCAGTTCTGACTGTGAACAAAGCCGATTGTAAGAAGCATTACCTGGCGTGTGATTTGATTTTAATAATGGAAAGTCCACTTCAAACCAAGTTTACATGAATCAAGCCCTATTAACACATGTTTCCAACCCACTGGTTGGCACCAATCCATCGACCCGTGTTTCTGGTCCTTGCCTGTTACAGCAGAAATGTCTAAAGTGTAGTTTCATAACACTGTGATGCTAGATTTCCAGATAAATAATCTGGTGATACTTTAGTCATTTGGCCAAGTAATCTTCACAGTTGAGCGACTCTGAAACTGTTTGTGCGGGAGAGTGCGTCAATTAGCAGCACATTCCCGACACCTCCACCTCAATTACCTGTACACTAGCCCCACCCATTGTTGGTCTTCCCCCTGTACACGAGCACCAGCCATTGTTGGTCTTGCCTCCTCCTGTACACTAGCATCAGCCATTGTTGGTCTTGCTTCCTCCTGTACACTAGCACCAGCCATTGTTGGTCTTGCTTCCTCCTGTACACTAGCACCAGCCATTGTTGGTCTTCCTCCTGTACACTAGCACCAGCCATTGTTGGTCTTGCTCCTGTACACTAGCACCAGCCATTGTTGGTCTTGCCTCCTCCTGTACACTAGCACCAGCCATTGTTGGTCTTGCTTCCTCCTGTACACTAGCCCCAGCCATTGTTGGTCTTCCTCCTGTACACTAGCACCAGCCATTGTTGGTCTTGCTTCCTCCTGTACACTAGCACCAGCCATTGTTGGTCTTGCCTCCTCCTGTACACTAGCACCAGCCATTGTTGGTCTTGCTTCCTCCTGTACACTAGCACCAGCCATTGTTGGTCTTCCTCCTGTACACTAGCACCAGCCATTGTTGGTCTTGCTTCCTCCTGTACACTAGCACCAGCCATTGTTGGTCTTGCTTCCTCCTGTACACTAGCACCAGCCATTGTTGGTCTTGCCTCCTCCTGTACACTAGCACCAGCCATTGTTGGTCTTGCTTCCTCCTGTACACTAGCCCCAGCCATTGTTGGTCTTCCTCCTGTACACTAGCACCAGCCATTGTTGGTCTTGCTTCCTCCTGTACACTAGCACCAGCCATTGTTGGTCTTGCTTCCTCCTGTACACTAGCCCCAGCCATTGTTGGTCTTCCTCCTGTACACTAGCACCAGCCATTGTTGGTCTTGCTTCCTCCTGTACACTAGCACCAGCCATTGTTGGTCTTCCTCCTGTACACTAGCACCAGCCATTGTTGGTCTTGCTTCCTCCTGTACACTAGCACCAGCCATTGTTGGTCTTGCTTCCTCCTGTACACTAGCACCAGCCATTGTTGGTCTTCCTCCTGTACACTAGCACCAGCCATTGTTGGTCTTGCTTCCTCCTGTACACTAGCACCAGCCATTGTTGGTCTTCCTCCTGTACACTAGCACCAGCCATTGTTGGTCTTGCTTCCTCCTGTACACTAGCACCAGCCATTGTTGGTCTTGCTTCCTCCTGTACACTAGCACCAGCCATTGTTGGTCTTCCTCCTGTACACTAGCACCAGCCATTGTTGGTCTTGCTTCCTCCTGTACACTAGCACCAGCCATTGTCTTGCTTCCTCCTGTACACTAGCACCAGCCATTGTTGGTCTTGCCTCCTCCTGTACACTAGCACCAGCCATTGTTGGTCTTGCTTCCTCCTGTACACTAGCACCAGCCATTGTTAGTCTTGCTTCCTCCTGTACACTAGCACCAGCCATTGTTGGTCTTGCTTCCTCCAGGTTGCTTCTAATTTCTCTTTCTCTTTCAAGGAGTGTCAAATATCTTACAAGTGGTGGGATTTCACCACCAAATAGCTCCAGAGACGCCTCCTCACTGCACCCATCACGCCCATTCCAAGGTAGCACTGGATGCAGCGAGAAACATATCTGCCTCTGTGTCGTGATGCGCATGCACGATGCAAGTCACGAGCATTCTTGCGGGTCTGAGGGGTTTCTTCTCCTTGTCTCCTCCTCCTCTAGTTATACCAGACGTATGTCCAGAGCTGTTGGCAACCTTTCCTTGGTTATCCTGAGATGTCTCTAGTCCTAGAGTGCACCTCATCTAGCCCTAGCCCTAGAATACCCCTGATCCTAGCCCCAGAGAGCACTTCAACTGCTAGCCCTAGAATGCATCTTGTCCTAGCCCTAGAATATCCCAAGCCCTAGAATAACCAACTGGCCTAGAATATCCCTGGTCCTAGCCCTAGAATACCAACAGGCCTCGAATATCCCTAGCCCTAGTCCTGAAATATCTCTAACTTGGACCTAGAATATCCCTAACCTAGCCCTAGATTAACCCTATCTCCTGGTCCTAGCCAAAGAATCATCCTATTGTCCCAGCCCTAGAACAGGCATATCCCAGGAATACCTACATCCTTAGCCCTAGCCCTAAACTAACCCTAGCCTGATTCTGGACCCATTAGAAAATCAGTCACACCCCAGGAATGCCGGGATGTCCAATGGAAGATTGTGCAGTACCATACATATATGCTCTCACCCAACTCTCTAGTGCATCAATAGTGTATAGCACTAACAGCATTTGTTAGCTCATAGCAATGCTGTAGCTGATGGTAACTAGGCATGCCCCTGTATTGATTAAGTGAATTTCTTATATTTCCTGTTGTAACCTTTGCACATAAGCATCTGTCATTCTCCCTCCCCCTTCGTGGGCCAGGTAGACGTGTAGGCGTGGCCTACACGTACGACACTCTCCGGGCTGTGCTCTGCAACTATTCTACTATCCATCCTCCTACTAGGCTAGTCCAGTACCTGGGATCTTCGGTCTGTACCCTCACAGAGGGGAAATTGGTTACGCTATATCTATGCGTGTTTATTGTCAAACATGCTCTTCATTAGTGGCTTGAGATTGTTATTGCTAGGAGAAGGAAAAAGCCCCAGTTGGCATCTGGTAGCGATGGTGGCCGGGCGTTTCGACGCATCCTATCTAGAGGTGTTCTTCTTCATGAGGCTGGAAGGAACACCTATTGGGTCTGGAAGACGATCACCTTGGCCTTTTATGTCTGTGTAGATATCCCTTCTTCCATTTTATTTTATTTTGATTTAGTCTATAGTGACTCAGGAGTGACATCAAACGGGCCTAATGCTCTTTCAGTCCCTCGCTGGATGCTTTTTAGGTGTGCCTGAGTCAAAGAAGTCTTGGAAATGGGGATTGTTTTTAAACTTCGTATATACTTGTTGTTCCAAGTGAAGTCCACGTAAGGTCCTTTTGGGGTGCAGGCATGTGTGTGGGGGTGGCGAGATTGTTTTGTAAGTGATCCTCATTCATTTAACGCCAGAAACTTAAATGTTTTAAGGAGCCATTGCAATCTCCCTGTATGCTCTCCCTGTACACTTTCCCTGTATACTCTCCCTGTATACTCTCCCCGTAAACCCTCCTGTATACTCTCCCTGTATACTCTCCCCGTCTACTCTCCCTGTATACTCTCCCTGTATACTCTCCCTGTATACTCTCCCTGTATACTCTCCCCGTCTACTCTCCCTGTATACTCTCCCTGTATACTCTCCCTGTAGACTCTCCCTGTATACTCTCCCTGTATACTCTCCCCGCATACTCTCCCTGCATACTCTCCCTCCCTGTATACTGTCCCTGTATACTCTCCCCGTATACTCTCCCCATATACTCTCCCCATCTACTCTCCCTGTATACTCTCCCTGTACACTCTCCCTGTATACTCTCCCTGTATACTCTCCCCGTATACTCTCCCTGTAAACTTTCCCTGTATACTATCCCCATACACTCTCCCCATACACTCTCCCCATACACTCTTCCTGTATAGTCTCCCTGTATACTCTCCCTGTATATTCTCCCTGTATACTCTCCCTGTATACTCTCCCTGTATACTCTCCCTGTACACTCTCCCTGTACACTCTCCCTGCATACTCCCCTGTACACTCTCCCTGTATACTCTCCCTGTATACTCTCCCTGTATACTCTCCCCGTAATATACTCTCCCCATACACTCTCCCCGTCTACTCTCCCTGTATACTCTCCCTGTATACTCTCCCTGCATACTCTCCCTGCATACTGTCCCTGTACACTGTCCCTGTATACTCTCCCTGCATACTCTCCCTGCATACTGTACCTGTATACTGTCCCTGTATACTCTCCCTGTATACTCTCCCCATACACTCTCCCCGTATACTCTCCCCATATACTCGGTCCAATCTCAACAAAAAAAAGTTGACCTCTGCTTATTGCTGCACTCTACGTTGGTGATTGCAGGGTTCCCTGCTTGGCTTCTCCGTAGATTTGCAGAGAAATCGATGACCAGCACCTATTTAGTCGCCATAAGCTTCCCAACTCTGCTCCAACAGAAAGCTGCACTCATCTATCACAAGCATGCTCCATGGTGGCCGATCTCAAGACGAGACAAATGCTACAAGCTTTGAAAGTGTTCTATACATTGAGTCGAGTTTGTGGGATTATGAATCTTTCGTGAAGTATACCTGACACTTCCTTACACTTCCTGTAGTACATTAGACACCTATGCCTTTAACGTCTTGTATTATATTCAGTAGTGTAACTTGTACCTATTCCACACGAGGACTTTATCTCTTTCCTCTCCTCTCCCCTCGTCTCTCCTCGCTTAACTCCAGCCCCTCCCACCCCACCATTGAATCCCTCGTAGCAGTCCCATAATAGGCATGCCCCTGTATTAATTAGGTGAATACTCTTTTTTTTGGTTACGAAATATTTTGCTGCTGTAATCTTCAAATATAATCAGCTGTCTTGACTATTCTCACACCTCTCTCCGCTGGGATGAGAGTCAGTGTTTCTCACACTGCTGGGGGCCCAGGTAGACTTGTAGACATGGTGTCCACATGCGACACTCTCCAGGCTATGCTCTGCAACCATTCATTAGCCAGCATCCTGCTAGCCTGGTACATGCAACACTCTCCAGGCTATGCTCTGCAACTGTTCATTAGCCAGCATCCTCCTAGCTAGCCTGGTATATGCAACACTCTCCAGGCTATGCTCTGCAACTGTTCCATTAGCCAGCATCCTCCTAGCTAGCCTGGTACATGCAACACTCTCCAGGCTATGCTCTGCAACTGTTCATTAGCCAGCATCCTCCTAGCTAGCCTGGTACATGCGACACTCTACAGGCTATGCTCTGTAACCATTCATTAGCCAGCATCCTCCTAGCTAGCCTGGTACATGCAACACTCTACAGGCTATGCTCTGCAACCATTCATTAGCCAGCATCCTCCTAGCTAGCCTGGTACATGCAACACTCTCCAGGCTATGCTCTGCAACTGTTCATTAGCCAGCATCCTCCTAGCTAGCCTGGTACATGCGACACTCTCCAGGCTATGGCTATGCTCTGCAACCATTCATTAGCCAGCATCCTCCTAGCTAGCCTGGTACATGCAACACTCTCCAGGCTATGCTCTGCAACCATTCATTAGCCAGCATCTTCCTAGCTAGCCTGGTGCATGCGACACTCTCCAGGCTATGCTCTGCAACCATTCATTAGCCAGCATCCTCCTAGCTAGCCTGGTACATGTGACACTAAATATTAATAATAAACAGGTTTCTATGTCATCTGATTGCAAATCCCTGACAATGCTAGCTGAACATTCCAGTGCATTCTATCCCTTTTCATGAGACTGTAAGCCACTATTTATTGTGTCTGAAAGACAATTCTCACAGCCTTTGATGGTCGAAGGTTTCCTTGTGGTCATATTTTCACTAGAACGGCATTGTTAAATATATTTATCTTTTTTGATTCTCAAGTTTATTGTGCAACATTGCATGACCTCACAACTTCCTAATTGGATAGCTTTCTCATCTGTTTACATGTGGAGGCGCAGAAGACATGCTGGGTATGTGTTTGAACTTGTCTGTTTTGAAATGTTGTGCAGTGTTTGGCCAGGATATTTGTCATTCTGTGAGACGTTCTTGGTGGGCATGTGAGGATATAGAATTGGAATTATTTGTGAGGGCGTGGAATTGGATCCTCATAGGACCATCAACAAGAGACTCACTACAAGTGTTTTATTAACAGTATAATGTTGTTTGTTACCTCGCTCAAAACCTTTTCTCACCTTCTCCTCTTCCCTCCTCTCCCCTCCCCCCCACTTGCATGCATATTCCTGCTTCTCGTATGTCTCGCCTCTCCACTTCACTCACTCCCAAACAGGTTATGTGAACCAATTTCTCTCTGGTGCTGGCTGGCTGTTTGTTGGATGGAGCCTCCATTACTTACCTTTCTTCCTCATGGGGAGAGTCCTCTACTTCCACCATTACTTCCCAGCCCTCCTCTTCTCACTGATGTTGGCCAGTGAGTTCTTCTTCATCTTCTTCCTGTTATTATTGTTGTTGTTGTTGTTGTTGTTGTTGTTCTCCGCCTCCACCTCATCCTCCACCTCCTCTCTCCTCCACCTCCTCCGCCTCCACCTCCTCCATTCCTCCACCTCCTCCTCCTCCACCTCCACCTCCTCCTCCTCCACCTCCTACTCCTCCACCTCCACCTCCACCTCCTCCACCTCCTCCTCCTCCACCTCCTACTCCTCCACCTCCTCATCCTCCTCCTCCACTCCTCCACCTCCACCTCCTCCACCTCCTCTCTCCTCCACCTCCACCTCCACCTCCTCCACCTCCTCCTCCTCCACCTCCTACTCCTCCACCTCCTCATCCTCCTCCTCCACTCCTCCACCTCCACCTCCTCTCTCCTCCACCTCCTCCACTCCTCCTCCTCCTCTTCTTCTTCTTGCTCCACAGCACACATACGTGAATAATCGTAAATCTCCATGGGTAAAAGTTATGCATATTATATGTGTGTGTGTGTGTGTGTGTGTCTGCTAAAATATCTTCCAGTACAACTTAGCACCCGTCTCACTGGTAAAATTCATTTATCCGCTCACAGGCAATCCAGCAGCAGACTACATAATTCTGTGAAAAGGTTTGCTAATAATGACAGGTGACCTTGGCCGCGCCTATTTTGCGTTCATGCTAATTAAAGCACTGCAGTTGCCAGACATCAGAGTTGGTTGTTGTTGTTGATGGTGGAGGTTGCTAATGAATTAAATCAGTGTCATTCTTGTATCTGAGTAGGTAAAGGTCATATTGTATTACTGTATGGTTCAGATAGCTCACTAATAGAATAGAATCTTATATGTCAGGGTGGTCTGGCAAGCGAGATGGGCCCTACAGGAATTTGTAGCCGTTTGCTCGAGTCAGATGCCACAACAAGCAATAAACATGGTTAAGTGATGCTACACATTTTAATTTAATACCATGACAACCAGTGTATTATTGGCAGTGCTTGGAGTCAGGTTACAGCTGATAACAATTAGCTCGTTTTAACTGAAGTCCTTTTTCGCTCAAACTTGTTTTATGTTGCTCAATTGTATGTATAGCTCAAGTTATTTACATTGCCCGAGCCTGTATAGCTCAAGTTATTTACATTGCCCGAGCCTGTATAGAGCTCAAGTTATTTACATTGCCTGAGCCTATATAGCTCAAGTTATTCACATTGCCCGGGCCTGTATAGCTCAAGTTATTTACATTGCCCGAGCCTGTATAGCTCAAGTTATTTACATTGCCCGAGCCTGTATAGAGCTCAAGTTATTTACATTGCCTGAGCCTATATAGCTCAAGTTATTCACATTGCCCGGGCCTGTATAGCTCAAGTTATTTACATTGCCCGAGCCTGTATAGCTCAAGTTATTTACATTGCCCGAGCCTGTATAGAGCTCAAGTTATTTACATTGCCTGAGCCTATATAGCTCAAGTTATTCACATTGCCCGGGCCTGTATAGCTCAAGTTATTTACATTGCCCGAGCCTGTATAGCTCAAGTTATTTACATTGCCCGAGCCTGTATAGAGCTCAAGTTATTTACATTGCCTGAGCCTATATAGCTCAAGTTATTCACATTGCCCGGGCCTGTATAGCTCAAGTTATTTACATTGCCCGAGCCTGTATAGAGCTCAAGTTATTTACATTGCCCGGGCCTGTATAGAGCTCAAGTTATTTACATTGCCCGGGCCTGTATAAAGCTCAAGTTATTTACATTGCCCGGGCCTGTATAGCTCAAGTTATTTACATTGCCCGAGCCTGTATAGCTCAAATTATTTACATTGCCTGAGCCTGTATAAAGCTCAAGTTATTTACGTTGCCCGAGCCTGTATATAGCTCAAGCCTCTTTATGTTGCCTAAACTTATATAACTCGTGCCTCTTTATATTGCCTAAACTTATATAACTCGTGCTTCTTTATATTACCTAAACCTATAGCTCAATCCTTTTTATATTGCCTAAACCCATATAGCTCAAGTCAAGCCTCTTTATATTGCCTATATATAACTCAAGCCTCCCTATATATAGCTCAAGCCTCTTTATATTGCCTAAACTTATATAGCTCAAGCCTCTTTATATATAGCTCAAGCCTCTTTATATTGCCTAACCTTATATAGCTCAAGCCTCTATATATAGCTCAAGCCTCTTTATATTGCCTAAACTTATTTAGCTCAAGCCTCTTTATATTGCCTATATATAGCTCAAGCCTCTTTATGTTGCCTAAGCCTATAGCTCAAGCCTCTTTATATTGCCTAAACTTATATAGCTCAAGCCTCTTTATATTGCCTAAACTTATATAGCTCAAGCCTCTTTATATTGCCTAAACTTATATAGCTTTATATTGCCTATATATAGCTCAAGCCTCTTTATGCTTGCCTAAGCCTATAGCTCAAGCCTCTTTATGTTGCCTAAACTTGTAGCTCAACATCATTTATATTACTAAACCTAGTTGTTCAAATCTGAATAGCATACATGTCTACAAATGAAAATGCAATCATTTAACTCTGAGGTAATCATGTGGTCAGCAGTGAGTGCACTCATTAAAAAAAACAATGTTTCCAAGACTACACTTGCATTTGGTCTTGTAATGTGGACGCCCTCTGACCTTTCAGCCACTTGTTGCTGGCCATCAACATCTCCGTCAGGCAATTCTCTCATTTGTCCTCGTGATGGTAAAGAACAATGCATTACATTTCATTACAGATTACTTGAGGTAGCCAGGAGTGCTGGCTCTGCCTTGGCTCTGAGAGATTCAGTTTTATTGCACATGTCATAAGTATCTGTGGAAAGGTCATTTGTAAAGGGGGTGGGAAATATCTTAAAAAAATTTATATAAAAAAAAAAAAGACTTCCATGTGTAGCCTACTGTCTTCAAGCTGCCATTACTGCTATGGATTTACAAATTCCATTCTGTAGATTAAAAAAAAATTCTCCGGAACCCAATAACCCAATTTTGGTCGTTCTATACACTTGCCCCCTTTCTCCACCACCAATCAGCACCAGGCTGTCAGCATGCCTTTGCTGGGGAGAGCAGGAGCTGGAGGTACGTTGGAATCTCTTCCTAAAACATTAGAATTAAATAAAAAGCACTGGGATTGTGTATTAGAACTTTGCATGTCAAGTCCCCCAAAATCAAGGGCACATCTCGTGTAGCCTGGTTACTTTTGCTGGTACAATTTACAACAAAAAAGTTTTTTAAGCTGTCGCAGGGTCAAAGAGATTAATTTATTTAGTCCCAAGTTTCCCTTATAAGGAAGTTTGCACTATATGTGTACCAGTGATGGTTTAGAGAAGGCAGCCGGGAACCACGGCTGATTTAATGAGATCCAGCATACCTGCGTAGGGTTAGGTAGGTCACTCAGGTACCAGGTCTGCTGGTTTGTGATTAGTAGCATATGTTAATTAAGAGTCTACGATGATTGTTTGAGATCTATCACAATGGCTTGGAAATTAGAATGGGGATCAGGAAGGTCACTCAGCTATATACTGATATGCAATTAGTAGTGTATGTTAATTAAGTGTCTAGTCGATAATGATAGTTGTTTGAGATCCATTGAAATCAGCTAGGTCGCTCAGCTATATACCAGGTTAACTTGTATGCAATTAGTAGCCTAGGTTAATTAAGTGTCTAGTCAGTATATTGATTTTCATACATGACATGAAATAACTGGGATAGGGTAGGAAAATGAATGCAGACTGGCTCTCCATGGACTTGGAAGGTTGCCAGTGTTCCAAGAGTATTGTAATATCATTCTTCATTAAACCTAATTAAAAGTCCAGACTGTGCAATTAATTAATTAGTCACAAATGAACCTGTTGTGATTTGCAAGTGGACTGTTAATGTGACCATCAGTTAGCACTGATTACAGACATAATAATAATAATTTATTATTATTTCTCCTACTACCACTACTACTACTTTTAGTAGTTCTATGAGTATTATTACTACTTCTACTATTAATATTATTTGTTATTATTTATTATTATTATTTATTATTATTTATTATTATTATTATGACTCGGCAAGCAATTAACATTGCGTTCCAGCATGAGTATGAGTATACAAGATGCAGGTCGTTCAGCAAGCATGTGATGGAGTCATAACTCCTTTTGTTAAACTCCTGCTTTCGTATATTCACCTCAATAATCAACTTCAAATTGTATTCACTCGACGCTTCTTGTTGGTTCTAGCTTCTACTTGTTAGGTGTCAGTTGTGACTATTTATCTTCCTGCTCAAAAGTTGGTGTTTTTTTCCATTTATGGAGACCAGACAGACTTGTCAACAAGTCAACAAGTCAACCATCCAGCATCCCTTCTAGCTCGCTGATACACAGACTCAAAGTATAATCATGAGAAACCCATTACATGAACACATGGGAATGTTTGATAGGCTCCTGCTAGATATTAGGCAGCCATTTTGTTTCTGACAGATGCCATAAGTTTGTTCTGCACTTAACCACTACCGTTTTCGTTGCTATACCGATTGAAGAATGTGCACCAGCAGAAAGAGTTTGTTTTCCCTAGCTTGTGTGTGAGGGAACTAGTCCATATTTCTTTTGATGGCATATATAGTCCTAATCCAACTGGTTCCTTTGTCGGGTGATAATTAGTAAACCCAAACTTGTCAGTGATTAGCTCATCTCAACCGTATAAATGTGTGTACTCATGTGAGCTCACAAGAACTACCATATTTGCCACCCAGAATATAAGTCACAGGAGCAGCTCCAAATCTTTCCCTCCATTTTAGGGGTGCAATTATGCACCAAATACGTCGACTTTGCTGGAGTATAAGTCGCAGCGGCTAGACTGAATCACTGGGTGTGGCCATAAGTGGAGCATGTGACCTCATACTCCAGCTAGACGCAATGCTCTTGTGTGTGTGTGTGTGAAATGTCTGGGACTAAGCACATGAGCTGAGCTGCAGCTTGTAAGCTCATAGTTGTTGACTTTGCAGGAAGTCTGGGGACAGAAGAGCCTGAAAGGACGTGCAGAATATGTGCAAGACTGGGGAAGGTTGAGTTCATACACTACCAAGATCAGCCAGGTCACATTGAGTTAGGGTCAGAGCTGATACACTACCAAGATCAGCCAGGTCACATTGAGTTAGAGTCAGAGCTGATACACTACCAAGATCAGCCAGGTCACATTGAGTTAGGGTCAAAGCTGATACACTACCAAGATCAGCCAGGTCACATTGAGTTAGGGTCAGAGCTGATACACTACCAAGATCAGCCAGGTCACATTGAGTTAGGGTCAGAGCTGATACACTACCAAGATCAGCCAGGTCACATTGAGTTAGGGTCAGAGCTGATACACTACCAAGATCAGCCAGGTCACATTGAGTTAGAGTCAGAGCTGATACACTACCAAGATCAGCCAGGTCACATTGAGTTAGGGTCAGAGCTGATACACTACCAAGATCAGCCAGGTCACATTGAGTTAGGGTCAGAGCTGATACACTACCAAGATCAGCCAGGTCACATTGAGTTAGGGTCAGAGCTGATACACTACCAAGATCAGCCAGGTCACATTGAGTTAGGGTCAGAGCTGATACACTACCAAGATCAGCCAGGTCACATTGAGTTAGAGTCAGAGCTGATACACTACCAAGATCAGCCAGGTCACATTGAGTTAGGGTCAGAGCTGATACACTACCAAGATCAGCCAGGTCACATTGAGTTAGGGTCAGAGCTGATACACTACCAAGATCAGCCAGGTCACATTGAGTTAGGGTCAGAGCTGATACACTACCAAGATCAGCCAGGTCACATTGAGTTAGGGTCAGAGCTGATACACTACCAAGATCAGCCAGGTCACATTGAGTTAGGGTCAGAGCTGATACACTACCAAGATCAGCCAGGTCACATTGAGTTAGGGTCAGAGCTGATACACTACCAAGATCAGCCAGGTCACATTGAGTTAGGGTCAGAGCTGATACACTACCAAGATCAGCCAGGTCACATTGAGTTAGGGTCAGAGCTGATACACTACCAAGATCAGCCAGGTCACATTGAGTTAGAGTCAGAGCTGATACACTACCAAGATCAGCCAGGTCACATTGAGTTAGAGTCAGAGCTGATACACTACCAAGATCAGCCAGGTCACATTGAGTTAGGGTCAGAGCTGATACACTACCAAGATCAGCCAGGTCACATTGAGTTAGGGTCAGAGCTGATACACTACCAAGATCAGCCAGGTCACATTGAGTTAGAGTCAGAGCTGATACACTACCAAGATCAGCCAGGTCACATTGAGTTAGGGTCAGAGCTGATACACTACCAAGATCAGCCAGGTCACATTGAGTTAGAGTCAGAGCTGATACACTACCAAGATCAGCCAGGTCACATTGAGTTAGGGTCAGAGCTGATACACCACCAAGATCAGCCAGGTCACATTGAGTTAGGGTCAGAACTATTAGACTACCAAGATCAGCCAGGTCACATTGAGTTAGGGTCAGAGCTGATACACTACCAAGATCAGCCAGGTCACATTGAGTTAGGGTCAGAGCTGATACACTACCAAGATCAGCCAGGTCACATTGAGTTAGGGTCAGAGCTGATACACTACCAAGATCAGCGAGGTCACATTGAGTTAGGTTCAGAGCTGATACACTACCAAGATCAGCCAGGTCACATTGAGTTAGGGTCAGAGTTTGTGTTTGACTTAAATTATAAACATTTTGTAAAGATGGCCAACTTTAGCGGAGCACCTTGCACCTATGCCAGCAAGCCGTAGATTAGTGTGTCTTCACTTATAAGAACTAATTTTTCATAAGTACAGTGGGTGTCCTCATATGACAGTTGCTAAGGATTTATAATCATGGCATGGTGGAATTGTCTGCTACAAACTGTGCAAAGCCACTCCTACTTAGTACATGGCCGTATTCATCCAAATTTAACTGTTTGTTATTAAATGTGATTCCTACTGTTAATTTATAGAAATCATAATGTTGATTTATACATCATGGCGTAATTTGGTATGATTTATGTTACACCCTGATCAATAAATCAGCATTATGATTTCAATAAATTAAGAGTACGATTCACGTTTAAATTTAGATGCATACGGCCTTATATTAAGTGCCAGGTGCTTAGCACAGTGTGCAGCAGCGAATAGCAAGCTCTGAGATGCACTGCAGTCATTTCTACAGCCATGCTGTTATCGATGTTTGACCTTGCTGCTGCTCTGACCTCTTCGATGCGTGGTGGGTCTAATTAATTACAACCTTAGCCATCAGATATTTTAGCGGATATTAGCTTGCATTTAAGTATTGTTGTTGCTCCATGGGTTCTATTGTTCTAATAGAAAATGCCCAATTACTCTAAAAGAGGAAAGATTTGGAAACTTGCCAGCTAGACTAGAATACTTCTCGGAGAGCAGATGAGTGAGTGAGTATTGAATGTGGCATCAGTCACCCTCTTCCAAACAATTTGAACCAGCCAGTGTGTCATACTGATTCCGTGGCCTCTCCATGAAGATGAGTCCAGGGGTTTTCATTCATATTTTTGTGACCTCCCTCCCCCCCTATAATTAGGCAAATGATGTTAGTTTGATGACAAGCAAGTCCCTGAGAATAGAGCGCCCCATTCCCTTTTATTACAAGAGAAGACAGTGAAATGCTTCATGCATTGGAGGTGATGCTAGGGATTAGGTATCTTGTTTGTCTGTGCACTAAGCTATAGGTATCTTGTTTGTCTGTGGACTAAGCTATAGGTAGCATGTTTGTCTGTGCACTAAGCTATAGGTAGCATGTTTGTCTGGGCACTAAGCTATAGGTAGCATGTTTGTCTGTGCAGTAAGCTATAGGTGGCATGTTTGTCTGTGCAGTAAGCTATAGGTAGCATGTTTGTCTCTACACTAAGCTATAGGTAGCATGTTTGTCTGTGCACTAAGCTATAGGTAGCATGTTTGTCTGGGCACTAAGCTATAGGTAGCATGTTTGTCTGTGCAGTAAGCTATAGGTAGCATGTTTGTCTGTACACTAAGCTATAGGTAGCATGTTTGTCTGGGCACTAAGCTATAGGTAGCATGTTTGTCTGTGGACTAAGCTATAGGTAGCATGTTTGTCTGTGCACTAAGCTATAGGTAGCATGTTGTCTGTGCACTAAGCTGTAAGTAGCATTTTTGTGAAAAGTCACATCAGTGTTGCAGTGGGATGTTTGTAAGGTTGCATTAGTTGTGTGGTTGCCATGGGTTGCAGTCAGGTATGGGTGCAAGCAGGCAATTAAGGTATTCCTGTTTCCTTCCTGGGCTTGCCTGATGTGTTACGAGTTATTTCCTTTGACATTCTGATACTTCTAATTGATGCATCTCTTGTTGGTGTGTTTTCATAGGGCAGTATTTTCAAGCGAACTTGATAATGTTATGAGTATTTTGTTTGAAACTCCCCTACTTCAAATGGATAATGACTTAGGGATTTGTACTGGACATCGTTTGGCTGTGTCCTTCAAAAGGAAGAAACTGCTTTCTCTTCCATTTCCTCTCTGTCCGATTGCCTTTGAGAGAGAGATGTTTCCCAGCTAATGAAATTGACGTCTCTTGTGCGAAAAGATCTGTGGACTCTCAGGCACAGTCGTCGGAAATGTTTGGTCCGACATAGTTGCGTAGAATCTGGCACTTAATCCCGTTACCATGGCAGAGGAAATACCACCCCACTTTGAGCCGCCCCACCGGCCCACTGGTCCATCCTGCTAAGCCAGCCCACTAGTCAATCCTGCTAAGCCAGCCCTCTGGTCCACCCTGCTTGAGCCGGCCCACTGGTCCACCCTGCTGAGCTAGCCCACTGGTTCATCCTGCTGAGCCAGCCCACTGGTTCATCCTGCTAATCCGGCCCTCTGGTCCACCCTGCTTGAGCCGGCCCACTGGTCCACCCTGCTGAGCTAGCCCATTGGTTCATCCTGCTGAGCCAGCCCACTGGTTCATCCTGCTAATCCGGCCCACTGGTCCACCCTGCTGAGCTGGCCCACTGGTCCATCCTGCTGAGCCGGCCCACTGGTTCATCCTGCTGAGCCAGCCCACTGGTTCATCCTGCTGAGCTAGCCCACTGGTCCATCCTGCTGAGCCAGCCCACTGGTTCATCCTGCTAATCCGGCCCACTGCTGAGCCAGCCCACTAGTCAATCCTGCTAAGCCGGCCCACTGGTCCACCCTGCTGAGCCGGCCCACTGGTTCATCCAGCTAATCCAGCCCACTAGTCCACCCTGCTAAGCCAGCCCTGGTCCATCCTTCTAAGCCGGCCCACTGGTTCATCCTGCTAATCCGGCCCACTGCTGAGCCAGCCCACTGGTCCACCCTGCTAAGCCAGCCCACTGGTCCACCCTGCTGAGCCAGCCCACTGGTCCACCCTGCTGAGCCAGCCCACTGGTCCATCCTGCTGAGCTGGCCCACTGGTCCACCCTGCTAAGCCAGCCCACTGGTCCACCCTGCTGAGCTGGCCTACTTGTCCACCCTGCTAAGCCAGCCCTTTGGTACCCTGCCCTGGTCAGCCCACTGGTCCATCCTGCTGAGCCGGCCCACTGGTTCATCCTGCTAATCCGACCCTCTGGTACCCTGCTGAGCCAGCCCACTAGTCCACCCCCACCTCAACCACGGCATGGAACTACCACTTCAAAGCTCTGATACTGGCACTACATCCTGCAGTCCATAACCACAGAGGAAAGCCATCCCACAATATACATATACTACTGGCTTGGCTACCTCAACATAGAGAAGCCTGTAATGTATTGGAACTTCTCTCCCAATACCAAGTCACCTCACTCCTCCAACTTGTTGCTAGACCCTAGTAGACCCTGGTGTCAGGTCACTGACCTTAAGAATCACAGAACGCATACACGCATGCAGGCCACTCCCATAAATGAGTGCATATTTCCAAGTGCAAACTGCTCTATGATTGCAAACATTTCTTCTGTATAGAGCATCTAGCTGAAGCATCAAGTGAGTAAATTCAAGTAGATTATCGAGAAAGTCACTCTGTGATGATTTTATGGTTGGTGAAATATATAGAAGGGTGGGGATTAAATAGAGTGCATGTTAATTTGAGTTTGCTTTTTCTCGATCTTCTCTCTGCCATATTTGTTGAGGTGACAATGAATAGGAGGTGACAATGAATAGGCAGGAAGAATGAAGACCTGCTCTGCTTTAGTCAGCCTAGCTGCCATTTGGGTACCCTATCTCAGTGGTATACAGGTTTTTTGAAAACCTGTCTTGATGTACCCTATCTCAGTGGTATACAGGTTTTTTGAAAACCTGTCTTGATGAAAAGGTAACTGACGTTTAATTCACTTGTGCTGAGTTAGCAAGATCACAAACCCATATAGCTATTCGGCAAAGGTTGGGCGGGATGCAGTTTATTTCTCGTCGAGGAGCTCGTACAGGGCGATGTGTGCAAGCGCTGAGTGGGGGATGAGCTCTGAGACTCGAGATAATCAGTATCTCATCCTAAAATGAACCTATTAATGAGTACCCAAGTAAACAATAATGCTTGCTACACACATCAATTATATTCCAATTAACAGCAGGCCGTGGCAAAGTAAATGATGCCATAACGGTCACATGACGACCAGACGACTTACGCACATGTAGTACCTGACTGGCCAGATACGGATGCATTTTACCACGCAGTGGGTACGAGGCGAGGATGTGTCTACTTGTAATTATCTAATCAAAACACACGGAAGTACTTGATGGTATGATTAACATATTTATGTCTGAAGTATACAGAGCCATAATTGCCTGCTGGATTGAGAGCTACAGTATATCATAACAACTGCAAAATTGCATAAATGGTTGAGATTATTTGTAATAGTAGTAATGATTAATGATAATGATAATAATAATAATAATAATAATAATAAATATTCTTGTTAAATATAGTTTCTTGGCTTATTGCATTAAATAATAATAAGAAATATTACGAACAACAGAGCGAAGCTATTCGGTGTCGGTTGTACCCCAAGACTTCTGGACGAGATGAAGAGTTTCGGATTCTTAAGGTACTGAGAGACGAGGCAGCACCACTTAGGGAGGCGGCTAGCTAGGTCAGAACAGACACATTGGCTTTGTCGTAAATCATTGAAGTGGGAGAAATTAGTTAACTATCAAACAATCTGCCTAATACATTGGCACTAATGAACCTATCAGTGGACTGCTAGTGGGTGTGTGCAATGGTATTATGTGTATTTTGTAATGCTGCAGGTGTGGTTGTGGAGTTTTCTCTCCGCATTCTGACATTACTCATCCCTTTCTCCATGAGGTCCATCTTCTACCACTCCTCGCTGGTTCTATTCATGGCCATCGTCATCGGCAGGTGCGTCTATGCTCTGTGTGGGTTGGGTGATGTAAAGCTATTAAAGCTGGAGGCGTGTTCGGTCCCTTGAGTCAAATAATGTGCTGGTTTGGAGACTATATTATTCCATACAATACGTAAAAGCAGATTGTTAAATTGGTTATCTATCTTCTACTTGTTGAGTACCTATTGCTGTAACTGTTAAGCTTTGATAGTTTGATCGCGACTAAGTTGGTGTTTGTGTGTGGGGGGGGGGGGTTGCTGGCAACATGTGGTGAGGGGAAGTCTACACGCCACACTCCCCAGGGTGTCTGCTCTGCAAGAACTCGGCTGTTTACCATTCCTTCTAGCTGGCCTAGTACACACACCCTGACGACCTGTACCTTGACACTAATTACATCTATGCATGAGGCGTTGCTAGTTAGTGGGTTCTAGGTGTTAAAATTAAGTGGTAATTTTCTGTCTGAAGGCCGGTTCATAATATGACGGTAGCTCAGCGTAGTGTATCGTCGCATTTTTGGTCAAGCTTTATACTACGTGTGCCCTACTTGGTAATCAACTCCTGCATGCAGGGTGGGGGGGTGGAGCGACACCCATTTCTTCATGTTGGGTCCACACTTGGGTCCACACTTGGGTTCAAACCAAAAACAACATAAGCCAAACATTGCATCAAGGGTCATGCTGTAAGGTCAAAGAGATAATTAAGAGTATTGCGGTCTTCCTTAGTTCCTCCATATATGATGCACCTCAAGGAAATGTGGGACAAGTCCTGCAGCTACAAGGTCATTTGGTCTGGACAATCCTAATTGCCCTAATTGCCTTTAATTCCTGTGATAGTTTGATTGCTGGGGTGTGTTACTACTACTGGGAAACATTGCATGTTTGAAGTTTGTAGTGGAAGAGGTGAGCACAGTACATCAATTTTGTGGTTATTTGCACCACCACATAAGCACTCGGGCTAAGTGCATGTCATCCAATAGCAGGTGTGTTTCCATATGTATTTTCTTCCAAACTGATGCGTAGTGGGGGAGTCTTTATTTCTTGCCAAGAACAATTTTAAAACCAGTTTGAACCCAGCAAGGGTGTTTCCACCTCTGTGCCAAGATGTAGTGGTGATCTTAATGTGGATGTCCCGTGGACTAGGTTCCCAGGTAGAGCTAGGGTACTGGCTACAGCCTGGTCACTCGTTGCCTATACCCAAGGTGAGGTCGAAGATTGAGATGGCTTTGAACTTAATTGCACCAAGTGAAGAGCCTCTCAGAGGCGCTCTAAAGTTCGACCGCAACATGATTGCACTGTGCGTGCGACCTTGATTCGGTCTTGGGAGAAAAAGCAACTCCAAATATGTTAAGCTCCGCACAGACTTGTGTGTGTGTGTGTGTGTGTGTGTGTGTGCACAAATGTCAAACTTACACGGAATGAATTATTACAACTCTAAGTGGCGATGGCCATTGCACTTGTTGTGTCATGCACACCATGTTGAACAGCGAGACCGTGTTGGTTAGTTGTTATCACCTAGTATGCCTTGCTGGAGCAGCATAGAAAGGTGGGCTTAGTAGCATTGTTCCTTGTATCTTGAGCGTACTGCGCTAGGTGTCGTCTAGGTTATGCTGATCTGTGGGAGAGGTTTTACAGTCTAGTCAGGATTGTGTTTCCTTGCTACACAACAGTTGTGGAAGACACTGCACCTTGCATCAATTCACCTAAGGACTGTTGTCATTGTTCGGTTATGTCCGAAGACCTGAGAACGGTTGGTTATTTACAAACCCATCCACACAACAGTCGACAATCTCTGCCAGCGCGTCTATACAAATGCTAATGGTTATTACCTCAAAGGAAAGAATAATGGCTAGTCTTTCATGAGCTAGTGTGTACCACCCTCTTGATCTCTTTTCTTTTTTTTACTGGTTTTCCTTTGAAATCATGTTTCCTTTTGAAGCTTCCTCACGAATTATGTGAGGTGGTCATTGACATCCTGTTATGCACACCTGGTGCCTGCATCTGCCAAATTCAGCAATCGTGGTTTAAAAAAATCACCATGTTCTACTTGTGGTCAATTATTAATATTGTTACTCACTTCCTGCCACTTCCAGGTAAAATAAACTATCAGATACCATTGGTGCATGCCATGAAGTTGGCTGGTTCTTTAGCTCTTATAGATCTTATAGACAATTTCAGCCTGTCTGAGGAAAGCAGTAATATCTCATTATTCCTGATGAAGGCTAGAGTATCTAGTCAAAACGTCGAAGAATACAATTTGAAATTGATTATTGAGAAGGTTATTGTAATATTATTATGTCAACTGAGAGTTCATTGAGAATAAGGAAGATGTTGGACTCTGGTTCTATCCAGCATTTGCCCTAAATCCATACCAAAAGGTAGAGATTTATTGTCCACCCTACCTCCTAGTGGTCGAAGTACTTTCGTTCAAGTTGTGAAGTCTTGTTTGGATGGGAAGCTTCCAGTAATTAAGAAAAGCTTTGTGGGTGTGGAGAATGTTCACTGCCAAACTTTAGTTACGGCTAGCAAGCCCAGTGTGTTATAATATAGAATGCAGATGCCAGTTACTATGACAACACACTTGTCCACACAATTTATCAACACTATGCCTAAGTTGCAAAGGACTTTTTTAATCATGACAGCATCATGACAGCAAGGCACGTTAAATTAATAGGAGTGAGAGGATTCTGCCCACACTAGATCCAGAGAGGTTTGATGTACCCAATAATGACCTTTTGGTCCAAATACCTTAGTGGGTATAATTGGCTGTAATCTGCCACAGTTGGGGAGAACCACTGCCTTGTGACTTTGTGGTATATTGGGTGAGTTGCTTTCACCAAAAACTTGTTTCAAATTCTAAGTATTTGACTATGCTGACTTACATTCTTCACGCACTCTCAAGTAAATGAGGCAGGCAATCTGTAACCCTTGACTAGCTATGACTGACCTGTTCACATGACTTGCTTGGTCATACTTTGGAAGGATTGTGGCTGGGGACTTAACAAACAGCACTGCTGTAATTGATGAGATCACTGGCAATGGCATTACAACCCAATGGCCGTACTCCCTTGAACTTTACTTTACTAGGGACCGTACCCATCAACTAGTAAGTGTTTTTTTAAATGTGGTTACCACTTTATAGCTTCATAGATTCTGCAAACTTCGTGGTTATGGACTTGATATATAGCTCGAAATATAGGTCTCTCTGCATGCTCTCTTTTGATACTAAAACATTTTTCATGGGAAAACTAGAGCCAAGTTACTCGAGCTAAAGTGGGCATACCTCAAAACCTGATTTGCTTGATTTTGGAAGCCAGATTGCCAAGTGCTCGAGAGCAGAAATTAGCACCAGTGGAAGCCATACTCTATACACTATACTAGGACTTGTTTCATTAGGGCTAAAACTTAAGTACGTGGTCAAGTGCATGATTGGAAAATGAATTTGGTTGTTGTAATTGATGACATCACTGGCAATGGCTTTACAACCCAATGGCTATATATACTCCCTTGAACTTTAATGAGCTTTTATAGAAGTGATAGCGAGAGCTATATCCTATAGTACTAAACTCGACCCTGGTGTGTATAATGATGAATTTCATCTTCCCCTACAGCTTCGTATTGTTCCAGCCATTGGCATATGGTATGAGTGGACCTAAAGCCGACTCCACGAACTCCAGCATGTATGGACTCAAGTGGCTGGATACATGGGACATATAGATACACCATGCATCAGCCAAGCATGGTCTACACATCTATTATATCATCATTAGAAATACAGGACCACAATTACTATGACTATCTGCCAGTATACTTGCTTAGAGTTTCTTGATTGTTATTGGCACAGTTGTTGTTTTTGTTGTTGCTGTATCAGACAATTATTTATATGCACTGATATCTGAAAGACAGTCGTGATGATTAGCCACTTGTGTGGATTTGATCTGAGAATTCAGCAGAATCTCAGCTTCATTCAACGTGTACAGACTTCTGAGTCGAGGGGGTTATATTCCTCGTGTCAAGTGCTTGTATGCGGATGCATGACGTATGCTTGACCAACTGCGCGCTTGGCTCGCTTGTCTAGCTGGCGGGCCAGAGTATAAAAGCGGAGTAAGATTGTGAAGTGCATTTTGCTTTCGGTAACCTAATTCAAGTTATTCAACTCTAACAGCTCTTATCAAGAATGGGTGGAAAAGACAGTCCACTTAGGTACGCGTCCACATCTCCTCTACAAACACTTCCAAAATCATGGGTGATGCAGAGCGATATGAAGGAGATGCCTATTACTTATGTTCCAAGGAGCAAGTCTTCTGTCAACCTGGACATGAAGCTAGACAGAGCTCCAGTTCACAGTCATAGACAGTCTTCACGAAACAGAATACAGCCGGAATTGTCGTGCAACCCCATCACTCCTTCAACTCCTTCCAATTTGCCTGTCAAACAGCTGCAACAGCAAGCGGTTCAAGAAAAACAATCCAGCCCAACCAGATCAGATGGAACTGTGTCCCCTATCAGAGTCTACATGGAATGCATTGAGCCAAGAACTCTTAATTATGCTATTGTAGGAGATAGTGCAGTGGGAAAGACAAGCTTACTACTGAGCTACACCACTGGAAAGATATCAGGCACCCATGCGCCAACCATATATGACAAGTTCTCAAGTAAGACTTAGTTCACTGTGGCTCAGCTTGTATTGTGTTATCATGGTTTACAATATTTCATTAAACTATTTCTTTCCATTGCAGCATCTGTTTGTGTTCGAGGCAAAAGATTTGGAATAACACTCTGCGATACATCTGGACAAGTAAGTCTACTGCAAGTAGCTAAGTCCAGTCAAATTAACAAGAGTGTCTGTAGGAGCACTAGCTTCTGCTGTGAGCTTGCATGATTATATGGCAGATTTAGAATACTTCAATAATCATGAGCAAACACTCAGAATTAATAGTTATTGTTTTACCGTGCAAAATGTTGACCTTTCTTTTCTGTTTTTCTCAGGACGACTTTGCACACCTCAGATCTCTGTGCTACCCACAGCTGGATGTTGCTCTCATATGCTTCTCTGTAGTCGATATTGCATCCTACGAAAGTGTCAAGTCCAAGTGGTCCAAAGAAATCAGACGGCATTGTCCTGGTGTTCCCATTATCCTCATCGGCACTCAGGTGGACAAGAGAGAAGACTCCATTTTCATTAAGCAACTGAAATCCAAGGGACTAAGAACTGTATCACGCTCAGAAGGCAACAAACTAGCATCACTTATCAAAGCCACCTCCTACATTGAATGCTCAGCACTACGACAGCTGAATGTCAAGAAAGCCTTTGATGAGGCCATAGCAGCTGCACTTGAACTCAGCAGCTCCAAGAGAACTACTACTCAGTGTGTAGGAGGATGCACTATCTTGTAGTCCTGTAATGCATTTGTCTTTGTTTGTTGGAATCTCTTTTCTTGTCAAATTTCATCCACCTCTCCTTCTTCTCAGCTTCATGTTCACTCTCTTTTGCTATATTTGGTGCACTTGATAAAGATACATCAAAATATTAATAAACGTGATGCCAATTGAGGTTTGATAAAATAATTTATGATGAAGCTACCATTACATATGCTGGATAAGCTGGATAACTGTAGCTCTAGTAGAATGTGTGGAGTAGTTTACATTATAATAGAGGTACTTTTATTATGTTTATTATGTTTATTCTGTAGGAGGTATATAATGATTCCACTCTAAAATTCAAATTAAATTTAATCGTGTTATGTGCAAACTAGGAATTGGCTCAATACTAGATAGTATATAGCTTATTCCTAAGATTTTTGTTTCATAATCCTGCAATTCAGTACACAATCCTTGGGTTAAAAATGCTGCAACCTTTGCATTGGTACGGATTGAGCAAGTCAAATTGACTTAGAATTGATCATAACTGGTTAATCTATATGATATAGATCCTTATATATATTATAATATATGTATTTCTCCACAATGCTATGATATTAATCTTAGAAGGCTCAATCCAGAAATTTAGTCTGGTAATAAAAGGTGCTCACTCGATCACATGCACATACTATTATATTTATAAGATACTAGATATCTACAGCAGTCCAAACAATGCTGATTTTCATGTAAAGAACTTATACCTAATGTTCCTGAATGTGAAACACTCACTATTTACTGAGAAGGGAACTTTTGCATGGAGGCCCATAATTTTTATGACAGCATTTGCACTTAATCACAAAACCAACAGCAGTCTAACAATGATTGTCATGATCAGTTTAGCAATTGCTACATGTCCATATATATCCCACAATAGAAAGACTTCACATAGTGCACTCTACTCAAAATGAGAGGGAACTCCACACTATAAGCCACTTGGTGAAACTGACCAAGGATGGATGAGGGATCATCACATCCAGGAGTAACAATGAACCTTATCTATGGTACACTACTGTCCACTATCACTGCTGTATATACCACTGCTACTACTACTGTACTGCACTGTATAGGTCTTTTGTTGCTTTTGCTTCACATAAAGGAAGCATTGGACATGTAAGACATGCAGAAAGTCATCTTTAGCGGGTGGAACATAACCATTTTAAAGGGGAGGACTATACCAATTTTAATATTTTTTACTTGTGGTTACCACTTTATAGCTCCATAGATTCTGTAAACTTGATGGTATGGATTTGATATATAGCTCAAAAGATAGGTTTCTCTGTGCTATCTTTCTATAATATTTTTCGTAGGCAATACTAGAGCCAAGTTACTGGAGCTACAAATGGAGGGGTACAAATGGAGGGAACCTTAAAAAACCACCTGAATGTCTGATTTCGCCGCATAAATAAGATAGTTGAGATTAGCACCGGTGGCTGTGACCGTTTTGATTAGGCGTTAAAACGTAAGTACGTGGAGCGTGCGGATGGAAAATGAATTTAAATAAAATCCCACGCGCTGACCTCGCACAAGTTTTAACGCCTAATCAAAAACGGTCATTGCATAGACTGCCAATGGTGCTAATTTCAACTCTCTAGCTCTTGGCCATCTGGAGATATTTATGCGGCAAAAGCAGGTTTTGAAGTTCCCTCCACTTTAGCTCCAGCTATAGAAAAATATTTTAGTAATAAAAGAGAGCACACAGAGAGAACTATCTTTTGAGCTATATATATATCAAGTCCATACCATGAAGTTTACAGAATCTATGGAGCTATAAATTGGCAACCACAAGTAAAAAATTATACTACAAAAATGGTTTAGTCCCTCTCTTGTCATCTTTAGCAAAATTGCGAAAAGTGCTTTAAAAAACGTATGACAGAAATGGTAGCCGCGATATTTTGTTATTCTTAATAAGTGAGGTTCGAGCATACGCGGCGGATATTTATAGTTGAAAAGCAATGTTTCTGTAAATGCTAGTCTTTAGTGATTGGCATTGATAAACCAGATCACTCGTTAAAATTTCATGCGTTAATACAACCGAATTGGTTATAATGAAATGTGGTGATGAGATATTATGATTAGTAAACTTACAAGTATGAATTTTATTAATAGAGAACATGGCATAGAGTTAGTTCTAGATTAAGTCCTAAAGAGGCTGTAGCTAGTCCTCTACCAAAGGTTCAAAGACAATACTAGATAACAACAACAATAATAATTACACACAGGAAGATAATGTTGTGCTGCATGTATATAACTTGTATACAGTACAAGAAAAATAAGAAGTTGCTGTGGAAATACTCATATTCTAGTTAATGCCAATGTTAAGAAGGCCCAGTATATTATAATCATAACTCTGATGCAATAACACATCTGACTGCAGATGTTTATCAACAAGAGACCTAATTTGCTATGAATTTAGTCGGAGGAGAACTGGGGGTGTTTGGATTGGAAATTAATCCATGAGAGTGCGGTCTGACTGCACTGGAAGCCAAGAGGTTTGAAGGATCTGATAATGGATTTTGGTCCTAACATGCATCCTATTTCTCAGTGTGTCTTTATCTTGTTGGCATAATTGGCCGAGATATTTCATTGTAAGGGGAAGATAGAGAGTCACTGCCTGGTGACTTTGTGTGTCGATTGGGTTGCAGGGGAGTTGCTTTTATCAACTTGATCCTTCGAAGCTTGACTATGTTCTCCACAACTTGAATAAATGAAGCACTAAAACTGTAACCCTTGGCTGGCTATGACCTGTTCACAGTTAGGACAGGTGGCTTGCTTGCTCATAATTAGGATGGCGTAGTACTAGAGACTAAACAGACCAGCACATTGTAACATTATTCATGAAGGCTGGAGCATCAGCTGAAACATTGAGTGGGTAAATTTAATTGATGACATCACTGGCAATAATAATGGCCTTACTCCCTTGGAGTTTAATGGTCTACTAAACTTTACTCTGGTATAACGATGATCTTACTTAATTCCATCTCCCTACAGTTTTTCATCATTCTGGCTGCTGACATTCCCCAAACTCCAGCATGCATGGACTCAAGTAGCTGGACACATGGGCCATACATACATCAACTTCACAGTATTTCATATAACAGGACCATTACTATTGATGACATGCTGGTACTTGCTTAATTATATTCAAAAATTTTCATTTGCAGTAATTAGGGAGCTTAGGTTTGCTAATTATAGCTAGCTAATAGAACTTCTTTTTAGGTCAACTGATTTAGACACTTTTACAATTAAGTGCTTGAAAACCGTTTCATTTACGAGCACCACAAGTTACTGAGCTGCAAAAAAATCGCCCACAAAATCCAACCAGTATCAGGCGGCAAGTGGCGCCTACATCCCGCCAGCTCCCTACCCTGCGCGGACTGCAATATAAAAAGGCGAGCAGGGCAGTGCTAGTCACTTTAACTGTACACTAGTTCAAGTTATTCAACTCTAATAACTCTGCCAGCTATATCGAGAATGGGTGGAAAAGACAGTCCACTTCTGTATGCGTCCACATCTCCTCTACAAACTCTTCCAAAATCATGGGTGATCCAGAGCGATATGAAGCAGAAGCCATTACCCCCCACCCCTTATGTTCCAAAGAGCAAGTCATCCGTCAACCTGGACATGAAGCTAGACAGAGCCACAGTTCATAGACAGTCTGCCAGAAGTAGAATTTTGCCTGACTGGCCGTGCAACCCCATCACTCCTTCAACTCCTTCCAATTTGCCTGTCAAACAGCTGCAACTGCAAGAGCTTCAAGAAAAACAATCCAGCCCAACCAGATCAGATGGAACTGTTTCTCCTATTAGAGTCTACATGGAGTGCATCGAGCCAAGAACTCTTAATTATGCTATTGTAGGAGATAGTGCAGTGGGAAAGACAAGCTTACTACTGAGCTACACCACTGGAAAGATATCAGACACCCATGCGCCAACCATATATGACAAGTGCTCAAGTAAGACTTAGTTCACTGTGGCTTGTGTTATCATGATTTACAATATTTCATTAAACTATTTCTTTCCATTGCAGCATCTGTTTGTGTTCGAGGCAAAAGGTTTGGAATAACACTCTGCGATACATCTGGACAAGTAAGTCTACTGCAAGTAGCCAGTCAAATTAACAAGAGTGTCTGTAGGAGCACTAGCTTCTACTGTGAGCTTGCATGATTATATGGCAGATTTGGAATGCTTGAATAATCATGAGCAAACACTCATCATAATGCAGAATTAATGGTTATTGTTTTACCGTGCAAAATGTTGACCTTTCTTTTCCGTTTTTCTCAGGACGACTTTGCACACCTCAGATCTCTGTGCTACCCACAGCTGGATGTTGCTCTCATATGCTTCTCTGTAGTCGATATTGCATCCTACGAAAGTGTCAAGTCCAAGTGGTCCAAAGAAATCAGACGACACTGTCCTGGTGTTCCCATTATCCTCATCGGCACTCAGGTGGACAAGAGAGAAGACTCCATTTTCATCAAGCAACTGAAATCCAAGGGACTAAGAACTGTATCACGCTCAGAAGGCAACAAACTAGCATCACTTATCAAAGCCACCTCCTACATTGAATGCTCAGCACTACGACAGCTGAATGTCAAGAAAGCCTTTGATGAGGCCATAGCAGCTGCACTTGAACTCAGCAGCTCCAAGAAAACTCCTCAGAGTGTAGGAGGATGCACTATCTTGTAGTCCTGTAATGTGTTTGTCTTTGCTTATTTGGAATCTCTTTTCTTGTCAAATTTCATCCACCTCTCCTTCTTTTCAGCTTCATGTTCACTCTCTTTTGCTATATGTGGTGCACTTGATAAAGATACATCAAAATATTGATAAGCGTGATGCCAATTGAGGTTTAATAAAATATAATGAAGCTACTATTATGCTGGAATAACTGTAGCTCTTATAGAATGTGTGGAGTAGTTTATATTATATATTATAATAGAGGTACCTTTTTATTATGTTTATGCTGTGGTATATAATGATTCCACTCTAAAATTCAAATGCCAAAATTTAATCGTGTTATGTGAAAACTAGGAATTGGCTCAATACTAGATAGTATATTGTGCTGCTCATTCCTAAGATTTTTGTTTCGTAATCCTGCAATTCAGCACACAATCCTTGGGGTTAAAAATGCTTGAACCTTTGCATTGGTACGGATTGAGCACATCAAATTGCTCAAACCTAGAATTGAATATAAGCAGTAAGTCTATACGATATGGATCCTAATATAGCTATTGTATGTATTTCTTACAAAGCTATGATATTAATCTTAGTTGACTCAATCCAGGAATTTAGTCTGATAATAAAAGGTGCTCACTCAATCACATGCACATACTATTATATTTATAAGATATATACTAGATATCTACAGCAGTCCAAACAATGCTGATTTTCATGTAAAGAACTTATACCCAATGTTCCTGAATATGATAAACTCACTATTTAGAACTTTTGCGCATTTGTACTTAATCACAAAACCAACAACAGTTTAACAATGTTTGTCATGATCAGTTTAGCAATTGCTACATGTCCATATATATCCCGCAATAGAAAGACTTAACATAGTGCACTCTACTAAAAATGAGAGGGAACTCCACACTGTAAGCCACTTTGTGAGACTGACCAATGGTGGAGGGATCATTCACATCCAGGAGTAGCAGTAACTATGCTACTACTGTCCCACTGCTGTATATACCACTGCTACTACTGTACTACTGCACTGCACTGTACAGCTCCTTTGTTGCTTTTGCTTCAAGGAAGCATTGGCCATGTGAGACATGCAGAAGTCATCTTCAGCTTGTGGGATATATATAGGACATAGCAAAATTGCCTAGGAGTGGGGAAAATGCTTAAAAATAGATGGCAGAAATAGTCCGTAACTATAACCGATATTTTCTTATTGAGTAAGGTTGGTTGGGTTACTGAAAAGTGAGGTTCGTGCATACACAGTGCAAGGTAATGGTCTCTCTAGCTGAACAATTTATTGTTGAAAAGCTATGTTTGTGTAACTGCAACAGCATCTATTTTAGTGGTCAGTGATCAGCATTGAACAACCAGATCACTCGTTAAAACTTCTAAGCATTAATACTACCCAATTGGTAAAGATGTTACTGGATAATGAGATTAAATTTGGTGATGAGATTTTATGATTGAGAAAAGCTAGACCTAGTAAACTCACAAGTACGAATTTTAGTAATAGAGAACATGGCATACAGTAATGTTTGGATTAAGTCCTCAAAAGAAGCTGTGGCTGATCTTCTACCAAAGGTTTGACTTGATAACAATACTAGTAACAACAACAATAATTACACACAGGAAGATAATCTTGTGTTGCGTGTAACTTGTATACCGTACAAGAAAAATAAGAAGTTGGGGTGGAAATACTCATATTCTAGTTATTGCCAATCTAAAGGCCAGTATATTATATATTCATAAATCTTATGCAATTAATATAACACATCTGACCCCAGATGTTTATCAACATTAGTTCCTGTAAATTTAGTTGGAGGAGAACTAGGGGTGTTTGGATTGGTAAATTAATCCATGAGTGAATGTGGTCTGACTGCACTGGAAGTCGAGAGGTTTGAAGCATGTATATAATAGTGGCTTTTGGTCCTAACGTGCATTCTATTTCTCAGTTTATATTGGTCGGCATAATTGGCCGAGATCTTTCATTTTAAAGGGGAACATAGAGAGTCACTGCCTGGTGACTTTGTAGTATATTGGGTTGCAGGGGAGTTGCTTTGTATCAATTTGATGCTTCGAAGCTGAAAGTATTTGACTATGCTCTCCACAACTTGAATAAAACTGTAACCCTTGGCTAGCTATGACCTGTTCACAGTCAGGACAGGTGGCTTGCTTGCTCATAATTAGGATGGTGTAGTACTAGAGACTAAACAAACCAGCACAGTGTATCATAATTCCTGATGAAGGCTAGAGCAATCAGCTGAAACATTTGGTGAGTAAATTTAATTGATGACATCACTGGCAATAATAATGGCCTAACTCCCTTGGAGTTTAATGGCTCTACTAAAATTTACTCTAGTATAACGATAATTCCATCCCCCTACAGTTTTTCATCGTTCTGCTGCTGACTATGGTATGCGTACCTAAACCAATTCCCACAACTCCAACACTGGACACATGGACATACGTACATCAACTTCACATAGTATTTCATGTCTATTACATCATCATTATATATCCGGAACATTACTATGATGACATGCTGGTAGTTGCTTAATCATATTCAACAATTTTCATATGCAGTTTTTTATACGATCGACAGGACGTTTGCCAATTTTTAGGACAACTGATTTAGGCACGACTACCAATGCTTGAAAACTGGTTCCTTCAACAAGTGTTAACTTTGTATATAGATTTGTCAGGAATTCTTACGAGTTCAGCATGTACTGAGCATGCACAAAAAAACAAAAAAACGTTTTAGTGGTCGCTAAGCTATCTGCTCGTAGCTGCCAAAGTTCACGACCTACAGCATCGCGCATGTCCTTATCTAGCGCAGGCTGCAATTATAAAAGGGCGAGCAAGTTCGTTGTAAGTCATTTAGTAAACTAGCTAAAGTTATTCAACTCTAATAACTCTGCCAGCTATTACATCAAGAATGGGTGGAAAAGACAGTCCACTTTTGTACGCGGCCACATCTCCTCTACAAACTCTTCCAAGCGATATGAAGCAGAAACCGTTACCGCCCACCCCTTACGTTCCAAAGAGCAAGTCATCCGTCAACCTGGACATGAAGCTAAACAGAGCCACAGCTCATAGACAGTCTGCCAGAAGCAGAATAGTACCTGACTGGCCGTGCAACCCCATCACTCCTTCAACTCTTTCCAGGTTGCCCCTCAAACAGCTGAAACTGCAAGAGCTTCAAGAAAAACAATCCAGCCCAACCAGATCAGATGGAACTGTGTCCCCTATCAGAGTCTACATGGAGTGCATCGAGCCAAGGACTCTCACTTATGCTATTGTAGGAGACAGTGCAGTGGGAAAGACAAGCTTACTACTGAGCTACACCACTGGAAAGATATCAGACGCTCACGCACCAACCATATATGACAAGTTCTCAAGTAAGACTTAGTTCGAACCTACTGTGGCTCAGTTTGCATTGCGTATTGTGGTTTACAATATTTCATTAACTATTTCTTTTCATTGCAGCATCTGTTTGTGTCCGAGGCAAGAGGGTTGGAATAACGCTCTGCGATACATCTGGACAAGTAAGTCTACTGCAAGTAGCTATGTCCAGTAAATCAGTCAATCTCACTAGCTTCTAGCTTGCATGATTATATGGCAGATTTGGATAGCTTTATTAGGAGTGAACAATCATCGTAATGCAGTCATTTAAGAATTAATAGTTTACCTTTCAAAATGTTGACATTTGTCTTCTTCTATTTTGCTCAGGATGACTTTGCACACCTCAGATCTCTGTGCTACCCACAGCTGGATGCTGCTCTCATTTGCTTCTCTGTAGTCAGCACTGCATCATACGAAAATGTCAAGTCTAAGTGGTCCAAAGAAATCAGACGACACTGTCCTGGTGTTCCTATTATCCTCATCGGCACTCAGGTGGACAAGAGAGAAGACTCCATTTTCATCAAGAAGCTAAAATCCAAGGGACTAAGAACTGTATCACGCTCAGAAGGCAACAAACTAGCATCACTTATCAAAGCCACCTCCTACATTGAATGCTCAGCACTACGACAGCTGAATGTCAAGAAAGCCTTTGATGAGGCCATAGCAGCTGCACTTGAACTCAGCAGCCCCAAGAGAACTCCTCAGAGTGTAGGAGGATGCACTATCTTGTAGTCCTGTAATGTGTTTGTCTTTGTTTATTTGGAATCTCTTTTCTTGTCAAATTTCATCCACCTCTCCTTCTTCTCAGCTTCATGTTCACTCTCGTTTGCTATATGTGGTGCACTTGATAAAGATATATCAAAATATTGATAAACGTGATGCCAGTTGAGGTTTGATAAAATATGACACCATTACCTATGCTGGAGTAACTGTAGCTCTTTTAGACCGTGTAGAGTGGCTGCATTATTTTAATAGAGGACTTCTTGATTACTTCTTTATATATTTAGGTAGTAAATTTACACAAAATGGTTGCATTCTAAAATTCATGTGCCAAACTTTATAGGTTACGCCCAAACTAGGAAGTGATTCAATGCTAGTATGTAGTATTGTGCTGCTCATTCCTAGTTTGGCATGCACAATCCTTGGATTGATAATACTCAAA
This sequence comes from Cladorhizidae sp. MBARI D1340-BT2, assembly GCA_028752905.1. Taxonomy (NCBI): domain Eukaryota; kingdom Metazoa; phylum Porifera; class Demospongiae; order Poecilosclerida; family Cladorhizidae; species Cladorhizidae sp. MBARI D1340-BT2. The sequence goes on from JAQNBH010000015.1 coordinate 31,100,816, forward strand.
CCTGGAATTAGGATTGAGCATGAAAAATTGCTCGAACCTATTGTTCTGTTCAGTGTATGGCATTTGATCATAATTTTCTTGCTTCATACTTCCCCACAATGCTAGGATCCTAATCTTAATTGGCTCAATCCCCTGGAATTTATTCTGTTCATTTCATGCAGCTCATGAATCACATGCACTGAATTCCTATTTACAATTAACTTGGTAGATATCTACTGCACTCCAAGCAACTGATTAAGATAAAACAGTTACCCAATGTTCTTATCATATGTGAAACAGTCACTATTTACTGGGAACAGACTTTTTGCATGGAGGCCCATAATATTTACTTAATTATAAAACCAACAGCACTTCAAAAATGGTTGTCATGATCAGTTTAGCAATTGCTACTTATCCATACAATAGAAAGACTTCACATGATAGAGGGCACTCTATTCAAAATGATAGGGAACTCCACAATGAATAAAAATGACACAGGAGGAGGGATCATTCTCGTCGAGGATTAACAATGAACCTTATCTATACTACTACTGTCTACTACCACTGCTATATATACCACTGCTACTACTGTACTAATACACTGCACTGTAGGTCCTTTGTTGCTATTGCTTTAATCATGAAGAAACATTGACCATGTGAGACATGCACAAGTCATCTTAAAGGCCTTCTCAGGGTGTGTGATAGATATATATATAGGAGATAGAAAAATTCCTAAAAAAATAATTTAATAATAGCTGTGACTATATCTTATTTAGCTGAAAGATGTGTTGTGTGACTGAAAAGTGAGGTTCGTGCATATGCGGCAGCGGCACAGGGTAACAATCTACACAGTCCATAAGAAAAAAATGACAAAGTTCATCTAATTGCAAAAATGTCTAGACATTGAGTAATCATAATAATTACTGGCTAAGATACCATAACTGAATTGCTTCCTGTAATAAAAGACTGTAGTGTCTGTGGCTATTGATGTGATATTTCACAGTCATTAGCCAATTAGAACGCAATTCACTGGTCTCGGTGGAAAAATGTGTGAATTGTAGTGAAATTGTGCTCTGATAAGCATACACAAATCACGCTGGTTAGTAAATTGGGATGCAATTTCTCTGGGTTTGTACCAACCCACATTCATCCCACCTACATACATATAATTGCCAAATTCTTCCTGATCCTCTACACTTTGTATGTCTGCTCCATGGAGAAAAAGAGCCAAGATTGAAGATTCTGATAAAAAAACACAGCTAGTTATCATTATATTGTCTAGTATTAACACGTGATAGTATGATTGTAGTGAAATTTATTATAAATACCATTCGTAATTTAGAGAGGATGGCGACTGCACTGGGCATTACCTCATGCAATATTTTTTAACCATCCGTGCTACATTACTTGTGATATTTATACCAAATTTCACTACAAATCATGTCATTCCATACACAAATAAACTATTTAAAACTACTGTTTGAGTATGTTTGTGCTATCCTATCAGTAAATATAATGATGACAGTGAATGACAAAAACTAGATCATTTAAACTGCTTGTGTACCAAATATGAATTTTAGTAATACATATAATAGTTCTAGATCAAGTCCTTTATAGAGGCTGTAACTGATAATAATAATAATAAATACCTAAATAATAACTAATTAACAATAAATACAAAAAAGCTAACACGTTCAACTCCCGACTGACCCCAAAACAGACAAGGCATTACCCCGCTGGACTGCCACTGAGAGACGCTGAAGGGGGTAAGCACGGGCATTCACCTCCCCAGTTCTTTGCCTTATGGCTGCTATGGCTGAGGAGAAAAAAGTGGCCAAGTATGCCAGCCTAGATCCTTGCCACTTTTTTGTGCCTGTGGCCATCGAGTCATTGGGGGTCATCGGGAACAGGTCGATGGCTTTCCTGAGCCTCAGGATAAGGCAAAGAACTGGGGAGGTGAATGCCCATGCTTACCTCCTTCAGCATCTCTCAGTGGCAGTCCACCGGGGGAATGCCTTGTCTGTTTTGGGGTCAGTCGGGAGTTGAACGTGTTAGCTTTTTAGTTATTTATTTATTTATTGTTAATTAGTTATTATTTCAGTATTATTTAGGTATTTTTGTAATTGATTATTATATAAGTATATGTGTTAAATAGGTGTTAATGAACTTGATATGTTATGTTTGCTGTTTGCTCATTATTATAATAATAATAATTTAAAAATAATAATAATAATAATTAATAATAATAATAATAATAATAACAATAACAATAATAATAATAATAACAATAATAATAACAATAACAATAATAATTAACAATAATAACAACAATACCAATAACAAAATAATAAAAATAATAAGAAGAAGAACAACAACAACAATAACAACAATAACACCAATAACAGCAACAATAAAAACAATAATAACAACAATAGTAACAATGATCAATAATAATAACAATAATAATAACAATAATAATAGTAATAATAATAGTATTAATAATAACAATAATAGTAATAATAATAACAGTACAATATTAGTAATAGTAATAATAACAACAACAACAATAATGGTAATAATAATAGTAATAATAATAGTTTATTATAATTATAATAATAGTAATACTATTAGTATTAATAGTAATAACAACAACAATAATAATAATAGTAATAATAATGATAATAATAATAACAATAACAATCTCTCAACAAAATTCCACAGTGACCTCAATAATAAACTAGAATTTTCTATATACTCTCTCGACGTTTGGACTAGATGTTCTGGCCTAATGGAAACTAGAGTATCTAGTCGAAATGTTGAGAGAGTAAAAATTGAAATTGATTATTCAGAAGTTCATTGTAATAATAATAATAATAATAATAACACAACAACAATAATACAAATAATAAGAGAACAAGCTCAGCCTCAGGACAAGGGAAAGACCTGGGTGTGTAAATGCCCATGCTCACCGCCTTCAGCATCTCTCAGTAGCAGTCCAGATGAGGAGTGCGTTATCTGTACTGGAGTCAGTCGTGAGTCACTCTGAGTGGAATTTGCTGTCTCTTTTTAGTTATTTAGTTAATTAGTTATTTATCTCTCTATATATTTATTTGTTTATTTATTAGTTATTAGTTATGTATTCTAGTTGTATACAATAGTAATTAGTTAATATATATTTGGTCTTGTGTATATAGCTTTGTATTTATTTATTATAATGATAATAAAATAATTAAAATAATGAAAATAATGATATTGGTAATAACAGAGAAGGAATAGCAAAAACAACAATAATAATGATATATAGGAAGTTAATGTTGTGCTATATAAATATAACTTGCCAAGTTTGGTAGAAAATGATTATATAAATACTTGTTCTTGGTATACTGCTAGATATAAAGTGACAAAGATGGTTTCATTGGTGTGAAAGTTCACTGTCAATTTCTAGTCAATTTAGTCTAGTGTCCTAAGTAGGCAGCACATTTGACTCAACAAGATACCTAATTTGCTGTGAATTTAGTTGGGGGAGAGCTAGGTATGTTTGAATTGGTAAATTAATCCATGAGTGAGAGTCTGACTGCACTGGAAGCCGAGAGGTTTGAAGCATCTGGTAGTGGCTTTTGGTCCTAACGTGCATCCTGTTTCTCAGTGTGCTATCTTTATCTTGTTGTCATAATTGGACGAGATCTTTCATTGTAAAGGGGGATATAGAGAGTCACTGCCTGGTGACTTTGTGGTATATTGTTGGATTGCAGAGGAGTTGCTTTTATAAACTTGATGCTTCGAAGTTGAAAGTATTTGACCATGCTCTAAAACTTAAATAAGTGAAGCACTAAAACTGTAGCCCTTGGCCTGTTCACAGTTAGGACAGGTGGCTTGCTTTCTCATAATTAGGATGGGATATTAACAAACCAGAACAGTGTAACTGATGAAAGCTAGAGCATCTAGCCGAAATATCGAGCGAGTATATTTAATTGTTGATTACTGATAATAATGGCTTTACTCCCTTGAAGTTTAATGGGTCTACTAAACTTTACTCAAGTATGCTTACTACTGAGCTAAACCACTTGAAAGATATCAGGCACCCATGCGCCAACCATATATGACAAGTTCTCAAGCAAGACTTAGTTCCCTGTGGCTCAGCTTGTATTGCGTTATCATGGTTTACAATATTTCATTAACTATTTCTTTTCATTGCAGCATCTGTTTGTGTTCGAGGCAAAAGGTTTGGAATAACACTCTGCGATACATCTGGACAAGTAAGTCTACTGCAAGTAGCTAAGTCCAGTTAAATTAACAAGAATGTCTGTACGTGCCCTAGCTTCTGATGTGAGCTTGCATGCTTATGTGGCAGATTTGGAAAATGTAATTTATTCTTTACCTTGCAAAATGTTGACCTTTCTCTTCTTCTGTTTTGCTCAGGATGACTTTGCACACCTCAGATCTCTGTGCTACCCACAGCTGGATGCTGCTCTCATTTGCTTCTCTGTAGTCAACACTGCATCGTACGAAAATGTCAAGTCCAAGTGGTTCAAAGAAATCAGATGGCACTGTCCTGGTGTTCCTATTATCCTCATCGGCACTCAGGTGGACAAAGAGAAGACTCCATTTTCATCAAGAAGCTGACTAAGAACTGTATCACGCTCAGAAGGCAACAAACTAGCATCAGTTATCAAAGCCATCTCCTACATTGAATGCTCAGCACTACGACAGCTGAATGTCAAGAAAGCCTTTGATGAGGCCATAGCAGCTGCACTTGAACTCAGCAGCTCCAAGAGAACTCCTCAGAGTGTAGGAGGATGCACTATCTTGTAGTCCTGTAATGTGTTTGTCTTTGTTTGTTGGAATCTCTTTTCTTGTCAAATTTCATCCACCTCTCCTTCTTCTCAGCTTCATTTTCACTCTCTTTTGCTATATGTGGTGCACTTGATAAAGATACATCAAAATATTGATAAACGTGATGCCAGTTGAGTTTTGATAAAATATAATGAAGCTACCATTACATATGCTGGAACTGTAGCTCTTATAGGATGTGTGGAGTAGTTTACATTATAATAGAGGTACCTTTTTATTATGTTTATTCTGTAGGGGGTATATAATGATTCCACTCTAAAATTCAAATACCAAAAGTTATGTGCAAACTAGGAATTGGCTCAATACTACATAGTATTGTGCTGCTCATTCCTAAGATTCCTAAGATTTTTGTTTCGTAATCCTGCAATTCAGCACCCAATCCTTGGGTTAAAATGCATTGGTGCGGATTGAGCACGTAAAATTGCTCAAACCTAGAATTGAGTATAACTGCTTAATCTATACGTATATATCCTTCTCCACAAAGCTATATATGATATTAATCTTAGTTGGCTCAATCCAGGAATTTAGTCTGGAAATAAAAGGTTCTCACTCAATCACATACTATTATATTTATAAGATACTAGATATCTACAGCAGTCCAAACAATGCTGATTTTCATGTAGAGAACTTCTACCGAATGTGAAACACTCACGAAGGGAACTTTTGCATGGATTATTTTGACAGCATTTCCACTTAATCCAAACATTACTGTATTCTATTACTAAAATTCGTACTTGTGAGTTTACTAGGTCTACCTTTTCTCAATCATAAAATCTCATCACCAAATATAATCTCATTATCCAGTAACATCTTTACCAATTGGGTAGTATTAATGCATAGAAGTTTTAACGAATGATCTGGTTGTTCAATGCTGATCACTAACCACTAAAATAGATGCTCTTGCAGTTGCACAAACATAGCTTTTCAACTATAAATTGTTCAGCTAGAGAGACCATTACTGTGTATGCACGAACCTCACTTTTCAGTAACCCAACCCACCTTACTCAATAAGAAAATATCGGTTATAGTTACGGACTATTTCTGCCATCTATTTTTAAAGCACTTTTCCACTTTTAAGCAATTTTGCACAAGCTAAAGATGACTTCTGCATGTCTCACATGGCCAATGTTTCTTCATGCATTGAAGCAAAAGCAACAAACGACCTGTACAGTGCAGTGTAGTGGTACACTAGTAGCAGTGGTATGTAACAGCAGTGGTAGTGAACAGTAGTAGCATAGTCACTGCTACTCCTGGATATGAATGATCCCTCCATCCTTGGTCAGTTTCACCAAGTGGCTTGTGTTGTGGAGTTCCCTCTCCTTTTGAGTCGAGTGCACTATGTGAAGTCTTTCTATTGCGGGATATATATATGGACATGTAGCAATTGCTAAACTGATCATGACAATCATTGTTAGACTGCTGTTGGTTTTGTGATTAAGTCCTCGAAATAAGCTGTGGCTGATCTTCTACCAAAGGTTTGACTTGATAACAATACTAGTAACAACAACAATAATTACACACAGGAAGATAATGTTGTGCTGCGTGTAACTTGTATACAGAAGAAAAATAAGAAGTTGGGGTGGAAATACTCATATTCTAGTTATTGCCAATCTACAGGCCAGTATATTATATATTCATAAATCTTATGCAATTAATATAACACATCTGACCCCAGATGTTTATCAACATTAGTTCCTGTGGATTTAGTTGGAGGAGAACTAGGGGTGTTTGGATTGGTAAATTAATCCATGAGTGAGTGCGGTCTGACTGCACTGGAAGTCGAGAGGTTTGAAGCATGTAATGGTGGCTTTTGGTCCAAACGTGCATTCTATTTCTCAGTTATATTGGTTGGCATAATTGGCCGAGATCTTTCATTTTAAAGGGGAACATAGAGAGTCACTGCCTGGTGACTTTGTAGTATATTGGGTTGCAGGGGAGTTGCTTTGTATCAACTTGATGCTTCGAAGCTGATTGACTATGCTCTCCACAACTTGAACAAGTCAAGCACTAAAACTGTAGCCCTTGGCTGGCTATGACCTGTTCACAGTCAGGACAGGTGGCTTGCTTGCTCATAATTAGGATGGCGTAGTACTAGAGACTAAACAAACCATCACATTGTATCATTATTCCTGGTGAAGGCTAGAGCAATCAGCTGAAACATTTGGTGAGTAAATTTAATTGATGACATCACTGGCAATAATAATGGCCTTACTCCCTTGGAGTTTAATGGCTCTACTAAAATTTACTCTAGTATAACGATGATCTTACTTAATTCCATCCCCCTACAGTTTTTCATCGTTCTGCTGCTGACTATGGTATGCGTATATATAAACCAATCCCCCTAACTCCGGCACTGGACACATGGGACATACGTACATCAACTTCACAGTATTTCATGTCTATTACATCATCATTATATATCAGGAACATTACTATGATGACATGCTGGTACTTGCTTAATCATGTTCAACAATTTTTATATGCAATTTTTTAGACGATCGACAGGACGTTTGCAATTTTTAGGACAACTGATTTAGGCACGACTACCAATGCTTGAAAACTGGTTCCTTCAACAAGTGTTAACTTTGTATATCGATTTGTCAGGAATTCTTACGAGTTCAGCGCATGCACAAAAAAACAAAAAAACGTTTTAGTGCTATCTGTTGTAGCTGCCAAAGTTCACGACCTACAGCATCGCGCATGTCCTTATCTAGCGCAGGCTGCAATTATAAAAGGGCGAGCAAGTTCGTTGTAAGTACTTAGTAAACTAGCTCAAGTTATTCAACTCTAAAACTCTACCAGCTATTACATCAAGAATGGGTGGAAAAGACAGTCCACTTTTGTACGCGGCCACATCTCCTCTACAAACTCTTCCAAGCGATATGAAGCAGAAACCGTTACCGCCCACCCCTTACGTTCCAAAGAGCAAGTCATCTGTCAACCTGGACATGAAGCTAAACAGAGCCACAGCTCATAGACAGTCTGCCAGAAGCAGAATAGTACCTGACTGGCCGTGCAACCCCATCACTCCTTCAACTCTTTCCAGGTTGCCCCTCAAACAGCTGAAACTGCAAGAGCTTCAAGAAAAACAATCCAGCCCAACCCGATCAGATGGAACTGTGTCCCCTATCAGAGTCTACATGGAGTGCATCGAGCCAAGGACTCTCACTTATGCTATTGTAGGAGACAGTGCAGTGGGAAAGACAAGCTTACTACTGAGCTACACCACTGGAAAGATATCAGACGCTCACGCGCCAACCATATATGACAAGTTCTCAAGTAAGACTTAGTTCGAACCTACTGTGGCTCAGTTTGCATTGCGTATTGTGGTTTACAATATTTCATTAACTATTTCTTTTCATTGCAGCATCTGTTTGTGTCCGAGGCAAGAGGGTTGGAATAACGCTCTGCGATACATCTGGACAAGTAAGTCTACTGCAAGTAGCTATGTCCAGTAAATCAGTCAATCTCACTAGCTTCTAGCTTGCATGATTATATGGCAGATTTGGATAGCTTTATTAGGAGTGAACAATCATCGTAATGCAGTCATTTAAGAATTAATAGTTTACCTTTCAAAATGTTGACATTTGTCTTCTTCTATTTTGCTCAGGATGACTTTGCACACCTCAGATCTCTGTGCTACCCACAGCTGGATGCTGCTCTCATTTGCTTCTCTGTAGTCAGCACTGCATCATACGAAAATGTCAAGTCTAAGTGGTCCAAAGAAATCAGACGACACTGTCCTGGTGTTCCTATTATCCTCATCGGCACTCAGGTGGACAAGAGAGAAGACTCCATTTTCATCAAGAAGCTAAAATCCAAGGGACTAAGAACTGTATCACGCTCAGAAGGCAACAAACTAGCATCACTTATCAAAGCCACCTCCTACATTGAATGCTCAGCACTACGACAGCTGAATGTCAAGAAAGCCTTTGATGAGGCCATAGCAGCTGCACTTGAACTCAGCAGCCCCAAGAGAACTCCTCAGAGTGTAGGAGGATGCACTATCTTGTAGTCCTGTAATGTGTTTGTCTTTGTTTATTTGGAATCTCTTTTCTTGTCAAATTTCATCCACCTCTCCTTCTTCTCAGCTTCATGTTCACTCTCGTTTGCTATATGTGGTGCACTTGATAAAGATATATCAAAATATTGATAAACGTGATGCCAGTTGAGGTTTGATAAAATATGACACCATTACCTATGCTGGAGTAACTGTAGCTCTTTTAGACCGTGTAGAGTGGCTGCATTATTTTAATAGAGGACTTCTTGATTACTTCTTTATATATTTAGGTAGTAAATTTACACAAAATGGTTGCATTCTAAAATTCATGTGCCAAACTTTATAGGTTACGCCCAAACTAGGAAGTGATTCAATGCTAGTATGTAGTATTGTGCTGCTCATTCCTAGTTTGGCATGCACAATCCTTGGATTGATAATACTCAAACCTGGAATTAGAATTGAGCATGAAAAATTGCTCGAACCTATTGTTCTGTTCAGTGTATGGCATTTGATCATAATTTTCTTGCTTCATACTTCCCCACAATGCTAGGATCCTAATCTTAATTGGCTCAATCCCCTGGAATTTATTCTGTTCATTTCATGCAGCTCATGAATCACATGCACTGAATTCCTATTTACAATTAACTTGGTAGATATCTACTGCACTCCAAGCAACTGATTAAGATAAAACAGTTACCCAATGTTCTTATCATATGTGAAACAGTCACTATTTACTGGGAACAGACTTTTTGCATGGAGGCCCATAATATTTACTTAATTATAAAACCAACAGCACTTCAAAAATGGTTGTCATGATCAGTTTAGCAATTGCTACTTATCCATACAATAGAAAGACTTCACATGATAGAGGGCACTCTATTCAAAATGATAGGGAACTCCACAATGAATAAAAATGACACAGGAGGAGGGATCATTCTCGTCGAGGATTAACAATGAACCTTATCTATACTACTACTGTCTACTACCACTGCTATATATACCACTGCTACTACTGTACTAATACACTGCACTGTAGGTCCTTTGTTGCTATTGCTTTAATCATGAAGAAACATTGACCATGTGAGACATGCACAAGTCATCTTAAAGGCCTTCTCAGGGTGTGTGATAGATATATATATAGGAGATAGAAAAATTCCTAAAAAAATAATTTTAATAATAGCTGTGACTATATCTTATTTAGCTGAAAGATGTGTTGTGTGACTGAAAAGTGAGGTTCGTGCATATGCGGCAGCGGCACAGGGTAACAATCTACACAGTCCATAAGAAAAAATGACAAAGTTCATCTAATTGCAAAAATGTCTAGACATTGAGTAATCATAATAATTACTGGCTAAGATACCATAACTGAATTGCTTCCTGTAATAAAAGACTGTAGTGTCTGTGGCTATTGATGTGATATTTCACAGTCATTAGCCAATTAGAACGCAATTCACTGGTCTCGGTGGAAAAATGTGTGAATTGTAGTGAAATTGTGCTCTGATAAGCATACACAAATCACGCTGGTTAGTAAATTGGGATGCAATTTCTCTGGGTTTGTACCAACCCACATTCATCCCACCTACATACATATAATTGCCAAATTCTTCCTGATCCTCTACACTTTGTATGTCTGCTCCATGGAGAAAAAGAGCCAAGATTGAAGATTCTGATAAAAAACAACAGCTAGTTATCATTATATTGTCTAGTATTAACACGTGATAGTATGATTGTAGTGAAATTTATTATAAATACCATTCGTAATTTAGAGAGGATGGCGACTGCACTGGGCATTACCTCATGCAATATTTTTTAACCATCCGTGCTACATTACTTGTGATATTTATACCAAATTTCACTACAAATCATGTCATTCCATACACAAATAAACTATTTAAAACTACTGTTTGAGTATGTTTGTGCTACCCTATCAGTAAATATAATGATGACAGTGAATGACAAAAACTAGATCATTTAAACTGCTTGTGTACCAAATATGAATTAATTTTTAGTAATACATATAATAGTTCTAGATCAAGTCCTTTATAGAGGCTGTAACTGATAATAATAATAATAAATACCTAAATAATAACTAATTAACAATAAACACAAAAAAGCTAACACGTTCAACTCCCGACTGACCCAAAAACAGACAAGGCATTACCCCGCTGGACTGCCACTGAGAGACGCTGAAGGGGGTAAGCACGGGCATTCACCTCCCCAGTTCTTTGCCTTATGGCTGCTATGGCTGAGGAGAAAAAAGTGGCCAAGTATGCCAGCCTAGATCCTTGCCACTTTTTTGTGCCTGTGGCCATCGAGTCATTGGGGGTCATCGGGAACAGGTCGATGGCTTTCCTGAGCCTCAGGATAAGGCAAAGAACTGGGGAGGTGAATGCCCGTGCTTACCTCCTTCAGCATCTCTCAGTGGCAGTCCACCGGGGGAATGCCTTGTCTGTTTTGGGGTCAGTCGGGAGTTGAACGCGTTAGCTTTTTAGTTATTTATTTATTTATTGTTAATTAGTTATTATTTCAGTATTATTTAGGTATTTTTGTAATTGATTATTATATAAGTATATGTGTTAAATAGGTGTTAATGAACTTGGTATGTTATGTTTGCTGTTTGCTCATTATTATAATAATAATAATTTAAAAATAATAATAATAATTAATAATAATAATAATAATAATAATAACAATAACAATAACAATAATAATAATAATAACAATAATAATAACAATAACAATAATAATTAACAATAATAACGACAATACCAATAACAAAATAATAAAAATAAGAAGAAGAAGAACAACAACAACAATAACAACAATAACACCAATAACAGCAACAATAAAAACAATAATAACAACAATAGTAACAATGATCAATAATAATAACAATAATAATAACAATAATAATAGTAATAATAATAGTATTAATAATAACGATAATAGTAATAATAATAACAGTACAATACTAGTAATAGTAATAATAACAATAACAACAATAATGGTAATAATAATAGTAATAATAATAGTTTATTATAATTATAATAATAGTAATACTATTAGTATTAATAGTAATAACAACAACAATAATAATAATAGTAATAATAATGATAATAATAATAGCAATAACAATCTCTCAACAAAATTCCACAGTGACCTCAATAATAAACTAGAATTTTCTATATACTCTCTCGACGTTTGGACTAGATGTTCTGGCCTAATGGAAACTAGAGTATCTAGTCGAAATGTTGAGAGAGTAAAAATTGAAATTGATTATTTAGAAGTTCATTGTAATAATAATAATAATAATAATAACACAACAACAATAATACAAATAATAAGAGAACAAGCTCAGCCTCAGGACAAGGGAAAGACCTGGGTGTGTAAATGCCCATGCTCACCGCCTTCAGCATCTCTCAGTAGCAGTCCAGATGAGGAGTGCGTTATCTGTACTGGAGTCAGTCGTGAGTCACTCTGAGTGGAATTTGCTGTCTCTTTTTAGTTATTTAGTTAATTAGTTATTTATCTCTCTATATATTTATTTGTTTATTTATTAGTTATTAGTTATGTATTCTAGTTGTATACAATAGTAATTAGTTAATATATATTTGGTCTTGTGTATGTAGCTTTGTATTTATTTATTATAATGATAATAAAATAATAAAAATAATGAAAATAATGATATTGGTAATAACAGAGAAGGAATAGCAAAAACAACAATAATAATGATATATAGGAAGTTAATGTTGTGCTATATAAATATAACTTGCCAAGTTTGGTAGAAAATGCTTATATAAATACTTGTTCTTGGTAGATATAAAGTGACAAAGATGGTTTCATTGGTGTGAAAGTTCACTGTCAATTTCTAGTCAATTTAGTCTAGTGTCCTAAGTAGGCAGCACATTTGACTCAACAAGATACCTAATTTGCTGTGAATTTAGTTGGGGGAGAGCTAGGTATGTTTGAATTGGTAAATTGATCCATGAGTGAGAGTCTGACTGCACTGGAAGCCGAGAGGTTTGAAGCATCTGGTAGTGGCTTTTGGTCCTAACGTGCATCCTGTTTCTCAGTGTGCTATCTTTATCTTGTTGTCATAATTGGACGAGATCTTTCATTGTAAAGGGGGATATAGAGAGTCACTGCCTGGTGACTTTGTGGTATATTGTTGGATTGCAGAGGAGTTGCTTTTATAAACTTGATGCTTCGAAGTTGAAAGTATTTGACCATGCTCTAAAACTTAAATAAGTGAAGCACTAAAACTGTAGCCCTTGGCCTGTTCACAGTTAGGACAGGTGGCTTGCTTTCTCATAATTAGGATGGGATATTAACAAACCAGAACAGTGTAACTGATGAAAGCTAGAGCATCTAGCCGAAATATCGAGCGAGTATATTTAATTGTTGATTACTGATAATAATGGCTTTACTCCCTTGAAGTTTAATGGGTCTACTAAACTTTACTCAAGTATGCTTACTACTGAGCTAAACCACTTGAAAGATATCAGGCACCCATGCGCCAACCATATATGACAAGTTCTCAAGCAAGACTTAGTTCCCTGTGGCTCAGCTTGTATTGCGTTATCATGGTTTACAATATTTCATTAACTATTTCTTTTCATTGCAGCATCTGTTTGTGTTCGAGGCAAAAGGTTTGGAATAACACTCTGCGATACATCTGGACAAGTAAGTCTACTGCAAGTAGCTAAGTCCAGTTAAATTAACAAGAATGTCTGTACGTGCCCTAGCTTCTGATGTGAGCTTGCATGCTTATGTGGCAGATTTGGAAAATGTAATTTATTCTTTACCTTGCAAAATGTTGACCTTTCTCTTCTTCTGTTTTGCTCAGGATGACTTTGCACACCTCAGATCTCTGTGCTACCCACAGCTGGATGCTGCTCTCATTTGCTTCTCTGTAGTCAACACTGCATCGTACGAAAATGTCAAGTCCAAGTGGTTCAAAGAAATCAGATGGCACTGTCCTGGTGTTCCTATTATCCTCATCGGCACTCAGGTGGACAAAGAGAAGACTCCATTTTCATCAAGAAGCTAAAATCCAAGGGACTAAGAACTGTATCACGCTCAGAAGGCAACAAACTAGCATCAGTTATCAAAGCCATCTCCTACATTGAATGCTCAGCACTACGACAGCTGAATGTCAAGAAAGCCTTTGATGAGGCCATAGCAGCTGCACTTGAACTCAGCAGCTCCAAGAGAACTCCTCAGAGTGTAGGAGGATGCACTATCTTGTAGTCCTGTAATGTGTTTGTCTTTGTTTGTTGGAATCTCTTTTCTTGTCAAATTTCATCCACCTCTCCTTCTTCTCAGCTTCATTTTCACTCTCTTTTGCTATATGTGGTGCACTTGATAAAGATACATCAAAGTATTGATAAACGTGATGCCAGTTGAGTTTTGATAAAATATAATGAAGCTACCATTACATATGCTGGAACTGTAGCTCTTATAGGATGTGTGGAGTAGTTTACATTATAATAGAGGTACCTTTTTATTATGTTTATTCTGTAGGGGGTATATAATGATTCCACTCTAAAATTCAAATACCAAAAGTTATGTGCAAACTAGGAATTGGCTCAATACTACATAGTATTGTGCTGCTCATTCCTAAGATTCCTAAGATTTTTGTTTCGTAATCCTGCAATTCAGCACCCAATCCTTGGGTTAAAATGCATTGGTGCGGATTGAGCACGTAAAATTGCTCAAACCTAGAATTGAGTATAACTGCTTAATCTATACGTATATATCCTTCTCCACAAAGCTATATATGATATTAATCTTAGTTGGCTCAATCCAGGAATTTAGTCTGGAAATAAAAGGTTCTCACTCAATCACATACTATTATATTTATAAGATACTAGATATCTACAGCAGTCCAAACAATGCTGATTTTCATGTAGAGAACTTATACCGAATGTGAAACACTCACGAAGGGAACTTTTGCATGGATTATTTTGACAGCATTTCCACTTAATCACAAAACCAACAGCAGTCTAACAATGATTGTCATGATCAGTTTAGCAATTGCTACATGTCCATATATATATCCCGCAATAGAAAGACTTCACATAGTGCACTCGACTCAAAAGGAGAGGGAACTCCACAAGACAAGCCACTTGGTGAAACTGACCAAGGATGGAGGGATCATTCATATCCAGGAGTAGCAGTGACTATGCTACTACTGTTCACTACCACTGCTGTATATACCACTGCTACCAGTGTACCACTACACTGCACTGTACAGGTCGTTTGTTGCTTTTGCTTCAATGCATGAAGAAACAATGGCCATGTGAGACATGCAGAAGTCATCTTTAGCTTGTGCAAAATTGCTTAATAGTGGAAAAGTGCTTTAATAGATGGCAGAAGTAGTCCGTAACTATAACCGATATTTTCTTATTGAGTAAGGTGGGTTGGGTTACTGAAAAGTGAGGTTCGTGCATACACGGTGCAAGGTAATGGTCTCTCTAGCTGAACAATTTATAGTTGAAAAGCTATGTTTGTGTAACTGCAAGAGACATCTATTTTAGTGGTTAGTGATCAGCATTGAACAACCAGATCACTCGTTAAAACTTCTATGCATTAATACTACCCAATTGGTAAAGATGTTACTGGATAATGAGATTATATTTGGTTATGAGATTTTATGATCGAGAAAAGCTAGACCTAGTAAACTCACAAGTACGAATTTTAGTAATAGAGAACATGGTATACAGTAATGTTTGGATTAAGTCCTCGAAAGAAGCTGTGGCTGATCTTCTACCAAAGGTTTGACTTGATAACAATACTAGAGTATAATACTAACAACAATAATTACACACAGGAAGATAATGTTGTGCTGTGTGTAACTTGTATACAGTACAAGAAAAATAAGAAGTTGGGTTGGAAATACTCATATTCTAGTTAATGCCAATCTACAGGCCAGTATATTATATATTCCATAACTCTGATGCATTAATATGACACACATCTGACCCCAGATGTTTATCAACATTAGTTCTTGTGAATTTAGTTGGAGGAGAACTAGGGGTGTTTGGATTGGTAAATTAATTCATGAGTGAGTGTGGTGTGACTGCACTGGAAGTCGAGAGGTTTGAAGCATGTATATAATAGTGGCTTTTGTCCTAACGTGCATTCTATTTCTCAGTTTATATTGGTCGGCATAATTGGCCGAGATCTTTCATTTTAAAGGGGAACATATAGAGTCACTGCCTGGTGACTTTGTAGTATATTGGGTTGCAGGGGAGTTGCTTTGTATCAACTTGATGCTTCGAAGCTGAAAGTATTTGACTATGCTCTCCACAACTTGAATAAAACTGTAACCCTTGGCTAGCTATGACCTGTTCACAGTTAGGACAGGTGGCTTGCTTGCTCATAATTAGGATGGTGTAGTACTAGAGCCTAAACAAACCAGCACAGTGTATCATTATTCCTGGTGAAGGCTAGAGCAATCAGCTGGAACATTTGGTGAGTAAATTTAATTGATGACATCACTGGCAATAATAATGGCCTAACTCCCTTGGAGTTTAATGGCTCTACTAAAATTTACTCTAGTATAACGATAATTCCATCCCCCTACAGTTTTTCATCGTTCTGCTGCTGACTATGGTATGCGTACCTAAACCAATTCCCCCAACTCCAACACTGGACACATGGACATACGTACATCAACTTCACATAGTATTTCATGTCTATTACATCATCATTATATATCAGGAACATTACTATGATGACATGCTGGTAGTTGCTTAATCATATTCAACAATTTTCATATGCAGTTTTTTATACGATCGACAGGACGTTTGTTATTTAACCAATTTTTAGGACAACAGATTTAGACACGACTACCAATGCTTGAAAACTGGTTCCTTCAACAAGTGTTAACTTTGTACCACAGGAATTCTTACGTTTTGGAAGTGGTCGCTAAGCAAAGTTCACGACCTACAGCATCGCGCATGTCCGCAGGCTGCAATTATAAAAGGGCGGTTGTAAGTCACTTGTAAACTAGCTTTAACTCTAATAACTCTACCAGCTATTACATCAAGAATGGGTGGAAAAGACTTTGTACGCGGCCACATCTCCTCTACAAACTCTTCCAAGCGATATGAAGCAGAAACCGTTACCGCCCACCCCTTACGTTCCAAAGAGCAAGTCATCTGTCAACCTGGCTAAACAGAGCCACAGCTCATAGACAGTCTGCCAGAAGCAGAATAGTACCTGACTGGCCGTGCAACCCCATCACTCCTTCAACTCTTTCCAGGTTGCCCCTCAAACAGCTGCAACTGCAAGAGCTTCAAGAAAAACAATCCAGCCCAACCAGATCAGATGGAACTGTGTCCCCTATCAGAGTCTACATGGAGTGCATCGAGCCAAGGACTCTCACTTATGCTATTGTAGGAGACAGTGCAGTGGGAAAGACCAGCTTACTACTGAGCTACACCACTGGAAAGATATCAGACGCTCATGCACCAACCATATATGACAAGTTCTCAAGTAAGACTTAGTTCGAACCTACTGTGGCTCTGTGGCTCAGTTTGCATTGCGTATTGTGGTTTACAATATTTCATTAACTATTTCTTTTCATTGCAGCATCTGTTTGTGTCCGAGGCAAGAGGGTTGGAATAACGCTCTGCGATACATCTGGACAAGTAAGTCTACTGCAAGTGTCTATGTCCAGTAAATCAGTCAATCCCACCACTAGCTTCTAGCTTGCATAATTATATGGCAGATTTGGATAGCTTTATTAGGAGTGAACAATCATCGTAATGCAGTCATTTAAGAATTAATAGTTTACCTTGCAAAATGTTGACATTTGTCTTCTTCTATTTTGCTCAGGATGACTTTGCACACCTCAGATCTCTGTGCTACCCACAGCTGGATGCTGCTCTCATTTGCTTCTCTGTAGTCAACACTGCATCATACGAAAATGTCAAGTCTAAGTGGTCCAAAGAAATCAGACGACACTGTCCTGGTGTTCCTATTATCCTCATCGGCACTCAGGTGGACAAGAGAGAAGACTCCATTTTCATCAAGAAGCTAAAATCCAAGGGACTAAGAACTGTATCACGCTCAGAAGGCAACAAACTAGCATCACTTATCAAAGCCACCTCCTACATTGAATGCTCAGCACTACGACAGCTGAATGTTAATAAAGCCTTTGATGAGGCCATAGCAGCTGCACTTGAACTCAGCAGCTCCAAGAGAACTCCTCAGAGTGTAGGAGGATGCACTATCTTGTAGTCCTGTAATGTGTTTGTCTTTGTTTGTTGGAATCTCTTTTCTTGTCAAATTTCATCCACCTCTCCTTCTTCTCAGCTTCATGTTCACTCTCTTTTGCTATATTTGGTGCACTTGATAAAGATACATAAAAATATTGATAAACGTGTGCCAGTTGAGGTTTGATAAAATATGACACCATTACCTATGCTGGAGTAACTGTAGCTCTTTTAGACTGTGTAGAGTGGCTGCATTATTTTAATAGAGGACTTCTTGATTACTTCTTTATATATTTAGGTAGTAAATTTACACAAAATGGTTGCATTCTAAAATTCATGTGCCAAACTTTATAGGTTACGCCCAAACTAGGAAGTGGTTCAATGCTAGTATGTAGTATTGTGCTGCTCATTCCTAGGATTCTGGTTTGGCATGCACAATCCTTGGATTGATAATACTCAAACCTGGAATTAGGATTGAGCATGAAAAATTGCTCGAACCTATTGTTCTGTTCCGTGTATGGCATTTGATCATAATTTTCTTGCTTCATACTTCCCCACAATGCTAGGATCTCCTAATCTTAATTGGCTCAATCCCCTGGAATTTATTCTGTTCATTTCATGCAGCTCATGAATCACATGCACTGAATTCCTATTTACAATTAACTTGGTAGATATCTACTGCACTCCAAGCAACTGATTAAGATAAAACAGTTACCCAATGTTCTTATCATAATGTGAAACAGTCACTATTTACTGGGAACGGACTTTTTGCATGGAGGCCCATAATATTGACTTAATTATAAAACCAACAGCACTTCAAGAATGGTTGTCATGATCAGTTTAGCAATTGCTACTTATCCATATATATTCCCCAATAGAAAGACTTCACATGATAGAGGGCACTCTATTCAAAATGATAGGGAACTCCACAATGAAAAAAAATGACACAGGAGGAGGGATCATTCTCGTCGAGGATTAACAATGAACCTTATCTATACTACTACTGTCTACTACCACTGCTATATATACCACTGCTACTACTGTACTAATACACTGCACTGTAGGTCCTTTGTTGCTATTGCTTTAATCATGAAGAAACATTGACCATGTGAGACATGCACAAGTCATCTTAAAGGCCTTCTCAGGGTGTGTGATAGATATATATATAGGAGATAGAAAAATTCCTAAAAAAATAATTTAATAATAGCTGTGACTATATCTTATTTAGCTGAAAGATGTGTTGTGTGACTGAAAAGTGAGGTTCGTGCATATGCGGCAGCGGCACAGGGTAACAATCTACACAGTCCATAAGAAAAAAATGACAAAGTTCATCTAATTGCAAAAATGTCTAGACATTGAGTAATCATAATAATTACTGGCTAAGATACCATACCTGAATTGCTTCCTCTAATAAAAGACTGTAGTGTCTGTGGCTATTGATGTGATATTTCACAGTCATTAGCCAATTAGAACGCAATTCACTGGTCTCGGTGGAAAAATGTGTGAATTGTAGTGAAATTGTGCTCTGATAAGCATACACAAATCACGCTGGTTAGTAAATTGGGATACAAATTTCTCTGGGTTTGTACCAACCCACATTCATCCCACCTACATACATATAATTGCCAAATTCTTCCTGATCCTCTACACTTTGTATGTCTGCTCCATGGAGAAAAAGAGCCAAGATTGAAGATTCTGATAAAAAACAACAGCTAGTTATCATATATTGTCTAGTATTAACACGTGATAGTATGATTGTAGTGAAATTTATTATAAATATCATTCGTAATTTAGAGAGGATGGCGATTGCACTGGGCATTGCCTCGTGCAATATTTTTTTAACAATCCGTGCTACATTACTTGTGATATTTATACCAAATTTCACTACAAATCATGTCATTCCATACACAAATAAACTATTTAAAACTACTGTTTGAGTATGTTTGTGCTGCCCTATCAGTAAATATAATGATGACAGTGAATGACAAAAACTAGATCATTTAAACTGCTTGTGTACCAAATATGAATTTTAGTAATACATATAATAGTTCTAGATCAAGTCCTTTATAGAGGCTGTAACTGATAATAATAATAATAAATACCTAAATAATAACTAATTAACAATAAATACTAAAAAGCTAACACGTTCAACTCCCGACTGACCCCAAAACAGACAAGGCATTCCGCCGCTGGACTGCCACTGAGAGACGCTGAAGGGGGTAAGCACGGGCATTCACCTCCCCAGTTCTTTGCCTTATGGCTGCTATGGCTGAGGAGAAAAAAGTGGCCAAGTATGCCAGCCTAGATCCTTGCCACTTTTTGTGCCTGAGGCCATCGAGTGATTGGGGGTCATCGGGAACAGGTCGATGGCTTTCCTGAAGGAGCTCAGCCTCAGGATAAGGGAAAGAACTGGGGAGGTGAATGCCCATGCTTACCTCCTTCAGCGTCTCTCAGTGGCAGTCCAGCGGGGGAATGCCTTGTCAGTCGGGAGTTGAACGTGTTAGCTTTTTAGTTATTTATTTATTTATTGTTAATTAGTTATTATTTAAGTATATGTGTTAAATAGGTGTTAATGAACTTGGTATGTTATGTTTGCTGTTTGCTCATTATAATAATAATAATAATTAAAAAAAAATAATAATAATAATTTAAAAATAATAATAATAATAATTTTAAAATAATAATAATAATAATTAATAATAATAATAATAATAACAATAATAATAATAATAATAATAACAATAATAATAACAATAATAATTAACAATAATAACAATAATAACAACAATACCAATAACAAAATAATAACAATAATAATAATAAGAACAACAACAACAATAACAACAATAACACCAATAACAGCAACAATAAAAACAATAATAACAACAATAGTAACAATGATCAATAATAATAACAATAATAATAACAATAATAATAGTAATAATAATAGTATTAATAATAGCAATAATAGTAATAATAATAACAGTACAATATTAGTAATAGTAATAATAACAACAACAACAATAATGGTAATAATAATAGTAATAATAATAGTTTATTATAATAATAATAATAGTAATACTATTAGTATTAATAGTAATAACAACAACAATAATAATAATAGTAATAATAATAGTAATGATAACAATAATAACAATAACAATCTCTCAACAAAATTCCACAGTGACCTCAATAATAAACTAGAATTTTCTATATACTCTCGCGACGTTTGGACTAGATGCTCTGGCCTAATGGAAACTAGAGCATCTAGTCGAAATGTTGAGAGAGAAAAAATTGAAATTGATTATTCAGAAGTTCATTGTAATAATAATAATAAAAATAATAACACAACAACAATAATACAAATAATAAGAGAACAAGCTCAGCCTCAATATAACTGCCAAATCACGACCTACAGCATCGCGCATGTCCTTATCAAGCGCAGGCTGCAATTATAAAAGGGCGAGCAAGTTCGTTGTAAGTCACTTAGTAAACTAGCTAAAGTTATTCAACTCTAATAACTCTGCCAGCTATTACATCAAGAATGGGTGGAAAAGACAGTCCACTTTTGTACGCGGCCACATCTCCTCTACAAACTCTTCCAAGCGATATGAAGCAGAAACCGTTACCGCCCACCCCTTACGTAAAGTCATCTGTCAACCTGGACATGAAGCTAAACAGAGCCACAGTTCATAGACAGTCTGCCAGAAGCAGAATAGTACCTGACTGGCCGTGCAACCCCATAACTCCTTCAACGCTTTCCAGGTTGCCCCTCAAACAGCTGCAACTGCAAGAGCTTCAAGAAAAACAATCCAGCCCAACCAGATCAGATGGAACTGTTTCTCCTATCAGAGTCTACATGGAGTGCATCGAGCCAAGGACTCTCACTTATGCTATTGTAGGAGACAGTGCAGTGGGAAAGACAAGCTTACTACTGAGCTACACCACTGGAAAGATATCAGACGCTCATGCACCAACCATATATGACAAGTTCTCAAGTAAGACTTAGTTCGAACCTACTGTGGCTCTGTGGCTCAGTTTGCATTGCGTATTGTGGTTTACAATATTTCATTAACTATTTCTTTTCATTGCAGCATCTGTTTGTGTCCGAGGCAAGAGGGTTGGAATAACGCTCTGCGATACATCTGGACAAGTAAGTCGACTGCTATGTCCAGTAAATCAGTCAATCCCACTAGCTTCTAGCTTGCATGATTATATGGCAGATTTGGATAGAGTGAACAATCATCGTAATGCAGTCATTTAAGAATTAATAGTTTACCTTGCAAAATGTTGACATTTGTCTTCTTCTATTTTGCTCAGGATGACTTTGCACACCTCAGATCTCTGTGCTACCCACAGCTGGATGCTGCTCTCATTTGCTTCTCTGTAGTCAACACTGCATCATACGGAAATGTCAAGTCTAAGTGGTCCAAAGAAATCAGACGGCACTGTCCTGGTGTTCCTATTATCCTCATCGGCACTCAGGTGGACAAGAGAGAAGATTCCATTTTCATCAAGAAGCTAAAATCCAAGGGACTAAGAACTGTATCACGCTCAGAAGGCAACAAACTAGCATCACTTATCAAAGCCACCTCCTACATTGAATGCTCAGCACTACGACAGCTGAATGTCAAGAAAGCCTTTGATGAGGCCATAGCAGCTGCACTTGAACTCAGCAGAACTCCTCAGAGTGTAGGAGGATGCACTATCTTGTAGTCCTGTAATGTGTTCGTCTTTGTTTATTTGGAATCTCTTTTCTTGTCAAATTTCATCCACCTCTCCTTCTTCTCACCTTCATGTTCACTCTCGTTTGCTATATGTGGTGCACTTGATAAAGATACATCAAAATATTGATAAGCGTGGTGCCAGTTGAGGTTTGATAAAATATGACACCATTACCTATGCTGGAGTAACTGTAGCTCTTATAGAATGTGTACATTATTTTAATAGAGGACTTCTTGATTACATAAAACCAATAGCACTTCAAGAATTATTGTCATGATCAGTTTAGCCACTATCCCCCAATAGAAAGACTTCACATGATAGAGGGCACTCTATTCAAAATGATAGGGAACTCCACAATGTATGCCACTTGATAAAAATGACACAGGAGGAGAGATCATTCTCGTCGAGGATTAACAATGAACCTTATCTATACTACTACTGTCCACTACCACTGCTATATATACCACTGCTACTACTGTACTAATACACTGCACTGTAGGTCCTTTGTTGCTATTGCTTTAATACATGAAGAAACATTGACCATGTGAGACATGCACAAGTCATCTTAATTAAAGCCCTTCTTAGGGTGTGTTGATAGAGATAGGAGATAGCAAAATTATCGCATATGCTAAAAAATAACAACAGCAGGTAGCAGAAATAGTAGCTGTGACTATATCTTATTTAGCTGAGTAAATGGGTTGTGTGACTGAAAAGTGAGGTTTGTGCATACATGGCAGCGGCAGAAGGTAGCAATATACACAGTCCATAAAGTAAAATGACAATGTTTGTCTAATTGCAAACATTTCTAGACATTGAGTAACCATATCACTGGCTATAGAAACCATACCTGAATCGCTTCCTGTAATAAAAGACTGTAGTGTCTGTGGCTATTGATGTGATAATTATTTCACAATCATTAGCCAATTCAAACATAATTCACTGGTCTCGGTGAAAAATGTGAAATTGTAGTGAAATTGTGCTCTGATAAGCATACACAAATCACACTGGTAAGTAAATTGGGATGCAAATTTCTCAACCCACATGCATCCCACCTATATACATATAATTGCCAAATTCTTCCTGATCCTCTACACTTTGTATGTCTGCTCCATGGAGAAAAAGAGACAAGATTGAAGATTCTGAGTTGACTAATAACTAGTTATCATATTATATTGTCTAGTATTAACACATGATAGTATGATTGTAGTGAAATTTATTCATTCGTAATTTAGAGAGGATAGTGATTGCACTGGGTATTGCCTCATGCCATATTTTTTAGCCATCCCTGCTACCTTACTTGTGATATTTATACAATGCTACTCCATAAATGCTACTCCATATACAAATAAACTATATTAACTACCCTTAGAGTATGTTTATGCTGATCAATCAGTAAATATTTAAATGGATAATGAGTTTAAATGGATAATGAGATTATATTATGATAGTGATTGATGATAAAAACTCGACGATGTAAAATGCTTGTGCTCCAAGCATGAATTCTAGTAATAGTAGCTCTAGATCAAATCCTTTATGGAGGCTGTAACTGGTAATAATAATAACGATGATGATGATGATGATGATGATGATGATGATGATGATGATGATGATGATGATGATGATGATGATGATGATGATGATGATGATGATGATGATGATAATAATAATGATAATAATGATAATGATAATGATAATGATAATGACAATGACAATGATAATGATATTGATAATGATAATGATAATGATAATGATAACAATGACAATAATAATGATAATAAATAATGATAATAATAATGATAATAATAATGTGATAATAATGATAATAGCAATGACAATAACAATGACAATAATAATGATAATAATAATGATAATAATTATAATAGTAATAATAATTATAATCACCTTCTCAATAATCAACTCCAAATTCTATTCACTCGTCGTTTCGACTAGATGCTCTAGCCTTCATCAGGAATAATGAGATGCTAAGGCTCACATGAGCCTGCTATATACTGGTAGCTAGCTATCCACCATGTGCCAGTACATGCACCTAGCATGTGTACCGGATGTAAAAAAATAAAAAATAAATTTAAAAAGTGGCAAGGATCTAGGCCGTTATACTTGGCCACTTTTTTTCTCCTCAGCCATAGCAGCCACAGCTCCAGGACCACTCACTGCTGCACCCGATATGCCTGGGAAAATGTATCTGGACAGGTTGCAACACAAGTTGCTTGCCATTCTTCCATGACACCATGGTTACCCCGGCTTTTTCCCATCAGAATGAAAGAGACCCGATGGTTCCAGTCTGAAAAAGGCACTGGCAGATGACAATGCTTGGGAGATGATGTTGTTCATGGTGGCATGATGGTAGAAATGAAATGTCGTTCGCTCCTCTTGCAGTTAAGACCATGCATAGCAGGGCGATCCACTTCTGCTCCACAGTGCTGGCAGTTATGGGGGTGACACAAAGTGGAGCCCAAGTGGAGACCCACGGCAACCCTGATGGTATCATCATCCATACTCAGACCCAGGATGAGATGGGGAGGGCATTTAGCCATGCACCAGATTCTTTCTTTGAAATGGCTAAAAGCCGGGCTCGAGCCAAATCATCAAGTGCAACAAAGATTCCACGGACTTTGACACCCTGCACATATCCCAGGATTTCTGGAAGCACGCCGCATGACCCGATGGTGGGGGATTGCCATGACCCATAGACCATGCGGAGAGGGCATTATCCACAAAAGAGACAGGGAGTGAAAACAAGTGAGGTGGCAGGATGGCTTGGACCAGGTCGTGAGTGGTAGAAGCTGAGGCCAAGAAGGCAGAGGGAGCAAGCTGCACTGCACTCCTGATTCCAAGACCCCCTACATCAACAGGGAGAGTGGCCTGCAACCAAGAACAGACATCTTCAGAGAAATTAATGTTAGTGATGCCACTCACAATTGCCTGGAGACTCTCTATCAGGGCAGGAGAGAGAAAACATGGAGAAGTCCTGAGAGTGTATAGAAGTTTAGGGATAGAAAATGCATTTTGCAGCGCATCCTGAGCAGAAACGAATCTGAGTCTGTCCCCCATGACCTCAAGGCCACTGATTTTCTCCCTGAGGACAGTTGAGACAGAATGCACACTATCCAGCGGAGAACCCAGGAGACAGGCATCAGAGGGATCAACCACATGAGCTCCTGGGAGAGAGCATTCCTCTCGAAACTGCATCATGGCAAATGATCTCAGACTTGTCGTTGTTCAAAATTAACCCAATCTTTTCAGTTTGTTTAATGAGCTCTAGATCATGAAGTATATCTTCTGTTGAGCCCCCCAGAGTAATATCATCTAGAAACATTACACACAACTCCAATGACAACTGAGCACAGTTATGGAGTGAAAGACAAAAAAGGAGAGGGCCGGGAGGATCTCCATGCTGCACCCCTTTTGCTGATTGCAAGGACTTGTCACACCAGAACAAGGAGGATGGTGAAGAGTATACAGAATGAACAAAAGGGTAGATTACCGGTGCTACGGTATAGACAGCTTCCAATGTCTCGTCTCTGCGTACGGAATGGAAAGCATTTTTGATGTCAAGCTTTACTACTGCATGGTTAGGTTGCAGGTTGTTAAGAAACTGCCTGGTGGCATGGACAGCTGCTCCCCCCCCCCCCCCCCACTGATTCCAAAACCCAGCTGTCTGGGTGCTATATAGCAGGGATGCCATGTCCTCGCCTACCACATTCCCAGCTACCTTGGCCACTAGCCGACAAAGGGTGCATCCTTTTGCTATGGGTCTAACCCCACCTCCTTTCTGCCTAGAACCTTGCCACTTTTCTGTGCCTGTGGCCATCGAGTCATTGGGGTCATCGGGAATGGGTCAATGGCTTTCCTGAAGGAGCTCAGCCTCAGGATAAGGCAAAGAACTGGAGAGGTGAATGCCTGTGCTTACCTCCTTCAGCATCTCTCAGTGGCAGTTCAGCAGGGGAATGCCTTGTCTGTTTTGGGGTCGGTCGGAAGTTGAACTTGTTAGCTTTTTAGTTAGTTATTTTAGTTATTTATTTATGTATTTATTGTTAATTAGGTATTATTTTGGTATTTTTGTAATTGATTATTGCAAAAATAATAAATACAATAATAAAGGATCAGTTACATCAACCTTCAAGGACATAAACAAGAATGCTGGTCCACAAGCAGTTTAACTGGTCTAGCTTTTGTCCACTGTATAATCTCATTATTTACATATTACTGAAAAAGAAGGAGAGGTGGATGAAATTTGACAAGAAAGGATATTCCAACGAATAAAGACAAACACATTACAGGACTACAAGATAGTGCATCCTCCTACACTCTGAGGAGTTCTCTTGGAGCTGCTGAGTTCAAGTGCAGCTGCTATGGCCTCATCAAAGGCTTTTCTTGACATTCAGCTGTCGTAGTGCTGAGCATTCGATGTAGGAGGTGGCTTTGATAAGTGATGCTAGTTTGTTGCCTTCTGAGCATGATACAGTTCAGTCCCTTGGATTTTAGCTGCTTGATGAAAATGGAGTCTTCTCTCTTGTCCACCTGAGTGCCATTGAGGATAATAGGAACACCAGGACAGTGCCGTCTGATTTCTTTGGACCACTTGGACCATATGATGCAGTGTTGACTACAGAGAAGCATATGAGAGCAACATCCAGCTGTGGGTAGCACAGAGATCTGAGGTGTGCAAAGTCGTCCTGAGAAAAATGGAAGAGAACGGTCAACATTTTGCACAGTAAAACTTAATTCTGCATTATGATGAGTGTTTGCTCATTATTCAAAGCATTCCAAATCTGCCATATAATCATGCAAGCTCATAGCAGAAGCCTACACTCTTGTTAATTTGACTGGACTTAGCTACTTGCAGTAGACTTACTTGTCCAGATGTATCGCAGAGTGTTATTCCAACGCTCTTGCCTCGAACACAAACAGAAGCTGCAATGGAAAGGAATAGTTAATGAAATATTGTAAATCATGATAACACAATACAAGCTGAGCCACAGTGAACTAAGTCTTACTTGAGAACTTGTCATATATGCTTGGCGCATGGGTGTCTGATATCTTTCAAGTGGTGTAGCTCAGTGGTAAGCATACATGAGTAAAAGTTTAGTAGACCCTTTAAACTTCAAGGGAGTAAAGCCATTATTATTGCCAGTGATCAAATTAAATTTACTCATTCGCTAAATGCTCTAGCTTTCATCAGTTACACTGTTCTGGTTTGTTTAGTAATATCCAATCCTAATTATGAGCAAGCAAGCCACCTGTCCTAACTGTGAACAGGTCATAGCTAGCCAAGGGCTACAGTTTTAGTGCTTCACTTATTTAAGTTGGTATGTGGAGACCATGCTCAAATATTTACAACCTCGAAGCATCAATTGATAAAAGCAACTCCCCTGCAACCCAATATACCACAAAGTCATCAGGCAGACTCTCTATCTTCCCCTTTACAAGAAAAAACTTGGCAATTATGCCAACCAAGATAAAGATAGCACACTGAGAAATAGGATGCATGTTAGGATCTAAAGCCACTACCAGATGCTTCAAACCTCTCGGCTTCCAGTGCAGTCAGACCACAGTCACTCATGGATTAAATTACCAATTCAAACATACCTAGCTCTCCCCCAACTAAATTCACAGCAAATTAGGTCTCTTGTTGAGTCAAATGTGCTGCCTACTTAGGACACTAGACTAAATTGACTGGAAATTGACAGTGAACTTTCTCACCAACGAAACCGTCTTTGTCTAGCAGTATCTTCTACATACCAATCGTATGATGAGATGAACCGCGCATATCACATGGTGGAATTTTGAGTTTGTTAGCCTAGTCTTTCGGTCTATTCATAGCCAGCTAGTAGGTTTGCCAGGAATAGCACAGTATCTTCATCCTTTAGGTTACCTAGTGCCCGAATAGCAGCCCCTGAAAGTTGTCGGGTTAAGGTTACCATCAGCTGGTAGTTTTGACTTGATCGCGAGTTTGTAAGATTTGAATTCTTGACTTGATTTAGCCAGTATTTACAATCTAGCTGGCTCTCTAGTTTGTCTCTATCTAGTAAGTGACCTACAGAATCCAATTCAAATCAACAAGAAACGGAGATATCTATTTAGTACACACCATAATTGGTTTGTCTGATTTCAGCAGTTCTTTTGGAGGTCCCTGCCCCCCCCATTCCATCCTCAACCCGACAAACCTCCCCACCTGCAACGTCTGCAACTTCAGGGCTTGTGCCAGAGATGCCTCCCAAAACTAGCAAGACTCTCATGGAAGTCTCTGACTCACCTGGACACAACTGTCCAGTCTGCCTTGAAATCATAGTAGATGCTACCGTTCATCAAAATGGCCAGGAGTCCATTTTCTGTGAGGGAATTTGTAATGCATGGATGCATAGGAAATGTGTTAGCCTCTCAAAGAATGCTTTCCAAATTGCCTCTAGTTCCAAAACCCCATTCTCCTGTCCTCATTGCAGACTTCAAAGCCAAGAACTGAAAATAGCAACCCAGGAATCTGAGCTGGTCTCGCTCAAAAAGACTATGCTTCAACTCGCACAGGACATGCAGGACTTAAAGGCAAAGCTGACATCCATAAATAAAACCTTGCCCCAGCAGCAAGCCGTAGGCGAATCGGCTAACTCAGTGCTCTCTGAAGCCTTCATCGAAAAGGGCTCTCCTTCCTATGCTACTATGGTGTCAACTGGTTCACATAAGCTTCCAACCCCAACTGTACCCTCTAACCACGAGCGTAAGTACAATATAGTCCTATACGGTTTGCAAGAGTGCCAGAAAGGAACCCCCAAATATAAGAGAATTGAAAACGATCTAAAGGTGGCTGGGTCGATAATTTCTCCTCTACTCTCCTCCTTCTCAGACCATTCCATTCGGGATAGCATAAGACTTGGAAAGTACTCTGACCAAAAAAATCGTCCCCTTCTAGTCAAGTTCTCTAGATCCTGTGATGTAAGCACTATTCTTTCAAACAGATCATCCCTAAGAAACTCTCCTAACATCTCAATCAAACGCCATCAGTCCCCCTCTGAAATGTTAACCGAGTCTTTACTACTGCAACAGCGTAGATCTCTTATTAACTCTGGTACTGATCGTAAACTAATCAAAATCAGAAATAACAAGCTTTTTCAAGGCTCCAACCTGATTGGCGAGGTGGTGAATCAGGTCTTTATAGCGAAGACTAGGTCTCCTATCCCAAAGCAAGCCACTAATGACACTCAAAACATCCAATACGCCAGCAGTGACACTCCCAGCCAAACACCAACCAATTCCAATCTTCCTCCGACCCACCCTGTTTACCCAAACCATGTCTCCCCTAATATTAACTCCTCTCAATGACTATCCTCAGGATGCATCAACACTCTTGTCTGGAACTCCCGAAGCTTAAACAACAAACTGTCACTCTTCCATTCTCTAGTCTACAGTAAATATCCCAGTATTATAGCCATTACGGAAACCTGGCTTACTAAATCAACCACGAACACTGAAATTCTCCCTACAAATTACAACTTGTATCGGCGAGATAGGGGCTCTAGAGGAGGAGGAGTAATGATTGCCATTTCAGATCAAATCCCATCTGTTCTGATTTCAACAGCTTCTTCAGCCGAACTGATTATAGTCGAACTGCTTTCTCCTATCCCTCTCTTTCTATGTTGTGTGTATGCTCCACCACTCATCTCTCCACCCGTCATGCAAGAAATATGCTCGTGCCTAAAATCAATACCAAATGATGCACACATAGTAATAGTCGGAGATTTCAATCTTCCAGACGTTAACTGGTCCTCAATGTCAGCGTCATCAACAACTAGCTCTCTTTTCTGTGATACACTAATCTCATCTAATCTAGTACAATTAGTTACGAACACAACTCACTCCTCCGGTAATATTCTGGATCTGATTATTACCAACTTCCCAGATCGAATATGTTCCCTCCACATCGACTCTAATTTCTGTAACCTCAAATCAGACCACTTCCTTCTTTCATTTAATGTTTTGTGCTCTCTCAACAAATATAAACCTCCTCCTTCGCTACTTCTTAACAACTACGCTAAAGCTGACCTAGAGGGTTTGGCCAACCACCTATTGCAGTCCTTAAACAAGTTACATCACTATCCTGTTTCCGATGTGAATCTACTTTGGACTCAGATAAAGTCTGAAACAACATCAGCATGTGACTTGTTCATTCCTAAGTTCAGAGCTTCATCACACAAATCTCCAAAGTGGTTCAACCCCCAAATTAGGCATCAAGTTAATCAAATTCATACACTGCGACGCAAAATCAAGCGAAATCCTTCTTTACAACATTTCGACACTTTGTCAAACATGGAACGGGATCTGCAAAAGTTAATCTTATCTTCAAAAACTTCCTACATAGAAAACCTAGTATTTTCTTTCCACTCTAACAGTAAGAAACTATATGGGTACATCAATCAGCTCTCCAAAAATAAAAAGATATCCAACGTCATCATTCACGACTCTATTCCTATTACTGACCCTTCTCAAAAAGCTGAGTTATTTAACAACTATTTCAACTCTGTATTTACCAAGAGCAACTTTATGCTACCTCCTTTCCACAAATTACCTTCACCCCAGTCGCAACTTTCTACAATCAACATAACGGTAGAAGATGTTCTGGATGCCCTTCATACGCTAGACCCAACCAAAGCTCCTGGATGTGACAGCATTAGCCCACTAATATTCAAACATTGTGCAGCCTCTCTTTCTGAGCCAATCACTAACCTATTTGAGCATAGTCCCCGATCTTCCTCTATACCCGTTGAATGGAAAATTCAAAAAATTAAGCCGATTTTCAAAAAAGGTGACATTTCAAGTGTCCACAACTACAGACCCATATCTTTGCTCAGTGTTGTATCTAAGGTACTGGAATCTATCATTTACAAAAAAATCATACCATTTCTTGGACCTTTAATTAGTAGGGAACAGTTCGGATTTATGCAGAAAAGATCATGCCTGACAAACCTTCTCACAACATATTCAACTGTTTATGATGCAATTGAACTTCACAACGTTTCTGACATTATCTTTCTAGACTTTTCAAAGGCCTTTGATTCAGTGCCACACTCGGAACTCCTCTACAAGCTTTGGCTCATGGGTATCACTGGCCCCCTCTGGCTGTGGTTCCAAAATTACCTATCTAACAGACACCACTATGTGGAACTAGAAGGTTTTTCATCTACCAAACTACCTGTCATATCAGGGGTTCCACAGGGCAGTATTCTGGGGCCACTTTTATTCCTGGTGTATGTAAACGACATACCAGCAGCTATTAGTTTCTCATCATCCTACATGTTTGCCGACGACATCAAACTTGTCAAATCAATCTCCTCTCCCGAAGACTATAATTTATTGCAGATTGACTTAACAACCATAACATGCTGGTGTAAGAAATGGAATCTTCAATTGAATGAATCTAAATGCTCTGCAATGAGAATCTCGCTAACCAAAAAGGATCCCCACACTTACAGTGTAAACGGAACTGTCATTCCTCACACTGATGGTCAGAGAGATCTAGGAATCTTCACCACATGCAACCTCTCCTGGTCAGAACATATTTCCAAAATATGCAGAAACGCTTATTTTGCTCTTAACCTGATAAGGAGAACCTTCCAATCCTCATCTTCTACAGTTGTAAAAAAATCCCTATACATCTCATTGATAAGGTCTAAAATAACCTATTGCTCTCAGCTTTGGAGACCTCGCCTTTTAAAGGACATCTCTCTGCTGGAAAAGGTCCAACGTCGAACTACAAAATACATTTTGAATGATCACACATCAGACTACAAATCCAGACTCATTACCTTAAACTTACTACCACTGATGTACTGGTTCGAACTGCAAGACATCCTCTTCCTTGTAAAATCGTTAAAGGATCGTTCGAGCAACTTTGACATACAAAAATACATATCATTCTCTACCAACCCTACTCGGTCATCTTCACTTCACAAATTAAACTACAAATTCACTCGCTCCTCCAACAGTAGACATTTCTACTTCAACCGCATTGTACTACTATGGAATGCACTGCCTCCTATTGACATTTCACAATCACTATTATCTATCAAGAAACAACTGGTACCGTACTTATGGCATTATTTCCTAAATCACTTTGACCCAGCCGACACATGCACTTTTCACTATCTTTGTCCTTGCGCACCATGCCATATGATCAATATTAATAGGACCCCTGATTAACTCTGATTAACTCTGTATTGTTCCTTTTACTTTTTCTTTTCTTCATTTTCAGGCTTCACCAGTTCTTGGTTCATTGACCTTCAGCAATCATTATTTCCAATATCACTCACACACATTTCACACCTGTCAACATGGCTGTAAAGTTCATAATAATAATAATAATAATAAAGTATTTATATAAGCATTTTCTACCAAACTTGGAACTCTATACAAGTTACATGTAGCACAACATTGACTTCCTATATATCATTATTATTGTTGTTTTTGCTGTTCTTTCTTTGTTATTATCAATATCATTATTTTCATTATTTTTATATTTTTATTATTTTACATTATTCTTCCGCTGGACCGCCACAGATAGTCTCTGGAGCAGGTACTCTGTCGATTTGGGCTCGCCCGACTCTGTTTTAATGCGGTATCCGAGCTCCTTAAAAAAGGCCAGTGACTTCGGGCCCAAGGTCTCTATGGGCGAGAACACGTGGCCTGGTGGAAGCTCCCGATACTTAGGAGGGTCGCTGAAGCAGCAGAGGAACGGAAAAGCGATAAGTATCGGGAGCTTCCACCAGGCCACGTGTTCTCGCCCATAGCCATTGAGACCTTGGGGGCAATTGGCCCGAAGTCACTGGCCTTTTTGAAGGAGCTCGGATACCGCATTAAAACAGAGTCGGGCGAGCCCAAATCGACAGAGTACCTGCTCCAGAGACTATCTGTGGCGGTCCAGCGGGGGAACTGCACGTCTGTACTGGGCAGCACAGGCATCTGACACTTTCCCATTAAAAAAAAATATATATACATCAATAAATTGCTTTTGGAGTCTTCCATTTTTTACACGAGACTCTTTAATTAAATGGAAAGAAAAAAAAGGAAAAGGAAAAAAAAGAAGAAAAAAAGATTTTTTTTTTACATTATAATAAATAAATACAAAGCTACATACACAAGACCAAATATATATTAACTAATTACTATTGTATACAACTAGAATACAACTAGAATACATAACTAATAACTAATAAATAAACAAATAAATATATAGAGAGATAAATAACTAATTAACTAAATAACTAAAAAGATGACAGCAAATTCCACTCAGAGTGACACACTACCGACCCCACAGATAACGCACTCCTTATCTGGACTGCTACTGAGAGATGCTGAAGGAGGTGAGCATGGGCATTCACACACCCAGTTCTTTCCCTTATCCTGAGGCTGAGCTTGTTCTCTTATTATTTTTATTATTGTTGTTGTTATTATTGTTGTTGTTGTTATTATTAACAACAACATAACAACAAAACAACAATAATAATAGTAATATTAATAGTAATATTAATAGTATAATAATAATAATAGTAATAATAATAGTAATAGTGATAGTAATAATAATATTAATAATAGTAAGTGTACCATCTTGAGTGAGATCACCAACATTCCTCTCAACACTAAAGATCAAGCTTGGTCTCAGGCATCACTTCCAGTGAAGTTTGGTGGTTTGGGGATCAGAAGTGCTGTGATGCTTGCACCTTCCGCCTTTTTGGCGTCGGCTTCAGGTGCTTTTGATAGATTCTTCCTGACTACCTAGGTGATTCAAACTACTCAGATGGTTTGGAAATTTGGTCATAGCTGTGAGCCACCATCTGATCCTAGGTCCTCCCAACAGAGAGCCTGGGATGGTCCTCATGATCAGGCTTCGTTTGATTCCCTCCTGAACTCGAGTGTGGATCTAGCTTCACGGGTACGTAATCAGGCTGCAGCTAGGAAGGAGTCAGTCCCATGTCATCCTTAGGCCTCCGAATGGATGATGATGTGATTAGGGTGGCTACTGGTTTGCATTTGGGTGTTCCTCTCTGTCATCCCCACAATTGTCTGCGGTGTGGATCCTAAGTGAATCAGTTTGGCACTCATGGTCTCAACTGTCGGAGGAGTCGAGGTCGTTTCTCGAGGCATGCAGCTGTAAATGACATTATTCATAGATCACTAGCTTCCATAAATATTCCCTCTCACCTGGAGCCTTCAGGCATTTCTCGCTCAGATGGCAAGCGTCCTGATGGAGCTTCCATTGTCCCCTGGAAGAATGGCTGTATCCTTGTGTGGGATGCTACATGTGTGGACAACTTTGCTCCATCCTATGCCAACTTATTACATGAAGGTCCTGGGGCAGTGGCAAACAGAGCAGAGTCCCTGAAAAAGGAAAAATACAGAAACATTGTTGATACACACATTTTTGTCCCAATTGGGATAGAGACCACTGGAGTGTTTGGAGGGGAGGCATCTTTGTTCCTTCGGGAGTTAGCTGGCCGTCTCAAAGCAAAGTGCGATGAACCACGTTCCCATCATTTTCTACTCCAGAGAATTTCCATTGCAATCCAGTGTGGGAACACTGCAGCGGTGTTAGGCACTAGTCAGTATACTAGTGATGACTATTTCTTACTTAAAATAGCTAGCTATATAGTTCTTAATTAAAAATAATAATATAATAGTAATAATAATAATAATAATAATAATAATAATAATAATAATAATAATAATAATAATAATAATAATAATAATAATAATAATAATAATAATAATACTAATACTACTACTAATAATAATAATAACAATAATAATAATAATAATAACAGCAACAATAACAGCAACAACAACAACAACAATAATAATAATAACAACAACAATAAAAATAAGAAGAATAACAACAACAAAAATAATAATAATAATAACAACAAATAATAATAAGAATAACAATAACAATAACAGCAACACTACTACTACTACTAATAATAATAATAATGATAACATTAACAATAACAATAACAATAACAACATAGGAAGAATGTAGAGAGAACCCACTTAATGTGGGATATCTGTCTCGAAAGTGTGTGTCAAAATCAGCCAAGGATCATGATGTTGATGTCCAAGAGATCCATATGATCCCAATGCCTCAAAACTTTGCAGTTATGCCTTCAAACTTGTTGCTGCAGTGCAAATATGAGACTGCAACCTTCTTTAATATACAAATGACTGATTTTTCTATCTCGAGCACAAGCGATGTTGACATAACAACTGTGAAGGTTGGGAATACCATCATCACAAATATGTACAAACCACCTTGCGCAAAGTGGAAACCACCAGTCCTTCCTGTTAATGCTCACCTAGAAGCCCTTGCTGGCGATTTCAACAGTCATCACATTTCATGGGGGCATACAGATGATGAGGCTACTTCATGGGGGCATACAGATGATGAGGCTACCTCATGGGGGCATACAGATGATGAGGCTACTTCATGGGGGCATACA
Source organism: Cladorhizidae sp. MBARI D1340-BT2 (assembly GCA_028752905.1). NCBI lineage: Eukaryota > Metazoa > Porifera > Demospongiae > Poecilosclerida > Cladorhizidae > Cladorhizidae sp. MBARI D1340-BT2. The sequence goes on from JAQNBH010000015.1 coordinate 31,137,097, forward strand.
GATGATGAGGCTACTTCATGGGGGCATACAGATGATGAGGCTACTTCATGGGGGCATACAGATGATGAGGCTACTTCATGGGGGCATACAGATGATGAGGCTACCTCATGGGGGCATACAGATGATGAGGCTACTTCATGGGGGCATACAGATGATGAGGCTACTTCATGGGGGCATACATATGATGAGGCTACTTCATGGGGGCATACAGATGATGAGGCTACTTCATGGGGGCATACAGATGATGAGGCAACTTCATGGGGGCATACAGATGATGAGGCTACCTCATGGGGGCATACAGATGATGAGGCTACTTCATGGGGGCATACAGATGATGAGGCTACCTCATGGGGGCATACAGATGATGAGGCTACTTCATGGGGGTATACAGATGATGAGGCTACTTCATGGGGGCATACAGATGATGAGGCTACTTCATGGGGGCATACAGATGATGAGGCTACTTCATGGGGGTATACAGCTACTTCATGGGAGCATACAGATGATGAGGCTACTTCATGGGGGCATACAGATGATGAGGCCACTTCATGGGGGTACACAGATGATGAGGCTACTTCATGGGGGCATACAGATGATGAGGCTACTTCATGGGGGCATACAGATGATGAGGCTACTTCATGGGGGCATACAGATCATGAGGTTACTTCATGGGGCCATAGATGATGAGGCTACCTCATGGGGGCATACAGATGATGAGGCTACCTCATGGGGGCATACAGATGATGAGGCTACTTCATGGGAGCATACAGATGATGAGGCTACTTCATAGGGGCATACAGATGATGAGGCTACTTCATGGGGGCATACAGATGATGAGGCTACTTCATGGGGGCATACAGATGATGAGGCTACTTCATGGGGGCATACAGATGATGAGGCTACTTCATGGGGGCATACAGATGATGAGGCTACTTTATGGGAGCATACAGATGATGAGGCTACTTCATGGGGGCATACAGATGATGAGGCTACTTCATGGGGGCATACAGATGATGAGGCTACTTCATGAGGGCATACAGATGATGAGGCTACTTCATGAGGGCATACAGATGATGAGGCTACTTCATGAGGGCATACAGATGATGAGGCTACCTCATGGGGGCATACAGATGATGAGGCTACTTCATGGTGGCATACAGATGATGAGGCTACTTCATGGGGGCATACAGATGATGAGGCTACTTCATGGGGGCATACAGATGATGAGGCTACCTCATGGGGGCATACAGATGATGAGGCTACCTCATGGGGGCATACAGATGATGAGGCTACCTCATGGGGGCATACAGATGATGAGGCTACTTCATGGGGGCATACAGATGATGAGGCTACTTCATGGGAGCATACAGATGATGAGGCTACTTCATGGGGACATACAGATGAAGAGGCTACCTCATGGGGGCATACAGATGATGAGGCTACTTCATGGGGGCATACAGATGATGAGGCTACTTCATACAGATGATGAGGCTACCTCATGGGGGCATACAGATGAGGCTACTTCATGGGGGCATACAGATGATGAGGCTACTTCATGGGGGCATACAGATGATGAGGCTACCTCATGGGGGCATACAGATGATGAGGCTACTTCACGGAGGCAAACAACTTCTGTCTTGGCCTACCAGCTCCTGTACGATGCCGATTGACCAGGTTTTTACCAGGTTCTTTCCATAAGTATTACAATCCTGACCTGTGATTTGTTTCTAAAGATGTTGATAGTCATCCCTCGTGCCTCCCGAAAGATCCTCCCCACTCCCACAACCAGCTCTGATTCATATTGGTATTCAGATCCTCTGATTACGTCTAAGCCACTACTCTGCTGGGATTTCAACTGGGAAGGTTTCACGGCTGAAGTTGAAGAAAATCTCGCAGAGCTTGACCCTACATCTAAAATGTCACCCGTAGCTTAGCAGGAGCTGTGAGAAGGGAAAGCATTTGTGAAGGAGCTTGAATAACAAATGGCCAAGGTCTCTGGGTGGTTGTCAGCTGACTTGCACTTGCCAATAGGATGGTGATTTGCTGGTGACAGTTTAAAATCCAAGAATTCTTTCCTCAATTTGTGTGGAGGTAGAATCTATTCATGGGAATCTATTCATGGCAATCTATTCATGGGAATCTATTCATGGGAATCTATCTCTTTGAAAGGGCAACTGGAAATTATATGAACAAACAAATTCTGGATTAATAATTTCCAAATCTTTCAATAGGGAGTTTGCCAAAGGGAAAATTCTTGAGCATTTCTAGTAATACAATGACCTTCTCAATAATCAATTTATTCTCTCGATGTTTGGACTAGATGCTCTAGCCTTCATCAACAAAACGTCGAGAGAGTAAAAATTCAAGTGATTATTATATAGAAGGTCATTGTAATTTATGTCAACTGAGAGTTTGTTGTGAGATGCTGTGTAAAATTGTCTGACAAATTGCTTTGGATCATCTGCTTCTTCTAACTGTGCAATAAGAACCCAAGTATCATCACCAATTCCTAAGTTCTCATCAGCCAATTAACCTCCACTAAATTAAGTATGCTAGAATCATTTCCAGCTGCTTTGATGACATCAATTTTCAGGAGGTTGGAAGCATACAGGCGAACTAAACTACTGGTACAATTGGCAAGTGGTCAGCTAAATCTATTCAAGGAAGTAGTATACACGAGAGAGAATGAAATGGTCAGAGGATTTTGTAAACTATCAATGATGTTTAACTTTGACTGTTTCAGCTTCATCACACGACGGAAAATATGACTTCAAGGCATCAATATAACGGTCAACACAATGCAACCAATGAGCGATGGCAGTGTTTGAGAATAGTGGCTGTATCAGTACAATGCAGGAGATTCAACCAACAATATTTGAGAATAGTCAATACAATGCGGGAGACTCAACCAACGACATGCAGTTGATAAAGATGCTGCGACTGTGGTGCTACGCTTGAGAACAGTGGCTGCATCAGTCAACACAATGCAGGAGACTCAACCAATGAGTGGTGCTACGCTTGAGAATAGCGGCTGCATCAGTCAACACAATGCATGAGACTCAACTAACGAGTGGTGCAATGCTTGAGAATAGTGGCTGTATCAGTCAACACAATGCAGGAGACTCAACCAATGAGTGGTACGCTTGAGAATAGTGTATGCTTGAGAATAGACCAACACAATGCAGGGGACTCAATCAATGAGTGGTGCTACGCTTGAGAATAGTGGTTGCAATGTTGAGAATAGTGGTTGCATCAGTCAACACAATGCAAGACCCTCAACCAGCGAGTGGTTCTATGCTTGAGAATAATGACTGTGTCAGTCAACACAATGCAGGAGACTCAACCAACATTGGTGCAATGCTTGAGAATAGTGGTCGGATCAGATAGAAATTTGCTGCTATGAAAAGAGAATATATAGAAAAATCAACAAATAAAAGGGTCTCTACGACAGTCAGGTCTGCCAAACGAAACATGGTAAAGAATGGATGAAAATCTAGTCCAGTTTCCCTTTTACATGAGTGCTCACATTGTATCTTCCTCCATTAGCTATGCTATCAGATGGGCACACACTGCATCTTGTGTAAGAGAATCACCTGAAATTGTGTATACAAATAACAGTTTGATCAGATACTGATGGTGGCTGCATTTTATTTTGTTATTTTAATACATACACAAATAGCATATATAGTCTGAGGTACACTGGTTATGAGTTACGATGACAAGAACAAAGGTGCAATGTAGTGATGAGTGAATGGGTCTCTAGTCTTGGGGTAAGTTGTTCCACAAGGTGACCGAGCCGGGTACAAAAAGAAAATTTGAATGCCTACATCTTAGCATATGGTTGAGTCCTGCCTATTCAGTCTGATATTGAATATATACATCTTTAGGAAATAGCAGCTGGCCTTTTATTATTTTGAATACCATACATAACTTCAAGAGATGGGCTTCCCATTTTGATTAATAGGTTGCAGGCTCACTGTTTCGTACACATTTTGAGAGCAAACTTTTGGACTTTCTCAAGTTATGCAACATCTTCGTTGTGGTATGGGTCCCAAACAGGAGCAGCATATTCCAGATCCGGACATACTAGGATATTGTACATCTCTAGCATACTAGCAGCATCTATATAATAGGCCGATTAGTTTCCTAGTTTTAGCACAAATACTGTCTATATGTGCTGACCAAGATAGTTCCGAAGAGAGCAGCACAGCAAGGTATTTGTAAGAATTAACTTGGTCCAGAGTTTACCATTCAGAACAAGTTTGTAAAGCTTCTTTTCCCTTGATATCGTCATGGCCTTACACTAGTTCAGTTAAAGGAAAGATTATTACAACAGGCCCAGTATATAGTTGATAAAACGTCCATTTGTAGACTCGAGAATTTGTTAATTGGTTTGTAAAGCAGCATGTCCATCAGCATAGAGATTTAAGGGGAGACAGTTGCATTTTTGGGGGGGGAATGACCCACATGCTTTTTTTTGTGTGTTTTGTTTTGTTTGTGGTTACCACTTTATAACTCCATAGATTCCGTAAACTTCATGGTATGGACTTGATATATAGCTCAAAAGATAGGTCTCTCTATGTGCTCTCAGTTGATACTAAAATATTTTTCATAAGTATAACTATAGCCAAGTTAAGGCGCTTCCATCAGAGAATAATGTCCGTCACATCTTCTAAAAAGAGTAATGACCCAATACCGAACCCTGTGGAACACTAGATAGTGCAAGGACTCCCGTGATGACACACCCACCACCACATGTTGCTTCCTAAATAACTCCTTATCCAGGCTATTGTGAGACTGTCCAAACCACAGTTTGTCAGTTGATCAAGGAATGGCTGAAGAGGAATCGAGTCAAATGCTTTTGTTATATGGTGCACACCTCCTGACCATATTCCAACACCTTAAGCCAATCATGTGTAACTGTCAGTAAAACAGTCACCGTTGACTTTCCATGTTAGAAACCTCATTGCTTGTCAGGTAGTGGGTGTAATACTTCCAACTGGTCAGTGAGGGGCCGATGCATATGGCACTCGAGCATCTTGCTAACTACTGACAAAAGTGGGATGGGTAGATAATTGGAGCACGCTTTTCCCTTGGATTTGGGGATCGGAACAACAGAGGATGTTTTCCTACATTGTGGGAAGCACCCCCGAGTAATGGATAAGTTGAATTTTTTTGTAAGAGATGGGCTAATGCTATATGTTGTTCCCTTAAGTATTTTTGCTGATATTCAATCCGAACCATTTGCTTTTGTGGTGTCCAGTGACATTATGCGAAATACTTCCTCGTCTGTGCACAGGAACTTGTCTGTGCAAGGGAAACAATTTTCACTGTCATATATATTGTCAGACTGAGATAAAAGGGGGGGGGGGGGGGGTGCTTGGTTAAAGCACTGTGAGAAAAATTCATTTATATAGCATATTGATCTCGACTAAGTCAGACTCACCAATTTCATCCTTATAATGGAGAGTTGGGATGGCTGACTTTTTCTTGTTGACCATTTCCCAGAACTATTTTTTTTGTGCTTCTCTGACTCAGCACTACGTAGCAACCCTACAACTTCACTTCTAAGTTTCTTATACTTGGACTTCCCATGTTGTTCTAGTTCTCAATGCAGCTCTGAATGCTGCTTACCTCTTGAACATCTCACTATCCCTTCAAAATAAAATTGGCACTGCCTCTCACGAGGAGGGGTCTTTGGTCATTAGGCTCTTCTTAGACTGATTCAGATTGACACACTGGAATCTCAAGAATCAGCTGACAGAGCCTAGTATACTTATGTACATCAGTAATACATAGGAGCACACGTGAAATCAATGTTGATTAGGATCTCTATATGAATTCACTCTGAATCATAGAAGGCAAACCAACTTCTTTTTTCAGCCTGTGAACAGTGAAACCAACAGAGTCAGGTCTAGTTGGTACTCCTTGGGGACAGATATCTTTTGGGGGACCGTTGGCACCTATGCTTATGACTTCCACACCATACTTCACGACCGTCTGCTCGATAGAATTCGCGCTTCCTCATGCCTGGAACGTGAATAGCACACCCCAAGATAAGAAAGGTAAAGGGTCGACCACAGACTACCCGCAAGCTGCAAGAACCTTTTTTTTGTTTTTGCTGCGGACTCGGGCACACTACTAGAAGTCTTTTTTGTTGAAACCCTGGAAGTCAGGCAAGATATTATGAGCTTGTATTTTTAGGGCCACTATTTTGGGATGCTAGAGTGCACTCGCTGACCTTAGATTAAAAATGCCACATCCCAACTCACTAATTATCCTCTTCCAGCAACGTTTTGTGATAAAACTATTATGGGGAATGTAAAGATCTGACAAGCCTTGCCCTTAAGTGCCTTCTCCCCCATACCCTGCCATGCAAAATGTTAAATGTAGGTTCTTGTATATAGGCCCATTTAACAATATGAACAGGGGCAGATCCAATTTTTAATAGGGGGGGTTGTTGTGGCCATACCTTAACCACACCACCATATTGTGGTAACACCCTTAACCACACCCAAATATGGCAGGCCATGCACCGGCATCCACAATTCAGATCAGTAAAATAATCATTAATTAATCACACACAAAAAATAATGAATCAGTTGTCAAACAATGAAGCTTGAAAAAGTCTCCTTGGATGGGCTTGAACAAATGCCTGACAGACTTCATCTACAGGTATTCGTTCCCCATAGTGCATGGCAATAACAGAAAGATCTGACAAACGCTCCTCACTCATAGTAGACCTCAAATAAGTCTTTATTCTTCTCAGAAGTGAAAACGACCTTTCTGCCTCGGCACTAGAAATGGGTAGTGTGCAAGCAATTACTAGGAGGCAGTGAATATTGGGGAACGAATCCTTATCACAAGCACCAAGAGCTAGGAGCAGATTATCTGGTAGATGAGTTTCTGTATCAGCTGAATCAAATTCACATTTCTTGCTATGCCAGAGAACATTCCACCTTCTGAGCTCATTCCCGAGAGACATTGGAAATGGAAGGTCACTTTCCCAATGAAGTAGACTTTCAATCACACGCTGGTCAACTGATTCTGTCGCAAAAGTACTTTTTGTTATAACAGAGGGTACAAGATGGAGCAGGCCATGAGCATGACGCTGATCTTCTGAAAACCGGTCCTTCATTTGACCCAGGAGAGAATCCAAGAGAGGGATGGCAATTGCTAGTGTTCTTGTGGGCTGTCACTTGGGACATTTGTACGGTTCCGCTGAAGGCTCGTCTTTCTGGGAATACATTCAGAAACACCAATGGCATCAGCAAGTGGAAGGATCTCTGAATTGTACCAGGAGCTGAATATTTCGTCAATGGTTTCTCTGGTGGTCCTTATATTTTCAATACTGGAATCTACCATCTTGTAGGCGTCAACAATATCATGGTCTTGCTTCTGTGATTTTGAAGCCAGTGGCTTCACTTCATCAAGAATATTTTTTGTGACTATAAATACAGCAATAGATTGAAAACAAGAAAGTGAAGACTTCAATCCTTGAGCTTTTACTTTCGTTTCTCTGTCCCAATTCCAGCTTTTGTCATCCAAAAGCAAATTTTGATACTCACTGGGTGAAACAGTAGCATCCAAAAAGGTCACAAAGCATTCATACATCTCCAAAAATATTTCAAAACAAGTATGGCGCTCCACCCAACGCGTCTTACAAAGACCAGGAAGCTTGGAATGTCGAGATGCTGGCAAATATACATCCAAAGCTCGCTCAAAAAACCTTTGTCTCTTAGGACTGTGGTTCAAGAACAAATACGACTCATTAATTAGGCCAATGAGGTTCCTCACTTCTTGGACCTTGCATGAAGCTGCAATAGAAAGGTTGAGAGAGTGAGCAAAGCAATGAGTGTACAAAGCCAGAGGAGAAATTTGTTTGATCTTTGCTTGGACACACCTATTGCAGAAGACATCACAGCTGCTCCATCATAAGCCTGACCTCGAATATTACGAGCATTTAAAGCGATGGAAGGGTGTGAAATGGATTCCAAGATTTTTTCTGCAATTGTAGAGGCATTTGCTCTCTCAACGTTAATGAGATTGATTAGGTATATACTCCTTAATGTGAGGCTCTTGTCGAGTTGTTAGATCAACAAACCGAACACACACAGAAAGGATTTCCTGATTAGCATGAGGGTCAGTTACTTCATCTGCTATGATGGTAAAAGGTAAGTTATTTGCCCGAAGTTCACTGGTTAACTTTTCACGTAATTTACAAGCATACACATGAATAATGTCATTTTGTATAGTTTTGCTTGTATATTTGGCATTTTTATCGCCAAAAAGAAAATGCTCTTGTAGAGTAGCATTACCTTTTCCAAGGAGTTGCAATGTGGCTACAAAGTCCCCCCTATTAATAGAGCAGTCTGAAAAATCCACTTTGTCTTCCCTGTGACCTCTAAAAGGTAAGCCCTGCTTAGCTAAAAACTCAACACAGTATACTATCTGGCAAATAATTTCTCTGTTTTTCTCTGCATGTTTTTCTTGTTGTTTCAGAAGCCTGCTATCTACTCTATTTGCAGGACTGCAATAATTACACCTGAAGAGATCTGCTCGTTCTGCAGCATGACGATGCATAGAGCTCTGCTCATGACAAATAAGAATGCCATCTTTTCCTAGGGCCTTGGTATAGGGTTTTGGGTATGCTGAAAGCACCAGCAAACCAGGTTTAGCCCCTTGGCAACCTCCCCTATTTGGTTGCCTTGGAAAAAGGACACAATAGCGACAAATCCCTCCTTCAAGCACCTGACTATAAGACAACCATGGAAACTTTTTAAGCCAGTGATGCTGGAAAGATACTTTCCAGGATTTCCCCTGCTTAGTGACATGATGGGAGTGAAGTGTATCAGAAAAAACTGGTGCAGTGTGCGAAGTGAGGTATTGAAATCTCTGGGTATCATCAATACTTTCCCCTAGTTTTCTCAAATCATCTAAAGAGCCACATGCTGCTGTGATCATTGCTCCCAAGTCAATAGCTTCACTGCTTGAAGTGATTTGGGCTGGAACTTCACTTGAAGTGATTGTGGTAGGAACTTTACTTGAAGTGATTGGGGTGTCTGGATCACTTGATAGATCATTATTGCTAGTAGCATAACTAACACTTAGACTACTACCTGGCCCAGAGTCAATTGTGGTAAACACAGCAGGGCATGTTTTCTTGGGTGGTGGCTTTTCCACAGAATTGGATCCAGCAGACCTAGGTTTAAAACATTTTGTCAAGTTATATTGGACTATTCCTAGCATCTATTTTGTTACTAGACTAACTGGTTACCTTTTTAACATGGCGGTCAGCTTCAAGCAGCCTCTTGAATCCTTTTTTCTTGACATTTTCATACACTAAAGCTGTTCAGAAATTTTTAACTCTAAATGCAACCCACTGTGACCTTTGATTAAAAAAAATTAACAGCTGCAACAGAGTCAGTGTTAATTTTAACATGTCTGTAATAGCTAGAGTGTAAATGTTAACAATACATGTATGTCTTTGTTGTTGCTGATTAATAATCTTTGATAACCAAACCAAAAGGGGGGGTTGCAACCCCCACAACCCCCCCCCCCCCCCCCCCCCCCTGGATCTGCCTATGATGAAGTAATGTTACAGAGACTCGAGTATGGAGGTGGGAGTGGTTTGAGGGGGTTAATGAATAATTAAAAAAATACAACTCGAGTGGAGTGGTGTTGTTTAGTGGGCAGTCTGTCAACTACTCCACCAGCATTTTAGGTGGTTGACCTCACTACGAGTTTTACAATATAAAAAAAGCTGACTAGCCTATACTCATATAACTTTTTTTAACATTTTAAGCTTATTTCATTATATTTATGTTAGTTGTTAGTCAGTCAGCAAAGTAACAAGTCAGTACAGTAACAAATAACAACAGTCAATTATTATACAAATAATCATCAATAAAATCCAAATATTATTATCAATAAAAAACAAATAAAACAGTCATCAATAAAATAACATCTAACAGTCATCATCAAAGATGCAACAAGCATAAAATATGTATATATATATAAGTAGGTTAGAAGTTCTTCAAACCCACTTGCTTCCCCAGAGACTCCAAGACAGCTGCAGTGTTCCCTCTTTGCACTGCCATTGCCAGGAGATACTCCATGGGTCTTGATTTCTCTGTGGCCGTCTTCAGTCTATGGCCCAAACCTTATTGGCGAGCGAGATATTTCCAAGACTATAAAAAGTCTGTCTATTTAGAACAGATAAGCTAACAAAGCATGCATACCTGGACTCCTTGATCAGTTTGTTCCCATGGGCCATTGAAACATGACATGTTGGGCTTCATGAGATTGAACTTGTTTTTACAGATCTCGCCTGCTGGGTCGAGGGGCTAATTTATTTTTCAGGTGGACTGTCAATTCCAAATAGAGATCCCAGCGTTTCTCTTAGGATTCAAAGTTTTGTATATTTGACCCGACACTTACAACTCAACAACTCGGTCACATGATCACATCAACACATATATAATTATGTATTATATTATATATTCCAGTCCACAGTCACCAAGGTGTCTATCATTATTAATTATGCAATCATCACTAATGAGTCACTAATTACAATTTCAGTGTAACTGCAATTAGCCTACATACCCTCTCTCCCCCCCACCAAGCCATAATATTGTGGTGGCTGATGATCCCTTTGGGGGTAACGTCTAAGTGGCATTTCAGTAGGTGGGAGGATTGTGATGTGCTCAACTCCAGGTGGGTTCCATGATCGTTCACATGGTGTGGTTGCTGTTTCACTATCTTGAGCCGCAGAAATGTCTGGTTGAATTCTATGCCATGCACAATTCTGAATCAGTTACCATCCTGAATTTCAACATTGAGCGAACTCTTGATCGATTTCACCACCCAACCTCCTTCCCATCGAGGTTCCAACTTTCCAGTAGTGGGTACAGAGAGCCAAACAGTGTCAAATGCAAATTGCGGAGGTGTTGGTCGTATGTGCACTTTTGTGAGTGTGCAGCAGATGCAAGGTTTGCTTCCACAAAATCTCTTGAGTTCTGCTAATTTTGCCAGGGTATATCTGAGCATCAAATTCAGCTGACCTGGCGAGAGATACCTCAGAGTGGTTTCTTCCATACATCAAGAGAAATGGAGTGGAGAGAGTAGATGAGTGGATGGATGTGCGATAGGCATTATAGAACGAGTGGTAGATGTTTTTCCAAGTCATCTTGTTTGTCTACATAGCTTCATAAAAGTTGCAAAGTGCTACGGTTAAATCACTCAATCATTCCATCACCCTGAGGATGATATGCCGTAGTTCTGGACGACTTCATTACCCTAAATGCTTCCAATGCTTGCAAGGACTTTGCTTTCAAAATTACATCCTTGATCTGAGTGCAAGATTGCAGGCTGGCCAAATGTAGAGAATAACTTTATCAGTTCCTTTGTGATATGGTTTGCTGTCTGATCTGGCATGGGCATTGCTTCTCACAGCTTCTTATCACTAAAAGATAGCAATTGTTATTGTGGGAGGTGGAACTTCTAACACATCAACAGCTAGCATTTCCCAAGGTTTGTCAATGGGAACATTTGTCAATGGTGCCTATTGGGGCATTGTGAGTTTTGATTGTTGGCACTTTACACACTCTCTACAGTACTGTCCCCCTGCCATACTCACCCAGTAAGCCTCCTGCCGTAGTCGTTGAAGAGTTCTCTCCACACCTTGATGTCTTGCAGCTGAAATGTCATGATTACGCAAGAGAGCTTGTTTGTGCATGCTTAGCAGGACAGGCACAGTTACAGTGTTGCACATTTGGTTGGGTATATAGTGTCTGCAAAGTATACCATCGATAACTCTAAGCTGACCCTACAGGTTCACATATCTGTGCCAAGGGTAATGGCCCCACTCTCGGCCACGAGGAGGACTTGACACTCCAGGTTCAGCTTGTATCATTTTTGAGATGATATTATCAGCTTGTTGTGCTTCTCGCAGCTCAGTGGTGGAATAATGAGGAAGAGCTCGTGTGAGAGCACAAGGAAGACTTTCTAGAATGTGAGAGTGCATCTGCATTAGTGTGGAGCGAGCCTTTTCGATACACAACTTGCAAATTGAAGGGCTAGTGCCCAACGACAGAGCATGCCCTCCATCTTTTGGGCTGAAAGCCACTGCAATGGGGCATGGTCCGTATGTTGCCCAAGAAGATGATGACAAAATTGCTTCACTGCGTATACGATTGCCAAACATTCTCTCTGGATTCGCTGTACTGCCGCTCTGACTGTGTTAGTGAACGACTGGCATACGCGATGACATGTCCGTCCTGTTCTAACACCACTCCAATACCAACAGCACTTGGATTGAATTGTAGGGAGAACTGATTAAAACAGGGGCAAGTCAAAATAGGAGCACTGATCAGATGTTCCTTCAGGGTATTGAACGATATCTTGCAGTCATGGTTCCAAGAGAATGATGTGCCCTTCTTTGTCAAAGCATTGAGTGGTGCTGCAATATCGGAAAACTTGGGTCCGATAATAGGATGCGAGCCCAATGAAGTGGCGGACTGCTTTGACATCCATTGGTTCTGGAATTTGTAATACTGCTTGGATCTTCTGTGGATCTGGGGACATGCCTATTCCTGTAAAAGTGCAGCCTAGATATTCAACTGTAAGGAGTCTGATGTTGCATTTCTTCCCTCATAATGTAAGGCCTGCAGCCAGCAGACGTTCAAAGACTTCTCGTAGGTGAGCACAATGTGGTTTTTCATCCGGGGAGTGCACCAAAATATCGTAGATCATCACAAAGGGAAGACCTCTTAACACTTTATCCACGAGATGTTGAAAGGAGCTGGACTCTCGAGTCAATCCAAATGGCATTTGTTTAAACTGGAACAGACTCATTCCAGGCCCTGGGGAAAATGCTATTTTTTCTTGGTCGTTAGGACTTACTGGTAGCTGCCAGTACCCACTCTGTAAGTCCAATGTTGAGAATAGGGTCGAGCCCGACAACAGGTCCTGAACTTCATCAGGTAAGGGTAGAGGGTAAGCATCTTTATAGTATTCTTATTAAGTTCCCTATAATCAACACACAGTGATATCACCAGACTTCTTTGGAACAAACACCGCTGGTGCCATCCAAGGGCTAGAACTTTCTTCAATTATGCCCGGCTCTGGCATAGTGTGAAGTAAGTTTTCAATTTCCGCTCGATAATGTGCTGGTATGCGACGTGGTGGAACTTTGATAGGATTGCCCTTTGTGTGTATAAAGTGCGTGGCAGCCTCTGTTACAGCTGGTATTGTTTGGAATAAGGCTTGGAATTCCTGAATAACTTCTGCGAGAATAGACCTAGGACACTCAGGCAATTCAAATCTTGTTGGTTTGTCATACATCGGGACAGCACATTCCTCTAATACATCTGTCCCCGGCTGTTGAATTTCTGCAATAACACATCTATTTTTTTTTTGCGAAGCTTAATATATCAGTAAAACAGGGTCACCTTCTCATTTATTGCTGATGCTGCAGTGGTATTATGGACTCTTACAGATGTTTTCGTAAAATCAAGGACAACACCATATTTGCATAGGAAATCTGCCCCCAGAATTACAGGTGATGTTAAAGTATCCACTACAACAACATTATGTTTGACGTGTAGCTCACTAATGTGTACAGGAACACAGACATGGCTCAGTATGGGCAGCTGTTGTCCTGATGCCGACATCAGTCGTAGTTGTGTTGGGCCTTCGATGAGGATAACTCCCTTTGCATATGTGAGAACCTCCTTCTGTATCAGTGATCCAGATGATCCAGAGTCCAACATCATCTCTACTTTAACCTCACCTAACCTCCGCATTGTAGCAGCTACCTTGGATTTTACAGCTGCTACAGTCACGACACTCAGGTCGTGAGGGCTCGTTGGGGATAGTGATGCCTGTTGCCCCTGACAGACATCCCTTGCTCATTTCCCTGGTAGCTGTTTCTGGCCAGATAACATTGTCGAGTGTCTGGGCCATTCTGATAGCCAAGAGGGCAATCACGTTGCAAGTGTCCTGTTCGGTTGCATTCAAAACAGCGTCTTGGTCGATAGTGCTGTTGGTTGCATTTCCCTGGTAGCTGTTTCTGGCCAGATAACATTGTCGAGTGTCTGGGCCATTCTGATTGCGAAGAGGGCAATCACGTTGCAAGTGTCCTGTTCGGTTGCATTCAAAACAGCATCTTGGTCGACAGTGCTGTTGGTTGTTCATCGGATGACGTGTTCCTGCAGGCGGCATAAATGACGTTGACAAAGCATTTACTTGTTCCGTTAATAGAGCGATCTGGTCCTTGAGCAAAACTACCTCGTGGGGTGACTCTGAAACAGCTGCAACACTTCGACTTGGGCCATCAAGTGTCATTACTAATCGAGCCTTCGACACAGCAGCCTCCAGTGCAGTTAGCTCTCCTGTTGCTATCAGTTGCCGTCCCACACTATCTGGTAGTCCTGCTACAAACTGGAATAACTGATTGCGGGCATCTTTCTTTAATGTCAGCATGACTTGATCTAGCAACTTCTAACTTCATGAACAAACACGGATAACACTTCTCCCCTTTGCAGCTTACGTTTGTGAAAGTTTTCCAGCGATACGAACTCCATTGGGCTAAGGGAAGCCGCAATTTCCTTTTTGGCTGCAGTCATAATCCTTTTGTTGTTCCGGGCTGAGTTCAAGCCTTACTGCCACTTCTCCTTCCAAGAGGGTCGGGAGTTTGCATGCCCTTGTTGCATTTCCCCTATCAGTTAGCTGTACAGCATATCTCATATCTTTGAAACTATTCCCCTGCATCACCACTTGCAAAAGGCTTGGGTATACTGATGTGACACTCAGCCATTCTCAATGTAAGAATAACAGATCTCTAATTAGTTTTGTATATCTGACCCAACACTTGCAACAACTCAAAGCTCAGTCACATGATCACATCAACACATGCATATAATGTATTATATTCCAGTCCATAGTCACCAAGGTGTCTATCATTATTAATTATGCAATCATCACTAATGCGTCACTAATTACAATTTCAGTGCAACTGCAATTAGCCATGTAAAAAAATGGATTCAAGATTCCTTCAACATATCTAGCTGGAGAGCATAGAGATAACTTTACTGTCATGCATACTAGGCACATGGTACTAATAAATATACAATATCACATGCAGGGCCACAAATATGACTTGACCACGCATTTACATACTAGGCTACATTGCAATGCGGAGGAAACAAAAACACCCCCCAAGGAAATCCATCTTGTGTTTAGGTACTGGCTGAATTTCAAGATATCGTGACTGTTTCTGGTCATGTGCTTCAAGAACCGTTGGACAACAAAAATACACACAGCTTTGTATATATCAGGCACACCAACAAGCACGAGGACTTCATGTGTTTGTATTCAGTAGCCTTCAAAGCACAAACATTTCTAAGAGGAAGTTCATGGACATTCCACTTCAAATTGTGTCTAAAAGAACCCATGCAAAGAGTGTCCATAGAACCCCTGCAAGGAGTGTCTATGAAGGTGAAGCACTAAACATACATTTTAGTTGGGCTCTCTGCAATGCCAATAACAAACCAAGTATCGACATTCTCCCAAGTGGAAGGATCCGCTGGGGGTGTACCAGGTCTTTGGTAGTGCACCTCGATGGCACTTCTCTGCTGATGCCTGGGACCTCTCTTCAGCTCTTCCCACTAAAGACTGATTAACTGCAGAAATTTCAGAAGAGGAAAGTTAACTTGCCGAGGAGACACAACCTGCCTGGATGAGAATCATGCCTGCCTGAAAGCTTGACTTCCTGCTTGAAAGAGTTTCCTGTGTGGAGAAGAGGTACTTCCTGCCTGGAGAAGAGACAACTTGCCTCAAAGAGAGAGAAGAGATTACCTGCCACTGCGTTCCTAGAGGAGAAGCTGCCTGCCTGGAAGAAAGAGTGCCTGCTGGAGGACTGGAGAGATTGCGTTCCTGGAGGAGAGATCACCTGCCGTAGGGAGAGACTGCTGCCTAGAAAGAGAGTGTGAAATACTATTTGATAAGCAACCACATCATATCAATTGCATATATAGCAGGCAGAGATGTATGGTGGTTAATATTCATTCATGAGCAACCCGTTCATATAGGATGCGTCGATACATTCTTTGCCAATACTGCAGTGCCATAGAAACTGCTATGTTAAAAGCTGCTCCAGCCATAAATTAATATAATTCTCAACAGTGCAACTCACTGGTTCAGCCAGTCTACCGCACTTTACGCAAGAGGAATAATGAATAAAATGGCTTAGAACATTTTTGTTCTTGGACATTAAATATAATCACCTTTCTCTATTTGTACACATTACATTTCATTAGAACATTATGGCACGATAAATGGACACAAGTAATTTCACAAAATATATTTTGGGAGTACTCTTTATCTGCATATAAGTAAGAGTGTGAGCTACCTCCTAAGCAGAGACTACAAGTCTGCAGGAAGGATCACCTTCTACTTGCTATGGAATTTCCAATGAATCACTTATTGATTTTCTACATCCTAGCAGACATAACACCTCACAGACTTAACACCACGCAGTTGCACTTCAAAAGCTCTGCAGGACTCCTCCAGTAACTAGAGCACAAGTTATGGGGTTTCTTACATCCTTCCACTAAAACAGGATGTGATACTTCCTGATTCTTGTGTAGTGGACTATGTGGTTTGCAAATTACAGTCAACCCCACAGGGTATGTTGTGTATAGTTGACAGGGTGATGTACATGGGTGCAGACACTCAAGAACAAGAAGACGTGGCATGTGGTGATGTGTGTGCTGTACAACAACAAGAAATGTAGCTAAGAAAAAAAGTGCTGAAAGGTCACGTAGACACAGAAGATCTTGGACTTGTAGAACTCAGACTTAACTACAATACGTCGAAAAACAAAAACCACTTTAAGTACGTAAGAGAAAAATGTTTTTAAGGAAAACAACACAACCATATTGCTATTAAAAGAAAGAAGCACGACTACTCTTGTGGAACAGCCGGTTAGATGACACTTTACTGTTTAGTACCAATGTTGTACAGTGGAACCTCGGTTATCCGTAAGGCTAGGGACAAAGTTACCTTACGGATAATTGGAATATTCAACCATAAATTTAACCTCAATGAACACTGTACATGGATTGGAATATCATTAATATCATTATTTCGTGTGGTCTAAGCGGCCAAGAACCCTACTGTATTCGTGTGTGCAAGACTATACACAGTATGACTGAAATTGGTTGTTTTTTTCAGAGGGAAGGGAGTAATAATAATAATAATGCTAATAATAATAATAGTAATAGTAATAGTAATAATAGTAATAATAGTAATATAATAATAATAATTAATAATAATAATAATAATAATAATAATAATAAGCCGCCACTCTCGACACGCTGCTATTAATCAAGTGATCCAAAGATCTCTATGTTCTGCCAAAATCCCCTCTTACATGGAACCAGTAGGCTTGGATGGTGATGTTGGCAAACGTCCTGATGGTGCCACAGTGTGCCTTGGAGGAATGGGAAGGTTCTGGTTTGGGATGCCACATGTTCAGACATGTTTGCTCCCTCTTATGCGGATTTGAGGTCTGGAGATCCTGGGAATGGTTGCCAACAGAGCTGAATTCCTGAAGAAACAAAAATATTGTTCAATCAGAGACACCCACTATTTCGTTCCTCTGGGCTTCGAGACCACGGGTGTATTTGGTGATGAGGCCATGTCCTTTATTAAGGAGTTGGACAGGAAAATTAAGGAGACTAGGGAGGCTAAGGCCCATTTCTACTTGCTCCAACAGTTGTCAGTAGCAATACAGCGTGAAAATGCTGCTGCTGTGCTGGGAACATCTCGGGTGCAGGAAACATCCGACTACTTTTTACCATATTTTTTAAAACAAAGAAGTGCAGTTACTTGACCATCTGTCTGGTGTGGCCATTTCAGTCTCCAGCATTTCCACTGCTTCAGCATTGGTAAGATTATTGGTGATGAGAAGACAGCATCATCAGAACCATTTATCATTTATCCCAGGTAATACTAGAGCTATGTATGTATATCAGATTTAATCCTTGGCTTTCCCATGACTGGAAATACCTATGCTGTCGAATCGAAAAAGTAAATGTATCTTTGTTTTCATTTTTCTTGAGGTCAAGACAGGAGCTAAACATTCGTTGCTTTTTAGTACTTCTAAGGGGAAAAAAATGGTTTCTGGATAATTGAGGTTCTATTGTACTGCTTTTACAATTAGTACAATATTAGTGTAGATGATTAAAAAAATTTTTTTATATAATTTTTTGATAAAGGGTCAATGGCTCTAGTCTCATCTGCCGTAAAAAAAAAAGTTAAAAAATTATTGAAAAAAAAGAAAAAAAAGCTTGGGCAAGATGTTAAACAACACGCACATTCGGCACATAGTATATACCCATTCAGTTTTCTCCTATCTTCTTCTGACTGGAATCTTTCTTCTCCAGTTCATAGGGTCATTATATTACAATTTTTTAAAAATTAATTCACAGGATCGCCAGACTCCTTAGCAACCATATCCTATGTTCTTGTACTGGGGTAGACACATTATGGTCAAGTCTCGTTGTCATGGAAACTAAGTAATGTTAGAAATTACCTATGATTAGGATGTTATCTTTTTAACCTTGGAGACCAAATGGAAGTATGACCGAGATTGCCACTGCATACTTGACTCTGATAATCCTATTTGTTTTACCAGCCAACCACCCAGGAAGATTTACACATGTATGCAGTCCACCAACTACCTGGGGAAAAGTACTGCTGGTATAATCCATACTCGTCAAACTTTCTATTTATAGCTAGCTAAGACAGACCTGCTGTCAGAGTTTTCTCCTCACTGTTATCTTCATCACCTTCCATAAAATTGGACAGAACAGCAATAGTCGCTTCACTAGAAGGTACCGAGGCCTGACGCTACAACTCCACCCATTGATAAGACTGTGTTTGGTTCAATGGTACTCTCCCCAAGGTATGAAGAGATGCCTTCTCCTTCCCCATCATCACGTGTTGCTCCAACAAAGAGGGGCTGAAGTTGTTGGCCAACACTCGCAAAAAAAACTTCGCCCAAACTTAGTCTGACGGACATCATGAATGGATCATCAAGAGTGGACGGTCTGGATTCTTTTCCTTAGTTGCCAGAATCCAACCCATCCATTTTTTTAAAACACAATTAGCTTACTTACATACGTGCAGTTGGTTACAAAATTCAACGATAAAAAAAGGGGGGGAAAGGTAAAAAAAGAAGGCGTGGATGTCATATGGTGCTTATGGCCATGTAAGGGTTAAAAGAAGATGATGCTTATGGCCATATAAGGGTTAAGACACACATATTAGCTAACAGTAAAATATTCTTTATCACCTTAAACAACTAGTCTCACAAGGTAACATATTTCACCAATCGCTATGCAAGAGTTTGGTATTGTTACATGCATGTAGAGTGCTTTGTTCTGCATGGTCAGTGGCTGTTAACTACTAATCCTCCTCATGATCATGCGGTAGGAATATTACATTTGACAAGAATGATTTGCATGCGATATATATAGCTCATCACCACATATCAGACAAGCTGATAGCTTATACATTGCCGTGAATATTTGAATTTTGACAAGGCAGAATAAAAACAAGGCAGATTCTGAGCTGGTTTTGGGGGGATAATACTATTAATTGTGGTACGACTTTGGAGCTCCATAGATTCTGCAGCAAACATCACTCAATATATATATATATATATAGCTCAAAAGATAGCTCTCTGTGTGTGTGTTTCTTTTGACACTAAAATGTTACATGTGCAACTATGCCAAGTTACAGGCAGTAAGGGACCTAAATACCTCGTGCCTGAATTTGCTGGTTCTGACTTTGGTTCCATAAATTCTGCACACTCCACTATATGGACTTGATATATAGCTCAAAAGATAGCTCTCTCTGTGTGCTCTCTTTTGATACTAAAAACTGTTGAATAGGTATAGCCATACCCATGGCACAGGCGGTCAAAGTTGAGAATCAAAACCTGCAGGCCTAAGTTTTTTTGTCTCTGGCTCCCAGATTGGAAGATTGAAGTCTGGCTAGAGAAAGCACAATGGGTGTTTTCATTAGGCAAATAAAGGCAAATAAATGAGTAAGTGGTCATAGTCATGAGTAAGTGGTCATAGTCATGAATAAGTGGTCATGGTCATGAGCTGCAAGTTGGTTGAAAACCAATTTTCTAAAATTAATTTTCCACCTGGATGAGAGACCACATGCTTACTGCTTGGCGAATGAAAACACTCAATGTATAGAGCAAGGCTTTTCTCTAGCCACAATTAATTGTCTAGCACTTTCCAATTAGCTAGAGCTTGGGCATGCTGGTTTTGAGCCCCCCCAACTTTGACTGCATGTACCTTGGGTATGGTTGCACCTATGCAACAGTTTTTAGTATGAAAAGAGAGCACACAGAGAGAGCTATCTTTTGAGCCATATATCAAGTCCTTAGACTGAAGTGTGCAGAATCTATGAAGCTCCAAAGTCAGAACCAATACGTTTTTTAACACTTTTGTAAAAAATGGTATCACCCCCTCCAGCCTTTAAGAAAACACTCTTATAGTCCAGTAGGGCTTCCTCTTACTAATTTCAACTGCTTTCCAATAAGGAGCCACAGTTGCAGGTTTTGAAGTCCCCAACTTTGATGCCTGCAACATTGGCACGGTTGTACCTATGAAATAGTTTTCAGTATCAAAAGAAGGCACACAGAGAGGCCTATCTTTTGGCTATATTAAGTTAATAGAGTGAAGCGTGCAGAATCTATGGAGCTCCAAAGTCATAACAACAATTTTTTTAGCACAATATTCTTACCTTATTAAAGATTTCACCTACAATAGATAGCTATAATATGTATTTTTGGTATCATCTTTACTGTTTGTAAAATTGTACTGTTTGTAAAATTGATCATCTCAATAATCAACTTCAAATCAATATTTTTACTAGCCTTCTGTGGAACTAAAGCAGAAAACTGGGGGGGGGGGGGGGGGGGGGGTAAAGGGGCGGCTTTAAAAGATAGAGCTCTCTGTGCTCTCTTTTGATACTAAAAAGGTTGTGTAAGTATAACAATGTCAAAGTTAACTGCAGACAAAGTGGAGGAACCTCAAAATCCGAGTGCCTGAATTTGCTGAAGTGTGGCTCCTGATTGGAATGTGCAAAGCGGCTGAAATTAGTATCTGTGGCAAGAGAAGCCTTACTCGACAATACGAGTGTTTTCAATTAGGAGCTAAAACGTGACTTAGGTACTGAAGCGTGGGCACTGAGAATCAAATTTCAGCTGTTTAGCACTTTCCTATTGGCAGCCGCAACTGTATCCGGTTCAGGCACTCAAGATTTCGAGGTCGTCCACTTTGGCTACAGGTAACCTTGGCATGGTTACACATATTCAACATTTTTTAGTATCCAAAGAATGCACACAAAGAGACCACCTTTTGGGCTACACACCAAGTTCATGTGGTGGTGTGCAGAATCTATGCAACTCTGAAGTTGCACCAACATGATTATAAATTTCAATTTTGTCTCCCTTCACCACGAAAATTTAAATTTCTACTATTACCAATTTCTACTATTACCACCAATATTATTGTGATTTTCACGGCAGATCAATTATCTTGTCACTTTCTCATTAGTAAAGGATAAGGTATCTCAGTCAATCTTGTGGTTTTTCATTCTGTTTCCAGTACGAGTAAGACAATAACAATTTTCTTCAGAAGTTAATTTCTAGTCAGCAAACAAAATCATTATCTAGCTCATCACAACTTTTTGACTATTAGCTAGTGCCGAGTGTGCAAGATGCTCGAGTAATGATGTCATTGAAGGAAGGGGCCACGAAAAAATGCACATGGAAGAGCCGATGATAAAATAATAGTAAAGGACTGTCACAGGAAGGCACACATTTGTAGTACTACCGACAGGCTATGGAATGTGACTTATATATGGCATTCTGCCTCTATGGCATTCATTCTAGCTATGTTTTCGATAAAATCAAGGGCACCTCCTAGCTTGTATACAACTATATTTGGCATTCGAATCACGTAGAGCAATCCGAGGCAGCAAAATCACCACCATTTCCCAACAATATTCTGATGACAGAGTTATTGATGAAAATATGAAAAGGCGCTGTAAAGCCACACTAGCGAAAACTACCTGCACTATGCAAGCTCGAAGTAGCTAGTGTGGTATGTCACCTTGATAATTTGTGAGCTTTCGTTGCCTATGCCAGACGCATGCGCAGGTATCTTCCTACATAAAATGGCCGATGATGCCAAGTGCCGAACCGTTTCTGCCAAATGGTGGATTCTAGCAAACGTTTCATCACCAACATTGGTCCTTGATCGGTTTAACCTGTCCAACATTGGTCCTTGATCCACGCTTAACCTGTCCAACATTGGTCCTTGACCCACGCTTAACCTGTCCAACATTGGTCCTTGACCCACGCTTAACCTGTCCAACATTGGTCCTTGACCCACGCTTAACCTGTCCAACATTGGTCCTTGCCCCACGCTTAACCTGTCCAACATTGGTCCTTGACCCACGCTTAACCTGTCCAACATTGGTCCTTGACCCACGCTTAACCTGTCCAACATTGGTCCTTGACCCACGCTTAACCTGTCCAACATTGGTCCTTGCCCACGCTTAACCTGTCCAACATTGGTCCTTGCCCACGCTTAACCTGTCCAACATTGGTCCTTGACCCACGCTTAACCTGTCCAACATTGGTCCTTGCCCACACTTAACCTGTCCAACATTGGTCCTTGACCCACGCTTAACCTGTCCAACATTGGTCCTTACCTATGCTTAATCTGTCCATAACACTTCATGAAAATCTATCTGTAAGTTTTTCTGTAATCCTACTAACAGACAAACTAACTAACTAGGGTGAAAATACAACTTGCTCGGCAGAAGTAATAATTTGACTTTAAGCACCATTTTCAATGTATAAACAAGATCCTTGCAGAGAGAATTGTTTTTTCATCTTCACAAAGTAACTCTATCGCAACCATGTTTTTTAACTTCTGCATCCAATGAATCCTCACATGAAAATCCAATGCAGCTTCTTTATCCTTTTCTTAGCTAAGCCAGAGGACACGGGCTGCAGCTGCCTGACATCTTCCACAAGTGGGCCTACTAATATTTAAGCACACATCATTATGATCATTTACAAAATTTTGCCTAGATGTTTAATCAACACCCGACAATTATGCTGGGATGTTGGAGCAAATCTCACTACGTAACAATACCTGACTGCTTCCTAGCACAGCAATTGGTAAAGTGTCTGGCCCCATGAGACCAGGCCAAAGTGCATCGGCTGAAACGGTTTATTTAAGCCATACAGAAAATCTGCTATTTGCATTTTGTCGTTAGCTGACTTCTACAAAATCTGCTTCACCACATGCATTTGCCAAGTAGTTAATAATTTAATTACAGTACACCTATACCAATTATCTAGCACTAAATTACAGTCCACAATACACTACTAACAGAATATTAATAATTAGCAGAGGAGCCCGGCATTGCCTGAGAAAAGTCTAGCAGAGAAACACAAAATCAGAACTGGGGGCCCACCACCACTTGTTGACCCCCAACTTTATTCTCCAAACCCTTTTTATAGCTAGCTAGGTAGGAGCATACCCCTCGGAAAGAAAGGGAGGGTGGGGGGGGGGGGGGGGCATGGAAGCAAGACCATGCTCCCTCTGTAAATCTCTCCTATTTCAACAACTGCAGTGTTGTTCTAATTGAGTGGGCTACAGGCAGCATCACTAGCAGACTGCTTAAGTTATGGGAGCTCTAACATAGCTCATGTAATCACTAGCAGACTGCTTAAGTTATGGGAGCTCTAACATAGCTCATGTAATCACTAGCAGACTGCTTAAGTTATGGGAGCTCTAACATAGCTCATGTAATCACTAGCAGACTGCTTAAGTTATGGGAGCTCTAACATAGCTCATGTAATCACTAGCAGACTGCTTAAGTTATGGGAGCTCTAATGTAGTTTGTTGGTAAAGCTGCCACATTTTGTATTATTGCATGTGTAAATATATTCCTAAACAAAATGCCCACAAAAAGTCATTTTTTTAAAGCATCCATGCAGTTCCTAGTTCCTTAGGTGAAGTTTAGTCTAGCCTTCTGTTCAGCCTTGCATTGCGGACATACGTACAACTTAATTACATATAATTATGTACAATGCTATATGTACAATGCTCAGCTATTCTGAGAATGGGGGGGGGGGGGGGACCAAAAATCCATCCATACCCCTTCACCATAAAATAACTCTTTCCTTCTCTACTATCACTTCACTACCCAACATCCACCCACACCCCACCAGTTATATTTAACCCCTCCTGTTATATTTAACCCCTCCATTCCCTCCCTCTACAGCAGTGCTACCTTCGCCTCTACCATCCAGCCACTCTCCACAATTCTGCGTAACTTGATCTTAGCACTTCTTAGCACTTGCAAAACGCCACTCTCAAATTCCTTGCAAACATCTAAGAATTGGGCCTTATCACACATACATCTCCTGGGTCCTGTCACTGACCGCTTCTTTTCCGCGCAACCTTACGACTCACGTCTGTGACCTGAGAGCTAGCTTTCCGGTCAGGCCGGGTCACTGCCGAGTCCAAAGTCTACTCGTTTGTTAGTCTTGCGCGGGCCAAGACTCGTCAGTCAGTCCCCACCCCATGCAACGTAGGGTATAAAAGATCTACTGTCAGCATCCGAGTTTACAAGCATCATGGGACGAAAAGAGAGTCTTTCCAAGTTTACGCTTCCCAAACCGCACGAGATGCAAAACTCACCAGGGCAGAAACCATTACCCTACACCGCTGGTGTAAATTCAGATGTCGGGCGCAGCAGGTTACTAGAACCCTGCCCTCCAGTAACTTCACAATTGCGGGTGCAAGAACAACAATCCAGCCTAACCATATCAGATAGAACTGTGTCCCCTATCAGACTCTACATGGAGTCCATCGAACCAAAGACTTTCAACTACGCTGTTTTTGGGGACAGCGCCGTGGGAAAGACAAGCTTACTACTAAGCTACACCATTGGAAAGATGCCTGACACTTATGAACCAACCATATTCGACAAATTCTCTAGTAAGACTTGGACAATTTTCCACAAGATTTGGACAATCTTGCTCCATTTGTGCTGTGGTTGATAATATTTTTTCTTTCCATTGCAGCATCTGTTTGTGTTCGAGGCAAGCGAGTTGGAATGACACTCTGCGATACATCTGGACAAGTAAGTGTGTTACAAGTAGCTATCTGCAGTAACTAGCTTCTGCTTATAAGATTGCATCAAGTATAGTTCAGGAAACCAAGTATGAAAAAAAATATGATCAAGCCATTTCAAATGTTGACCTTTTCTCTCTTATAATTTACTCAGGATGACTATGCATACTTCAGATCTCAGTGCTACCCACAACTGGATGCTGCTCTCATATGCTTCTCTGTAGTCAATGTTGCATCGTATGAAAATGTTAAGTCCAAGTGGTGCAAAGAAATCAGACAGCAGTGTCCTGGTGTTCCCATCATCCTCATCGGCACTCAGGTGGACAAGAGAAAAGACTCCATTTTCATCAAGCAACTAAAATCCAAGGGATTAAGAACTGTATCACGCTCAGAAGGCACCAAACTAGCATCACTTATCAAAGCCACCTCCTACATCGAATGCTCAGCACTACGACAGCTGAATGTCAAGAAAGCATTTGATGAGGCCATAGCAGCTGCACTTGAACTAAACAGCAGCTCGAAGAGAACTCCTCTGAGTGCACAATGCACTATCTTGTAATCCTTCACTGTACCCTAATGGGTTTGTTTTGGTGTTCATATATGTTCTGGCATCTGTTGTCAAATTTCATCCACCCATTATCCACTTCCTTCATTTGTTGTGGTGCACTTGATAAATACACATCTATTAATGGTGTCAATTGATGTTTGCTATTCTGCACATGCACACTCTTGAATATGGTGCATGTCATATATAAAAATCATTTCTCACACATCCGGCATATTAAAGACAATAATTATATCCCCGATTATCTAACATTCACAGAAATCCAAAATGGACAACTTCAGCTCAAGTGACTGCATCACTGATTGCTTTGTGTTAATCGTGGTGATAAAAACAAATAACCACACACAATAGTTGGCACAAAGGGACACAATCAACACTAAAAGGAAAGCCTTGCTGCTAGCTGTTGCTCTCCCAAGTCAGACCTAGTTCATCACAGTCCATCAGATACTCTCCTTCATCCTCGGTGGGCATGTTGGAGCCAGCATACTGTAGCTTTCCTCTCCAGTTTCTGCCTCTAGTCCTGTCACAGTAACATCCACAGCACATACACACGCGAGTAAAGTTGGAGAAACAGGTCTCCTCTTCCTTGTTCTCATCTTCCAACTCGGTATCCAAAGAATCCAGGCAGCACTCTATCTGTCGTTGTTGGTTTTCTGAGCAATTTTTATTTGTAGGTGGCAAGGTGACCGCTACATTCCACGGATCATGCTTGGCTAATGCTGTCCTACGAGCGCCTAGGTCAATGGTATTATCATTTTGTTGTTGTAAGTGGTCATCCCTTGCCTCACTCAGGGAGTGCAAGATGTCCTTGGATGTAATCATATTCTTGCTGGGACACTCTAAACGTTGCAGTTTATTCTCTGTAAAAAAAGGAAAAAATCAGACAATCATGTTAAGTTGGTCCTGGATGCTCAGGCCCTTACTGAAGGGGAAAAGTGACATAAAAATAATTTAAAAAATAAATAAAAAGTAGACAAAAAAAAGTCCCTCCAAAAATTGAACAGGCTCTGACAAACCCATCCATATTGTGGCTGCTAACACACTACTGCTAAGCATGGTCATGCTAACACACTACTGCTAAGCATGGTCATGCTAACATGATGTATTGGTACATGCAGAGAGACTTTGGATGCTCCTGGATCTTCCTCCTAACTAACATCTGCTTTGGAATCGCATTCACAGGGACCATGTCATTTCAATCATTTCTGTTTTCTGCTCACCTAGGCTACAAAAAGGAGTTAAGCACCAAACAAGATCTGGTAGTGAGGATTTCCATTTCTGTGTGAATGTTTGTTGCTTGAGCTTTGATCACTTGCAGTGATCAAGTTACCCAATCAGTTGTGCATATATTGACCCATTAGTGTGGGAATCAAGTTCGAGGTCTAACGGATTGCAACAAGATGCATTCAACTGCATGTTTGACTCTTCTACTGTCTAGGTATCCTTGTCATCTGACCATTTTCAGGATTTTTTCTAGTGTGGTGCCTGTTTGAGAAGTTGCATAGTTGTGATGGGAATTGTATATAACAAGATTAATCTTCAAGGTGACTTGCTCAACGACAATCAACAATAATAAATGTTGGTAGAGCATTGAAGCAATTCAAGAAACATCTCCATGGGTATGCAGGGGTCCTACATGCCACTAGGCAGCTCTGAGCATTTTCCGCAGCAATTAAATCCCGATTGAAAATCATGCTCACTAGCATGGAGTTTTCGGTGGAACTGAGCACCCATAGAAGTGCTCTTTGATGAAGGTGTAAGATGTTTCCAAACTGCTACAAAATCCGAGTGTTGTAATCAAATAAATGCTGTAACAGAGAAATGACAACTGCCTACTGATTAAAGGAATACTTATATGGGTGCAGTCGTACCGCAACACCTTTACCTTGCTCAGTCTTGTTCTTTCCCTCTGAAGGAACGATCATGAAAGTCAGACCGAAATTCATGTTTATGAAAAGAAGCTAGTTTCAGGTTTATGAAACCTCAAGCGTTGTTTTCCAACCAAGCTCCGCTTTTTTATCATGATGTTTTTCTTGTACTTTTTCTGTAAACTGGAATTTCAAGTTTGCTTATTGGAATGTGATGGGATTTAAGACTAGTGGTATAGTAAACACGGACTTGAGGAGGAATTACTTTCGATTATCTACTAATGATTAGCCTCAGCTTTCATATTATTAGGTCTGTAGGTAATTTTGCGTTTATTGATCTGACCCCGTACAATTGACCTCTTATCTCACCATTACATCATTAATTTGTTTAATTTGTTTCTTCTTGTTAAAATTAGCATTTATACACAAAGTGACGACTGTTCGAGCCAACTTTTTGAGGACCGAATAAGGTGGATCTGCAGCTGCGCCCAAGAGGTGGTCCTTACCCCATCCATGTGCGTCACTTCTATTCAATTTATGCCCATGTATTGGTCACACTTTAATAACAAATTAAACCATGTCGGTGCTTTTTAAAGGGATATCGGACGGGTGTTAGCATCCTCCAGGAAATATGTATTGACATTCGTCAACTAATAATGCCACATATGTGCAAAATATGTCGTTTTCCTATTGCTTTTGAGACAGACCATACGGAGCATGATGGTGACTGAGGTGTGGCCTTCTGTTGGTGTAGAAATGGAAGCTTATGGTGATCCAAGCACCAGTAGCCAAGTTGGAAACCTTGCGATTACTAGCTAGCAGTCAGACTGGAGGTCACCGGATTTCTAGCAGCTATTTTTCAAGTTTTGGATAAGCATATGGACAGTGTGTGATAGCGTGCAATATCTCCTTTAAAAGCCCTTTTTCAGGAATGCAAGTTAAAGTTATAAAATGAGTTGCATTGTGTTGGCCTTGTTTGTTTTCACATATTAGAAAAATTCATGGAATACATCAGTATAAATAGGGAGGGTGATGTCGCTTGAGCAAGCTGTGCAACACCAGTAAAACAAAAAACAGCTTCTACACTTAACAGCAGTTATAAATGCATACTCGGCTAAACTGAAAAGGCTACAACTCTCTGAAGTGTAAATTTCAAGTTGTTTGTTTTTGGAATGAACAAGTTCTTCCAGCCCCATCGTCTCCCTTGTGCCACCTAGACATACATCTGGCTCACCGAGATCACCTGCAGTGCTAGCCACATTTGTCTTGTTGCCCAGACTCTCTGGTTCTATGATACACACCAACACCACGAATTGCATATTAAGTAAACTGGGTGTGATCATCACGGCAGTCAATGTGTGACCACACCCATTGAACTTTCCAGTGGTTCATCACTTTTGACACTCTCTCTCTCTCTTCCCCTCTTGCAGGCAGAGACAATACTGCTGGGTGGCTAGGATCCCGCTTGGCAGGAAGCTCAGCACAAATTACTTGCACGAAAGCAGTTCGTATGCAATTAGCCAGGTGCCTGAGGCACGGTGCGTCAACTCCCTTACATTTATGCATACACAGATGGTAGAAGTGTCTGGTTAAGTTTTATTCTTCCTAATCAGCAGCTTCCAGCCGGCCAACTCGAGTGAGTTTGATTAGCATTTCATGTCAAAGCAATGTAATCAACATGCAATGTCTTCTTTCACATCTTTCTCTCACAGAAACCATGGCAAACCAAAAAATAAATCACCTTATGTTTACAGTACTATCTGACCAAGGCCTCTTTTTCTCGACAAGAAGCTAGAAGCGACCTCACTAGAATATAGCTACATCTTCACAGAAAGTGAACACACATCTCAGATAGATATTCACTTAGCTATAGATCATGCAAACAAGTATAAACAATGTCTATTGAGTACCTAGTGATTTCAGGTATCTCTCTCTCTTTTCACCATGCAAAGCTCCCACATCTCTAGCTTTACTGCCCTCTCGAGGTGCCGCCAACATTTGGTCAGTCAAAAAAGGGAAGGGAAAAACAAAGTCTAGGCTCACGTGTGAAAATCAATCACGTGCAAGTAACTCTGGACACCGCAGAGAAATTCTACCGACATGTGACTGGCGGGGAGCAACGGAAAACACATCAAGATTCCTGCGCTTACGGCGTTCGCCCACTACCGCTGGGAGACGAATGCAGAAGCTATTCTTGGTCACATCCGTGCATACTATGTAAAATGAAACTAGTTAGTAGCCACGAAGGGCGCTAACTAAACCCTTTACCTGATTACCTACATCACCGTTTTTGCCTCGTATACGACCGTTTTTAGCTTCACTCGCAAGGCCAACATTTACTGGTGAAAATGTGATGTTTTATACAGGGGCACCCTTAAGCGAAATAGCATCAGGGGGGCTTGTTCCCTTCTATTAGTCTTGCAGGAGATCTTTAGGAAATCTTGCACCTCCATCCAGTAGCTCAACTGCTTCATATGTACGATGCTTGTAAGTAGATTTAAAATGTGCACAACCCCCCCCTCCCCCTGAGATAAAAACCCTGTTCTGATGTGAGGTTTAACCCCCAGATGTAGTATGAAGTTAGTAACGATTAGGTGGTTGTTGGAGGCAATCATTATAAGTTTATCTGACTAGAGGTCGAGTGTATATAGTAGTTGATATTTGTTGCTGGTATATGTGGTATCGCACGACTTGCAGGAATTTGAGGATACTAAATTTAGCAATTGTAGGAAATTTATGTATTTTGATGAGCAAACAAGTCAACAGGGGAAGTGATCGTACCTTTTCCAAAGTGTCAAACTCGTCAATTCTTATTCCCAACTTTGATAAAATGAATAATTTTTGGATTCACCAACACATTTGTTAAACAAATTTGTTAAACAAATTTCTTTTATGCAGTTTAAAACCTAGTCACTTGCTAAATGGAGAGAACCTGGTTTACCATAATCGGTGCATCGTCAGACTACGTCAAAGGTCATTAGTAGAAGAATCAAGGTGGTGTGAATGTCGTGTCCCACAAATAGCTGACCTTTTGGAAGGTTGCCAAGAAGTGTGTTATTCATACCAGATCTTTTCGTCACATGATTGCTAGTTTATTATAGGTAGTCTCTCCCAAAAGGGAAATGATCGACTATGACGATGTCCTCATATAGTATATATATACATGTATTATATATATTTAGTAAAACTTCCCTTGCCTGGAACTGGAAGGGGAGAGTGAGAACTCAAAGAAATTACTAAGAAACTGACAGTAACTTAACAGCTGCATGGTACTCAGTTATAGAAACCTTATTAATATATATGTTATATAATTATATATACTCTCAATGAACTCTCACTTGACATAATAACATTAAAATCACCTTCTCAATAATCAACTTCAATTTTTATTCACTTGACGTTTCGAGCTCTCGTGAATAAAAATTGAAGTTGATTATTGAGAAGTTGATTTTAATGTTATATAATATAGTTGTAAAAACACTTTGCTATTAGAATTGTTTTGGGATTAAGGTTAATTAAATTGTATAATGCACACCATCTCACATTCTAAACAAAACTTACCATACATGTGCCTGTTTACTTCCCTCCTCCTCTCCAGACGGGATATGCTTCAATTTTACTAGCTCATAACTGCTTCCATGAAATCTAGAAAGTACACCAATCACTCACGACCAAGATTCTGATACCATTACATACCCTTTGTCTACCACCTGCAAGGAAGGTCGAATGAGATTTTTTCTTAGAAACTCAACCAGCACTAACAGTGAATTATTTCCCTCCAAGTATTGAAATATCACTGCTCTCTTTCAACAAGAAAAAATAGTAAAATAGTTGTCGGATGTAATGGTCCACCATCCATCCTCAAATTTTGTCTGTTACTGGTTACTTCTTTACTTTTGCTTTGTCTACATAAATTCTGTAAGATCCTGACCTTTGCTGGTCAGAGGAGAGGCAAATCACTGGCTAGTTTTAGGGCCAGGTCAGTGGCTAGGCCAGTGACGAGGATAAGGGCCAGGTCAGTGGCTAGGTCAGCTAGTGTGTTAGGTAGTGTTAGAGCTAGGTCAGTGGCTAGTGTTAGGGCCAGGTCAGTAGCTAGTGTTAGGTAGTGTTAGAGCTAGGTCAGTGACTAGGGTTAAGGCCAGGTCAGTAGCTAGTGTTAGGTAGTGTTAGAGCTAGGTCAGTGGCTAGTGTTAGGCCAGGTCAGTAGCAGTGTTTAGAGCTAGGTCAGTGGCTAGTGTTAGAGCCAGGTCAGTAGCAGTGTTAGGTAGTGTTAGAGCTAGGTCAGTGGCTAGTGTTAGGTAGTGTTAGAGCTAGGTCAGTGGCTAGTGTTAGGGCCAGGTCAGTAGCTAGTGTTAGGTAGTGTTAGAGCTTGGCCAGTGTTAGGGCCAGGTCAGTAGCAGTGTTAGGTAGTGTTTAGGGCCAGGTCAGTAGCAGTGTTAGGTAGTGTTAGAGCTAGGTCAGTGGCTAGTGTTAGGGCCAGGTCAGTAGCTAGTGTTAGGTAGTATTAGAGCTAGGTCAGTGGCTAAGGCTAGGTCAGTAGCTAGTGTTAGAGCTAGGTCAGTGGCTAGAGTTATGGCCAGGGAAAGGACTCAAGTAAGGGCCAGGACTACATATAGCTACGCCAATGGGGGCAATGGCTATATAGCATTGCATGCTGATGGTGTCATCATGATGATGTAATACTAAGAATCTTGTGACGTGAGCTATCATCCTCTTGTATGTAACCTGACCACTAATGCGAGTCATATCTAGGGCATCTAGGCTTGTCATTAAAACACTGTATATATCCTGATTGGCACTATGAATGATTCATAAATCGCAAAAAGTAAAGTTTCATCAACATTTCACTTCACCCAATTTTGATCAATTGTCAACACCTGAAGAGATACTTATATATCATATTTATATATATATTATTTTTCAACTTTCAGGAAATATGTTATTCAAGTTACCAAATGTTTTCATTTGCATGTGCATTGTTATGAGCTGGAAGTGATCTAAATACTGTGTTATCCATCCGCTGTTTCCCCTTTGCATAGGCAAAAATGTTACAGTGTTACATCGTAATCATGACATCATAATGACATCATGAGCATTGTTATATTGCTTGTCCTGGCCCTAGCTATTGCAACTCGAACCAATGCCCTGGCTCTAACTCTTGCTGGAGCCATAATGAAGTGTACAGTTTTGATCATGATGATGTAATGTACCAGGATTATGCCAGTGGGACCCAAGTTCTCTATTACCTTATCCACCTATTGCAGGCATAGATATCGGACACTGTTAAGAAAGTGTTGATCATTAGAAGTACAGTTGGTTAGCAGTGCAGAACGCTTCAACTACCACTGAAGTCAACCCAAGCCTTTGATGTTTTCACACATCAGCATCCAGGCCTGGGGGGTTTAACTTAATTAACACTCTTTGAAGTTCAAGAGCGTTAGCATTTCCTCCCCCACGATTCAGGATTTGCAACATCAGGGTATTTTTTTCCATGTTACCTAATTGTGTGCATGACCTTGCTACCTGCCTTCTAAATAAGAAGATGTTTATGTAAGTCACATGGAGATCATAGGCATGCACTTTGAACATGCTCTATTCAAAGAGATGCAGCAAGCAACAAAAAAACATCATCTCTTCCTGTTATATCTAGTATAGTTGCAAAAAAATCTTAATAGTTATGGGCTTCTGGGATCACGCACAATATGTAGCAATATACCACACTAGAGCACCAATGATGTAGAATAACATAACTATGCAATGTAATTGTCTCAAGGAATTCATGTGGTTGTCATTTCTACTTAACAGAGCACACGCGTCTTGCCATAAAAAAATTAAAAAGCATCTAGAAAATCATTTAAAGCCCAGGACATTCCTTCCCAAATGGCTATATACATTGATGTGGTGTAAATAAAGCAAGGTCGAGGAAGCAAAAGTGGAGGAGGTGCTCCTCTCCTCATCGGCAGACTCTCTCTCCTCATTGGCAAGCAGTGTCTTCTCATTGGCAGGAAATTATTTCTCATTGGCAGGTATCTCCTGTGCCTTGGGATTTACCTTATCTCTGTGGCAATTTGTCATAGCAATGTCAAACAAAGAGTGTATTATATTGAGGAAAGGACAAAAGTGCTTACTCAAATCAACTCCTTTTTTTCTTGTTCTACTCGACAGCAGGCACCTGTTAACTCCTACCACTTCTTTAGCACCTGTTAACTCCTACCACTTCTCCAGCAAGTGCCTGTTAACTCCTACCACTTCCCCAGCAAGTGCCTGTTAACTCCTACCACTTCTCCAGCAAAGCACCTGTTAACTCCTACCACTTCCCCAGCAAGTGCCTGCTAACTCCTACCACTTCTCAGCAAGTGCCTGTTAACTCCTACCACTTCTCAGCAAGTGCCTGTTAACTCCTAGTGCCTGTTAACTCCTGCCACTTCTCCAGCAAGTGCCTGTTAACTCCTACCACTTCTCAGCAAGTGCCTGTTAACTCCTACCACTTCTCAGCAAGTGCCTGTTAACTCCTACCACTTCTCATCAAGTGCCTGTTAACTCCTACCACTTCTCTGTTAACTCCTACCACTTCTCAGCAAGTACCTGTTAACTCCTACCACTTCTCAGCAAGTGCCTGTTAACTCCTACCACTTCTCCAGCAAGTGCCTGTTAACTCCTACCACTTCTTCAGCAAGCACCTGTTAACTCCTACCACTTCTCCAGCAAGTGCCTGTTAACTCCTACCACTTCCCCAGCAAGTGCCTGCTAACTCCTACCACTTCTCCAGCAAGCACCTGTTAACTCCTACCACTTCCCCAGCAAGTGCCTGTTAACTCCTACCACTTCCCCAGCAAGTGCCTGTTAACTCCTAACACTTCTCAGCAAGTGCCTGTTAACTCCTACCACTTCTCCAGCAAGCACCTGTTAACTCCTACCACTCCCCCAGCAAGTGCCTGTTAACTCCTACCACTTCTCCAGCAAGTGCCTGCTAACTCCTACCACTTCTCCAGAAAGCGCCTGTTAACTCCTACCACTTCTCCAGCAGGCACCTGTTAACTCACGTAGCATCTCAAATTAGTGCACTCCCCCCCCCCCCCCCCCCCCCCCCCCCCCCCGGTCCCCCCCAAAGAATATCATTTCAAGAAGAAACAAAACGACAGCAACAAAAAATAAGCTGCGAATATTGTGGGTGTGGTGAACAGCATGAACTCCAATTAGGTGTAAATGATTGTGGGTGTGGTGAAACAACACTAATGAGGTGGTTATGTTGTGGGTGTGGTGAAACACTCTAATGAGCTGCTAATGTTGTGGGTGTGGTGAAACACTCTAATGAGCTGCTAATGTTGTGGGTGTGGTGAAACACTCTAATGAGCTGCTAATGTTGTGGGTGTGGTGAAACACTCTAATGAGCTGCTAATGTTGTGGGTGTGGTGAAACACTCTAATGAGCTGCTAATTTGTGGGTGTGGTGAAACACTCTAATGAGCTGCTAATTTGTGGGTGTGGTGGAACACTCTAATGAGCTGCTAATGTTGTGGGTGTGGTGAAACACTCGAATGAGCTGCTAATGTTGTGGGTGTGGTGAAACACTCTAATGAGCTGCTAATTTGTGGGTGTGGTGGAACACTCTAATGAGCTGCTAATTTGTGGGTGTGGCGAAACACTCTAATGAGCTGCTAATTTGTGGGTGTGGTGAAACACTCGAATGAGCTGCTAATGTTGTGTGTGTGGTGAAACTCTAATGAGCTGCTAATTTGGGGGTGTGGCGGAACACTCTAATGAGCTGCTAATTTGGGGGTGTGGTGAAACAACAAACTTTAATGAGTTGCTAATGCTTATGGGTGTGGCCAAATGACTCTAATCTTGTTATGACTACATTGCACGCCCCTCTTCCCACTAAAAACTAGCATTACATCATGACTTGAACACTGTACAAATCAATGGTGAGTAAGTCATCAGTCAGGGGCAGGAAGTAGCTTGAGAAATGGCCCTAGTAGTCTAGCATGCCATAAAGATGATTGGACAAGGAAACCCCGCCCACAGAACCATCGTGTTTTATTATGTCACATTCTCTGGTACAGATGTTTTGTGTCTGTATATAACATCCTCTGTATTATTGATGGATAGAGTTCATTGAGAGTTCATTGTGAAATGTTCTATTGGAATTGACTGTTCATAGGAACTTGGTGCCTCTTCGAAACCTGGGACAAAGTCGTCAGGCAGGTCGATTTGAAAATGTTCATCGGAGTCACTGAACTGTCCTTCAGAAGTTCTTCTCGCATATTTAGACCCCTTTTCTTTGACATAGGAAGTAGCTGTCACTTCTTCTTCAAAACCAGGATCGAAATCGTCGTGATCCTGCTTTTGAAAGTTTTTATCATGTGTGCGAGACAAAGTGTCCACAGAGCTCCGTCTATCGGGAACAATATATCTTTGCACAGTCATCTGGTTCCTGATGTAATAGATGGCCATAGGGCATCTCTTAACTGCCAAGTTCATTGCAAATACAGGAAGTCCTTTCAAATCCAACTGCGAGGAAAAGAAATAACGGCATTTTCTAAATCATTACATGTGCATGTCTGAGTTGGTCACATGTTTGTCATACACAGACAAGAGGTGAATCTTAGGGGGAGGGGTGACATCAATGTAAACAGGTTTTATAAAACCACAAGTTTTGTGGCATGATGTGTGACAACGTTCATTGCTGCGTAAGACTGCCTGGTGGCCATTTTTGTCCTCATATATACCACCCCCTCTACCACGATGCCTCTGATCTGCTCCTATAACCACACCTTAGAATCACTTCCGTTTCACATCCCGTCAGCTGTAGTTGATCAATTAGTACATATTATCAACCATGTGGACTAATAACGTGCATTGACTCAACAAAAGTGGGCACTACACAAGACCTCTTGCTGCATAAAATAACAGGGGCCTCGCATTTGTGGTCATCGCCCTTGAACCATAATCACAAGTAAATACAACTGAAATTCTGAAAAGTGGTATATTTAATAAACTGTCTTGTTCTGTTCTGAAAAGAATTTAAATGCCTGTTCATCTGAGTGAAGAGGCCAGCTCAACCATTTCAGAACTTCTAAAAATACCTACTCATCCACTCGCGCAGTTGAAGAAATGTCTGTACCTGTCCTTAATTAACACCAGAACTTCTTGGAACATGTCTTCAGATGAGGAACTGTTACGAATATTCTTATATTTTCCCTTCCCTCCAACTTACATCACCAACGTACGTCACCAGAGTACTTGATCCATTGTACTTCTCAATCACAAATCCTGAACCAAGCCCAACCTGCAAACAGTACACATTTCATAGAGCATTATTATATATATATATGAGCATATATATATATGTCACCAAGTACAAGAAAATATCAATATTCAATAGAGACGCTACCAGCTAATGCTGACTACAACAGCTCAAGAATATGTACCACTTCTTTTGATAATGTTTGGAGAACTTTCTTCAGCCTTTCCAACATTTCAGGTGCCAGCAATAATATGTTAATGTCTCCATCATGCTAGCCTTCACTTAATTGACTTTCCTCAATAATTTGACCTGTTGGAATATTGTAGATGCACTAATAGTCACTTGTTTCTCTCTCTCCCCTCCAGGAACATCAAAAATAAAGATTGACTTGTCAAAAATAGCATACATTATTAGCATTCACATGGTCCTTTATATACTTTGGTGTACCAAATATTATACTTAAAGGTGTAGTAGTTATATAGACTAATATAGACTAAATGGTAAATGGCATTCCAAGTTGGTATGGCCTCAAAAACAAACAAAAAAACACAGGGAAAAACACAAAAATCATTCTATTCACTTTCTCTATAGCTACCTGCATGGTATGATCATCATTTATCTATAGCTACCTGCATGGTATGATCATCATTTATCTATAGCTACCTGCATGGTATGATCATCATTTATCTATAGCAACCTGCATGGTATGATCATCATTTCTCTATAGCTACCGGCATGGTATGATCATCATTTATCTATAGCTACCTGCATGGTATGATCATCATTTCTCTATAGCTACCTGCATGGTATGATCATCATTTATCTATAGCTACCTGCATGGTATGATCATCATTTATCTATAGCATGGTATGATCATCATTTATCTATAGCTACCTGCATGGTATGATCATCATTTATCTATAGCTACCTGCATGGTATGATCATCATTTATCTTCTGAGAGAATAATAATTATACATGAAAAGAGGAGGGAGGGGTTAATAATAAATAATTATACCATGATAATAATATTATTAGTAGTAGTACATATTGTAGTACATATTATTAGTAGTACAGTAATACTAAGTGCTACCATTAATAATAATACTATTATTATTATTAGTAGTAGTAGTATAGTAGTAGTATAGTAATAATAATTAATACAAATAGTTATTAGTAGTAGTAGTAGTATAATAATAATGAGTATTATTATTAGTAGTATATATAGTAATAATAAATAATAAGTGCTACCAATAATACTATTACTATTACTACTAATAATAATTGGCAAGTGACGCGAGCCTCAATGGGGAGTGAACGGAAAAGTTGTGCAGTGCCTATCTTTGTTGGCTATATAATAAGTATTCACCATACGTCATCCATAAAAATATGAATGGGTCACATGCTTCGAATAAAATCGGAACTTAAAATGGTTGCCATGAAACAGCTTCAGAGTTGAAAATCAAGGAAAGAGAGTCGAGTGCATGGGGAGTGGGTTGCATAGTTATTACTGCTGGGAATAATTAGTTTCATTACAATGTAGCTTAGTTTCTGAACAAGGATGTTAGTTTGTCATGGTGCTGTAGGAACTATGTATATCAAGGTTGGCAAGGTACAAACACAATGATTTGCATGTACTGCCACTTGTTGCTGTTACTCCCTCGGACAGTGAGCACAAGAGAGAATGGCTACACAGCTTACAATATGGAGAGGTAAGCCTATTTTCAATGGAGGAAGATGGATGACGAACAACAGACTGAATAGCTCTAGAGTCACAAATGATCTTTTTAACAATATGTCTGAAGTTCTAGTCGGCTTCTGAATGATCTTCCTTTCAGCACATAGTGACTGCCAACCAGCGTTGGCAGATGACTTCATCTCCCATCTTCATGGGAACCCCTTGTTCCTAATGAACATGTAACAATTACAGGGGTGGCTCTGAAGGTCCGGCCAGTCTGGCTTTGGACCAGCACATTATTAAATTTATGGGTGTAGTTAATGAGGAGACTTGTGCACATTTTCATGCTATTTATAACAAATACAGACAGCACTAGTCAACGATCATTTAGTGCAATGCGTCCGGTGAAGTCATATCTGCATTCCACTATGTCACTGAGAGACTGAAGAACTTGATGATGTCACATACTCACAAGGATCTCATAGACAACGTCCACTATGTCACTGAGAGACTGAAGAACTTGGTGATGTCATATGCTCACAAGGATCTCACTGACAACGTCCACTATGTCACTACCTGAAGAACTTGATGTCATATGCTCACAATGATCTCGCAGACAAACTTACTGAATTACCTTGATTACTTGATTAGAATGCATAGCTAGGCAGCTCGACAAGAACACATGCGTTCTAATAGAGGGAATGTGGTAATTAATGAATGTGATATTGCCAATGACTTTGTACCTAGGTAAGGTTGGATACAGCCAATACATATATTTGATAAATTTTGATCATTTTATACTCTGCAATATACCATAATATTATGTCAGCAATTGTCTTCTAAAAATTGTTTTCTAAAACATAAAACCCACATCCACTTTGTGGCCTGACCATCTTAAGATCCCCCAAGCCGCCACTGAATTCTTAGCTGTTTCCCCATATCACAACAACGTTACATCACTATGACGACACCAGCAATAAGGTACAGAAGCTTGAGGGCCTAGATGTTAGCTAGCACAATGCAATCTAACAACACTGGGATTTCAAGTACAAATAAGGACACAGAAATGTGTTTGGTTAGACTAGGCTGCTTTTACTAGCCACATATGCCTTACATTCATTTCTGGCAATAATAAGT
The DNA here is from genome assembly GCA_028752905.1 of Cladorhizidae sp. MBARI D1340-BT2. Taxonomy (NCBI): domain Eukaryota; kingdom Metazoa; phylum Porifera; class Demospongiae; order Poecilosclerida; family Cladorhizidae; species Cladorhizidae sp. MBARI D1340-BT2. Next base: position 31,176,836 of record JAQNBH010000015.1, read on the forward strand.
ATAATCCACTGCTAGAGAATAATGAGAACAATGGTAAAATACAAGATTTCTTTTAAAATAGAACATGACCTGTCAAAATAAAAACAGGAAAGCAGTATAAGTATATAGCACATGATTTTAATGAAAAAGGGTCGTCTAACTGGCTATTGTCCACATGGGTAACTGGCTTTTTACCTTACTTTTTTTTGACAAGATATCTATTATTTCAATACAGAGTTGTAGTTGAGCATTTGGTCACGAGATCTTGTTAATATTATGACTTTTTCAATAATCAACTTAAATTTGCTCCCAGACATTTTCGCAAGATGTTCTGGTGCTCACCAGGGAATAAGGTTCACCAGGGAATAAGGTGAAGAGCATCTAGCCAAAATATCACGGAGCAAATTTAAGTTCTCAACGAACTCTTAGTTGACATAATAACATTATAATCCCTTTCTCAACAAATTGTATTCACTCGACGTTTCGACTAGATGCCCTAGCCTTAACCAGAAATATTTTTGATGAAGGCTAGAGCATCTAGTTGAAACGTTGAGTGAATACAATTTGAAGTTGTTTATTAAGAAGGTGATTATAACAGATTTAAGTTGCTTGAAAAAGTCATTATGCCAACTAGGACTTTGTAGTGATCTGGATATTGTTGATCAGCTACATCCTACTTTGAAATAAATAGTGGTAAAAGAGAACCAAACAGCATTGCCAAACATAAAACAGCAAAGAAGAGTATTGTGGTAAGGGAAGAACCCTATAAATCAAACCACAAAGAAGAGCATTGCCCAACAGCCAAGAAGAGCATTGTGGTAAGGGAGAACCCTACAAACCATAAAGCAAAGGAGCATTGCCCAACAGCCAAGAAGAGCATTGTGGTAAGGTAAGAACCCTACAAACCAAAAAGCAAAGAGGAGCATTACCAAACGTCAAAGAAGAGTATTGTGGTAATGTGGTAAGGGAAAACCCTACAAACCATAAAGCAAAGGAGCATTGCCCAATAGCCAAGAAGAGTATTGTGGTAAGGGAGAACCCTACAAACCAAACCACAAAGAAGTATTGTGGTAAGGGAGAACCCTACAAACCAAACCACAAAGAAGAGTATTGTGGTAAGGGAGAAACCTATAAATCAAACCACAAAGAAGAGTATTGCCCAACAGCAAAGAAGAGTATTGTGGTAAGGGAAGAAACCTACAAACCAAACCACAAAGAAGAGTATTGTGGTAAGGGAAGAATCCAAACCAAACCACAAAGAAGAGCATTGCCCAACCTCAAAGAAGAGTATTGTGGTGAGGGAAGAAACCTACAAACCAAACCACAAAGGAGTATTGCCCAACAGCATTGTGGTAAGGGAAGAACCCTACAACCAAACCACAAAGAGCATTGCCCTACCTCAAAGAAGAGTATTGTGGTAAGGGAGAAACCCTACAAACCAAACCACAAAGAAGAGCATTGCCCAACCACAAAGAAGAGTATTGTGGTAAGGGAAGAAACCTACAAACCAAACCACAAAGAAGAGCATTGCCCAACCTCAAAGAAGAGTATTGTGGTAAGGGAGAAACCCTACAAACCAAACCACAAAGAAGAGCATTGCCCAACCACAAAGAAGAGTATTGTGGTAAGGGAAGAAACCTACAAACCAAACCACAAAGAAGAGCATTGCCCAACCACAAAGAAGAGTATTGTGGTAAGGGAAGAAACCTACAAACCAAACCACAAAGAACAACCTCAAAGAAGAGTATTGTGGTAAGGGAAGAAACCTACAAACCAAACCACAAAGAGCATTGCCCAACCTCAAAGAAGAGTATTGTGGTAAGGGAGAAACCCTACAAACCAAACCACAAAGAAGAGCATTGCCAAACATCAAAGAAGATTATTGTGGTAAGGGAAGAACCCTACAAACCAAACTGTGAAGAAGATGACATCATAATTGTTTCTTCTGTTTATAACTCAGCATATGAGCAAGTTAGATTCGAGTCCATGAACCTTGTACCTTACCTTATTGATGATCCTTACTATATCTTTTTTTGAAACAGTAGTTGTAGACGTGCATTAAAAATTCTTCTTGTGCTAATATCGTTCTGAATGGCCTGATTATATGCAAGTTTTGGGAGAAAACAGGGATAAATATAAGAAGCTGTCAATTGAAAAGTGGGGGAGAGGGTTATAATAATAATACTACTACTAATAATAATATACTACTAATAATAATAGTAACAATAATAATAGTAATAATAATAATAGTAATAATAGTAGTAGTAGTAGTAGTAGTAATAATAATAATAATAATAATAATAATAGTAGTAGTAGTAGTAGTAGTAGGAGGAGTAATAATAATAATAATAACAACAACAACAACAATAATAATAAGGGAGTATATCAGCACTTCCTATATTGGTTTGGACCCCTTTTAAAAAATTGCTGACGGCAACCTTCCCCCTCCCCCCAAAACAACAGCAACAACAACAAAACATGGCTGCTAAAACTCACAGCAGAAAGTTTCTTAGCAGCTTTAATGATCTATATCAGCTCCAGTCTGCAAACATATCTACCTTGCATCCTATGCAGTCACCAGCCCCTCCCCCCAACATATATATACCTTGCATCCTGCTAAAGTAGTAGTCACCAGCCCCTCCCCCCAACATATATATACCTTGCATCCTGCTAAAGTAGTAGTCACCAGCCCCTCCCCCCAACATATATATACCTTGCATCCTATGCTAAAGTAGTAGTCACCAGCCCCTCCCCCAACATATATATACCTTGCATCCTGCTAAAGTAGTAGTCACCAGCCCCTCCCCCCAACATATATATACCTTGCATCCTATGCTAAAGTAGTAGTCACCAGCCCCTCCCCCCAACATATATATACCTTGCATCCTATGCTAAAGTAGTAGTCACTAGCCCCTCCCCCAACATATATATACAGCCCCTCCCCCAACATATATATACCTTGCATCCTATGCTAAAGTAGTAGTCACCAGCCCCTCCCCCAACATATATATACCTTGCATCCTATGCTAAAGTAGTAGTCACCAGCCCCGCCCCCAACATATATATACCTTGCATCCTATGCTAAAGTAGTAGTCACCAGCCCCTCCCCCAACATATATATACCTTGCATCCTATGCTAAAGTAGTAGTCACCAGCCCCTCCCCCCAACATATATATACCTTGCATCCTATGCTAAAGTAGTAGTCACCAGCCCCTCCCCCCAACATATATATACCTTGCATCCTATGCTAAAGTAGTAGTCACTAGCCCCTCCCCCAACATATATATACCTTGCATCCTATGCTAAAGTAGTAGTCACCAGCCCCTCCCCCCAACATATATATACCTTGCATCCTATGCTAAAGTAGTAGTCACCAGCCCCTCCCCCAACATATATATACCTTGCATCCTATGCTAAAGTAGTAGTCACTAGCCCCTCCCCCAACATATATATACCTTGCATCCTATGCTAAAGTAGTAGTCACTAGCCCCTCCCCCCAACATATATATACCTTGCATCCTATGCTAAAGTAGTAGTCACCAGCCCCTCCCCCCAACATATATATACCTTGCATCCTGTGCTAAAGTAGTAGTCACTAGCCCCTCCCCCCAACATATATATACCTTGCATCCTATGCTAAAGTAGTAGTCACCAGCCCCTCCCCCAACATATATATACCTTGCATCCTATGCTAAAGTAGTAGTCACTAGCCCCTCCCCCAACATATATATACCTTGCATCCTATGCTAAAGTAGTAGTCACCAGCCCCTCCCCCAACATATATATACCTTGCATCCTATGCTAAAGTAGTAGTCACCAGCCCCTCTCCCAACATATATATACCTTGCATCCTATGCTAAAGTAGTAGTCACCAGCCCCTCCCCCAACATATATATACCTTGCATCCTATGCTAAAGTAGTAGTCACCAGCCCCTCCCCCAACATATATATACCTTGCATCCTATGCTAAAGTAGTAGTCACCAGCCCCTCCCACCAACATATATATACCTTGCATCTGCTAAAGTAGTAGTCGCCAGCCCCTCCCCCCATTAAAGTGTGAAAAAACATTGGAATTCATTGTCATGGTTATGCACCTCTACTTTAGTACCAGAAGATTACAAATGCACGTCCACGACTATTCTGTATTATAAGCAGAATGTGCCCAGTTTGGCTATTTGGTTTGGTTTGTGGAATTCTCGCTCCTGAGCAACTGTTACAAAGTCCTAGGGGGGGAGGGGGGAGGGGTGTAGCTGATCCTCTACCGAAACATCTGTGTTTAAGTTAGTTGAGTTCTTCCTGTGCAACAAGACATGGCATGTGCTGATACATGTATGTGTAGTAACAATGATGAACAAGTTAGAACAAGAAAGTGAGCCATGGAGACCATTGGAAGCTCACACTTGCTATAGTTTTCCACAAAGAGGGGAAAAACGAACAAGCAAAACAACAACAACAACAACACTTACACTTACACTTACTTACACTTACTTACACTTACACTTACTTACACTTACACTTTACACTTACTTACACTTACACTGGGTCAACCTGTTAAGAATCAAGACTATATTAGATCTACACTGGGTCAACCTGTTGAGAATCAAGACTATATTAGATCTACACTGGGTCAACCTGTTAAGAATCAAGACTATATTAGATCTACACTGGGTCAACCTGTTGAGAATCAAGACTATATCAGATCTACACTGGGTCAACCTGTTGAGAATCAAGACTATATTAGATCTACACTGGGTCAACCTGTTGAGAATCAAGACTATATTAGATCTACACTGGGTCAACCTGTTGAGAATCAAGACTATATTAGATCTACACTGGGTCAACCTGTTAAGAATCAAGACTATATTAGATCTACACTGGGTCAACCTGTTGAGAATCAAGACTATATCAGATCTACACTGGGTTAACCTGTTGAGAATCAAGACTATATCAGATCTACACTGGGTCAACCTGTTGAGAATCAAGACTATATCAGATCTACACTGGGTCAACCTGTTGAGAATCAAGACTATATCAGATCTACACTGGGTCAACCTGTTGAGAATCAAGACTATATTAGATCTACACTGGGTCAACCTGTTGAGAATCAAGACTATATTAGATCTACACTGGGTCAACCTGTTGAGAATCAAGACTATATTAGATCTACACTGGGTCAACCTGTTGAGAATCAAGACTATATTAGATCTACACTGGGTCAACCTGTTGAGAATCAAGACTATATTAGATCTACACTGGGTCAACCTGTTGAGAATCAAGACTATATTAGATCTACACTGGGTCAACCTGTTGAGAATCAAGACTATATTAGATCTACACTGGGTCAACCTGTTGAGAATCAAGACTATATTAGATCTACACTGGGTCAACCTGTTGAGAATCAAGACTATATTAGATCTACACTGGGTCAACCTGTTGAGAATCAAGACTATATTAGATCTACACTGGGTCAACCTGTTGAGAATCAAGACTATATTAGATCTACACTGGGTCAACCTGTTGAGAATCAAGACTATATTAGATCTACACTGGGTCAACCTGTTGAGAATCAAGACTATATTAGATCTACACTGGGTCAACCTGTTGAGAATCAAGACTATATTAGATCTACACTGGGTCAACCTGTTGAGAATCAAGACTATATCAGATCTACACTGGGTCAACCTGTTGAGAATCAAGACTATATCAGATCTACACTGGGTCAACCTGTTGAGAATCAAGACTATATCAGATCTACACTGGGTCAACCTGTTGAGAATCAAGACTATATCAGATCTACACTGGGTCAACCTGTTGAGAATCAAGACTATATTAGATCTACACTGGGTCAACCTGTTGAGAATCAAGACTATATTAGATCTACACTGGGTCAACCTGTTGAGAATCAAGACTATATTAGATCTACACTGGGTCAACCTGTTGAGAATCAAGACTATATTAGATCTACACTGGGTTAACCTGTTAAGAATCAAGACTATATTAGATCTACACTGGGTCAACCTGTTGAGAATCAAGACTATATCAGATCTACACTGGGTCAACCTGTTGAGAATCAAGACTATATCAGATCTACACTGGGTCAACCTGTTGAGAATCAAGACTATATTAGATCTACACTGGGTCAACCTGTTGAGAATCAAGACTATATTAGATCTACACTGGGTCAACCTGTTGAGAATCAAGACTATATTAGATCTACACTGGGTCAACCTGTTAAGAATCAAGACTATATTAGATCTACACTGGGTCAACCTGTTGAGAATCAAGACTATATTAGATCTACACTGGGTCAACCTGTTAAGAATCAAGACTATATCAGATCGCAACTGTAGCTGACCCTTTACCATGTAAAATCTACATGGGCATGTACGATGCTGTTTATAGGTCAATCCAACGCAATTTTTTCTTTTTTGCTTAAATAAATTCTCAAGGAACTCCCAGTTGACATAATAACATTATAATAACCTTGGGGACCAGAGCATTTGGTCGAAGCATGGAGAGAGTAGAGAGAATGTTATTGTTATAGATTTTCGTTCTTTTTTCAAATATAAAAATATATATATGTATATACTGCAACAAAAACAACATAGAAATAATAACTAGGATTAACAAATAACAAACATATTTATAACTAATTAACAATATATAGAATACATAACTAATGACTAATAAATAAATACATGCATAAATAAATGTATAATAATAAAAATAATAGTAATAATAAAAGTAGTAGTAGTAGTAGTAGTAGTGGTAATAATAATAATAATAATAATAATAATAATAATAATAATAATAATAATAATAATAATAAGTAAATAAATCATAAAGTGACATCAAAAGAAGTGCAAGAAGTTGTACTCATGCAAGACTTTGGGGGAATTGTACCTCCCAAGTATTCTGGGGGGGGGGGGGAATGCAAATGATTTTGAAAGGAAATGCTTCATAGAACAATACTACCAGATTCATAGAACAATATCACTAAGGTTCATAGTTCAAAGTGTAGTATATATATATGTACATAGTATAGGAATGGAAGGGGGGAGGGGAGGATATCAAAATCAGAATTAGATATTTTGTCACATGACTTGCGCACACAGAAAGTTTGAAATTCCGTGGCAAACTCGTACCCACTTACGGCATTTTGAATCTAGTGATCTCACAAATCTATGAGACTTGGATGACCAACTTTGTTAAAGTAATAGCAATATGCAACACTTCAGCGTCCTAAGAGAGCACAATGATGAAGCTCGTGTTAAATATGTCAAACTCTTTAAGTTAGACATGTGCCCCACTTTTTCAGATTTTGATATTAATATGTACCACCTCTAAAAGTACAGTTGGTAGGACTGCCTCCCATACCTCAATCCGCTTCACACCAGCTGGAGTAGGATACTCAGGGTCTCGTATTGATAAGGCCGCCTGAACATATCTCTCTTCCTAAACAAAGATCAACTTTCTGTGACACAAGAAGGTCAGGTAACAAAAACAGGATTTTTCATGCAGCTAACCTGATGGACGCATTTCATGTAATAGAGCATGTCACGTTTGGAGTTCACAAGACACACCTTGGACTCGAAGTGTTGATAGCCTGCAAATATGCGCACACAGTTGTCAATACTTTGTGCATGGATATTCCATTAACCTGTCATGAAATAATCCGTATGAATTATTTCCTATCGTTATTACGTCACTGAATAAGAAGTTCTATTATTGTTACTATTCCATTCAGTCTCTCTATTCAGACTGCAGCAGTATCTTTTTATCTAGTGCATCCATTTCCATAGGAACATCAGTAAAGCTAGTGTGAGATTGATCAGCCATCCACTTTCAATTTCTTCAAGACAGTCCTTCTCCATTGCCACATGTATGTGCACAATGAAACAATAGACAGCCATACATTCTCTCCAAATGGCTCAATGGTCTAAATTGACACAGTCTCAGGGAATAATTGTGATGGTTTAATTTAAAGGGGAGGAGTTTTACGTTGTGATAATTTGTTTGTTAATTAACTAGTTAGAATAGTTCCGTTATTAATCATTTGGTGTAAACAAACGGAACAGTGCATGTCCGTATATCATTTAGAGAACGATATTTTTCCTTGTTCCTTATTATATATTATTCTAGCCTTGTGAGGTTACGGAGAGTTCCTGATCCAAATTATGCCAAATTAACAGCTTTCGTGTGGATTTTCGTGCTAATGGAGTTGAGGTGCATTAGTGTGATTATGTCTTGAGTATTTCTTGCTTCACGAGTTCATAGTTGGGAAGAAAGACACATGGAAATTCCACACACCTCCTTACACACTCTCTCTCACACACACACACACACACACACACAGAGACACCTTTTTATATGTACAAGAGGATGTATGGTGGATTGATGGTTGATTGATTGCTATGGAATTCCAGGGGAAGTCTTGGTTGATTGAGGACTCAAAGGGGCGCATTAGACGTAACTCTTCACGAAGACCGTCATGTGCCATCAAATTTGGGAGAGGGGTGCCCCCTGAGGTGCAAATGATGCCATAGAATGGCACAGCACTTGGCACTGTCAGCCATTTTGCTCAGGGGTACACCCGCACATACGTTGATGCCACACAAACAGCGCAACATGTTGGCATCACCAACAAACTACGTGAGCTATGCAACGTGTGGGCGTCACCAACAAACTACGTCAGCTGCAACATGTGTGCATCACCAACAAACTACGTCAGCTATGCAACATGTGTGCATCACCAACAAACTACGTCAGCTATGCAACATGTGTGCATCACCAACAAACGATGTCAGCTGCAACATGTGGGTATCACCAACAAACTACGTCAGCAACGCAACATGTGGGCATCACCAACAAACGATGTCAGCTGCAACATGTGGGTATCACCAACAAACTACGTCAGCAACGCAACATGTGGGCATCACCAACAAACTATGTCAGCTGCAACATGTGTGCATCACCAACAAACTACGTCAGCTATGCAACATGTGTGCATCACCAACAAACTACGTCAGCTACGCAACATGTGGGCATCACCAACAAACTATGTCAGCTGCAACATGTGGGTATCACCAACAAACTACGTCAGCTATGCAACATGTGGGCATCACCAACAAACTACGTCAGCTACGCAACTTGTGGGCATCACCAACAAACTATGTCAGCTGCAACATGTGGGTATCACCAACAAACTACGTCAGCTATGCAACATGTGGGCATCACCAACAAACTACGCCAGCTACACAACATGTGGGCGTCACCAACAAACTACGTCAGCTACGCAACATGTGGGCATCACCAACAAACTACGGCAGCTACACAACATGTGGGCATCACCAACAAACTACGGCAGCTACGCAACATGTGGGTATCACCAACAAACTACGTCAGCTATGCAACATGTGGGCATCACCAACAAACTACGCCAGCTACACAACATGTGGGCGTCACCAACAAACTACGTCAGCTACGCAACATGTGGGCATCACCAACAAACTACGGCAGCTACACAACATGTGGGCATCACCAACAAACTACGGCAGCTACACAACATGTGGGCATCACCAACAAACTATGCCAGCTGCAACATGTGGGTGTCACCAACAAACTATGCCAGCTACGCAACATGTGCGCATACGCCAGCTATGCAACATGTGGGGGCGTCACCAACAAACTACGTCAGCTATGCAACATGTGGTGGGCATCCAACAAACTACGCCAGCTAAGCATGTGGGTATCACCAACAAACTATGCGCCAGCTACGTTAGAGACACACAATACAAGCTTTTTTCTATTGTCCTGCAATTAGCCCTTCTCTATTAGAAAAATACAACACTTGCTCAAGTAGAGAATTTACAGATGGCAGCATCGTCGAGCTACAAAGAAATAAAAATAGAGTAACCATAATGATAGGGTATCTAGTCTCTGCTTCGTGGGGAGCTCAGCTACTGGTGTCTAGGCCCTGCTTCATGGGGAGCCCAATGGGGTGCCCAGCTACTGGTGCATAGGCCCTGCTTCATGGGGAGCCCAGCTACTGAGTGCCTAGGCTCTGCATCATGGGAAGCCCAGCTACTGGGTGCCTAGGCTCTGCATCATGGGAAGCACAGCTACTGGGTGCCTAGACCCTGCTTCATGGGGAGCCCAGCTACTGGGTGCCTAGGCTCTGCATCATAGGGAGCCCAGCTACTGGGTGCCTAGACCATGGGGAGCACAGCTACTGGGTGCCTAGGCCGTGGGGAGCACAGCTACTGGGTGCCTAGGCCATGGGGAGCACAGCTACTGGGTGCCTAGACCATGGGGAGCACACTACTGGGCGCCTGCGCCTAGGCCATGGGGAGCACAGCTACTGGGCGCCTGCGCCTAGGCCATGGGGAGCACAGCTACTGGGTGCCTAGGCCGTGGGGAGCACAGCTGCCTAGGCCACGGGGAGCACAGCTACTGGGTGCCTAGATGCCTAGACCGTGGGGAGCACAGCTACTGGGTGCCTAGACCGTGGGGAGCACAGCTACTAGGTGCCTAGACCGTGGGGAGCACAGCTACTGGGTGCCTAGGCCGTGGCTACTAGGTGCCTAGACCGTGGGGAGCACAGCTACTGGGTGCCTAGACCGTGGGGAGCACAGCTACTGGGCGCCTAGGCCATGGGGAGCACAGCTATAAGATACTGATGACAGAACCTGCTTACCAGACAGACCAACTACACCAGCAACGTATGACATGTATGTGTGTCACTTCTCTGTCTAGTCCGGGCAATGCCAGGTGCTCCTGCTATTAACCGATTAAACGCCGTAAACGCCATATGGCGCGAGACCTTACATCCTTCGCCACACAAAAATATATAAAATGAACCGTTACGAGCTAACAGCCCCGGTTGGGTTCTGCACATGCCTAGTAGACTAGAGAACGTCACAAAAATGATTATTTCCGGTTGATGCATCGTGCAACAAAAATCCTGCGGTTGAACGCCATTTTTGTTGGTCGAGCTTCTTTTTTTTTAACTGCTCAAAGATGCTCTCCTGTGAGGACGTTATTTCTCAACTTTTAGCCGACGATTCTGGCGATTCTGGGTCAGATTCATTTGGGGAAGAAGGTGAAGACATCTATGCATACCGAGGAAACACTCTGGATCCAGTTGCTCTAAGAGAAGAGGCGTGCTTGGATGGACTTCTCGATTGTAAGTTTCTTCTAACCTTAGCGCTTCATAGCGCTTCATAGCCTTTGTTTACCATAGTCAACTGAGAGTGTACTATTGCCAAATACTAGCTTATTCTGTTGGTATTCCAAATTCAGACAGGATAGTTATAGAAAAAAAGTTATAGCTAAGAGTGTAGGTTGGAGTTGTTGAGTTGTTGATTTTCATTTGAATTTGAATTTACAAATGTTGACCACAAACTTGATATATATATATTGTTTTTCCCACCCTCCCCACTACTTTTCCTACAGCATCAGATGATGAGAGTGGAGATGAGGCATCTATGACTCCTTTTGTTACATTGGAGGATGAGGAAGCCTTGCCTGAAGTCTCTACAGGGCGTAGGAACACGACTGGTGCTGGAGTTGTGCGAGGGAGAGGCGGGCGAGGGAGTACTGGCCGAGGGAGAGGCGGGCGAGGGAGTACTGGCCGAGGGAGAGGCGGGCGAGGGAGTACTGGCCAAGGGGGAAGCAGCTCAAGTGGTAGTGGAGTCGTAAGTGTTGCTAGTGGTCCTCCAAAAGGTACTGGTAGTAGGCGGGCCAGAGGTTATAGGCGTGTGCGAGCATCTGGCACTGGTTCTGTCCGAGCATCTGGCACTGCCCAAGCATCTGGCACTGGTTCTGCCCAAGCATCTGGCACTGGTTCTAGGCTAACTGAGGTCACAGGTAAGTGGGAAATAAAGGAGCCAACTCCTTTGAAATTGGACTATACAGCAACAGCTGGTCCAACTTCTTCATTGCTTGGTGCATCAAGTACATTTTTAGATGCATTTTACCTTTTTTTTACTCTTGAAGTGTGGGAACTCCTAGTAGCAGAGACGAACAGTTACGTTTCTAGGATGGCTAGTCTCTCCAGGCCATGGGTAGATACTAATATAGAGGAAATGAAAGCTTTTGTAGGAATGTTGATAATAATGGGAGTTTCCACACTTCCATACTTAGAATTGTACTGGTCCACTAATCACTCGGATTTGTCTGGATCTTTGGTTCGTAAAGTAATGCCTAGGACTCGGTTTTTGGAGCTAATGCGTTATGTACATGTAAATTCTATTGATGGTTTGTTGGTTACAAAGGGTAACCTGAATTATGATCGGCTTTATAAGGTAAGGAAGTTATTAGATTTGATTACTCCTAAGTTTGAGAGTGAATATACTTTGCATCAAGAGCTTAGTATTGATGAAGCTATGATTCCCTTTCAAGGTAGGCTTGGCTTCAAACAGTATATGAAGGACAAACCAATAAAATGGGGGATAAAAGTGTTTGTCCTTTGTGATGCTAGGAATGGGTACATTTATCGGTTGCAGATTTATACAGGTAAGAACGTGGAAGTAGCTGATAAAACTGGTTTGTGTAGTAGAGTTGTTTTAGATTTGTTAGAAGGATTAGAACATAAGAACTTCCATGTGTACATGGACAATTATTATACTAGTCCTAATTTATTTCAAACGCTTACAAGTAAAGGCTTTGGTGCATGTGGTACAGCTAGGTATACTAGGAGGAACTTTCCTCCAGATTTAGTAACAAAAGCTTCGATTAGAAATAGAGGTTATTATGATTATAGGTCTAATGGTGCACTCCTGGCTTTAGTTTGGGTAGATAAACGGTCAATCTACATGATAACTAATATACATCCCGCGGAAAATAATTTAGTACCTCCTACTGTAAAAAGGCGCAAAATTGATGGTTCTAGAGAGGATCTGCCATGTCCCCCATGTTTGCCTGATTATCAGTCATTCATGAGAGGTGTGGACAGAGCAGATCAGAGAATAGGCTACTATAATTTGGGTAGAAAGTCTAGGAGATGGTGGAAAAGGGTTTTTTCGTATTTGATAGAAGCTTGTTTATTGAATTCATTTATTTTGTTTTCTTCTGTCCGAGCTCCAATATCAGTAAGGAAGGGTAATTATCTAGAAGCTAGGATTGTTCTAGCTAAATCTTTGATTGGTTCTTTCTCTTCTCGGCAGCGTGCAGGTCAACGTTGTAGTCAGGCAAATAGTCAGCTAGATCACCTCAATTTAAAACTAGGTCATTTCCCACAGTGCTGTGCAAAGAAGCGCTGTGTAGTTTGCATTTGTAAAGGTTACAGGCATGAGGCAAGGTCCCAGTGTTGTTTTTGTAAGGTTCCTTTGTGTGGTGGATCAACAGGCCGTGACTGTTTTCGTAAATACCATACCTTGGTGGACTATCAGTAATGTTTATGCACCCCCTGCTCCTTTCTGTGCTTCTCTCTTGTTCCCTGCTCCTTCGTCTACTTCTCTCTTGTTCCCTGCCCCTTCGTCTACTTCTCTCGTTCCCTGTCCCTTCGTCTACTTCTCTCGTCTCTCCAGTATTCAAGTGTTATTCTTATCCTGGTATCTCATGTTTGTGTAGAATAAAAACATGGTGAAATATCATGCCGGAGACCAAGCAAGCTATACCCAAGACTGAGCAAGTTCTACTCTACCCGTGACAGCAAGACCGGAGCTCTACCCAAGACACTCCCTTACATAATTGTGTTTTATATTATGGTTTTATTCTAGTATGTGTTAGCATTTTCACTCTCTTATAATTAGTTTTTTGTATTATTATTTGTTAGCATTTTGATGGGGAAAACAACCCACTGGCTTTGCATATGGTAGAGGGTTTGTAAATAGATGCTCCATCTTGTGTTGGCATTATAATGTGTGTATAATAGTGTGAAAATATGAAAATATTCACCCCCAAGAAGATGACAAGGTTTTATAATGCTGGTTAGTTCTGCCCAGTTGGTAAGGAAGGCTCGATTTTTTTACAGGAAGTAGAGCTATCATGTGGCTTAATATGACCCAAGTTTCATGGGTGGAGTCCCTGCAGAACGGAAGATATAAAAATAATAAGTAAAATACCTCGTTAATTCATGAATAATTTGCCCGCGGGTACTAGGAATACGGCGTGTAAAGGCCTAGACCCTGCTTCATGGGGAGCCCAGCTACTGGGTGCCTAGGCTCTGCATCATAGGGAGCCCAGCTACTGGGTGCCTAGACCATGGGGAGCACAGCTACTGGGTGCCTAGGCCATGGGGAGCACAGCTACTGGGTGCCTAGACCATGGGGAGCACACTACTGGGCGCCTGCGCCTAGGCCATGGGGAGCACAGCTACTGGGCGCCTGCGCCTAGGCCATGGGGAGCACAGCTACTGGGTGCCTAGGCCGTGGGGAGCACAGCTGCCTAGGCCACGGGGAGCACAGCTACTGGGTGCCTAGATGCCTAGACCGTGGGGAGCACAGCTACTGGGTGCCTAGACCGTGGGGAGCACAGCTACTGGGTGCCTAGACCGTGGGGAGCACAGCTACTGGGCGCCTGGGAGCACAGCTACTGGGTGCCTAGACCGTGGGGAGCACAGCTACTGGGCGCCTAGGCCATGGGGAGCACAGCTACTGGGCGCCTAGGCCATGGGGAGCACAGCTATAAGATACTGATGACAGAACCTGCTTACCAGACAGACCAACTACACCAGCAACGTATGACATGTATGTGTGTCACTTCTCTGTCTAGTCCGGGCAATGCCAGGTGCTCCTGCTATTAACCGATTAAACGCCGTAAACGCCATATGGCGCGAGACCTTACATCCTTCGCCACACAAAAATATATAAAATGAACCGTTACGAGCTAACAGCCCCGGTTGGGTTCTGCACATGCCTAGTAGACTAGAGAACGTCACAAAAATGATTATTTCCGGTTGATGCATCGTGCAACAAAAATCCTGCGGTTGAACGCCATTTTTGTTGGTCGAGCTTCTTTTTTTTTAACTGCTCAAAGATGCTCTCCTGTGAGGACGTTATTTCTCAACTTTTAGCCGACGATTCTGGCGATTCTGGGTCAGATTCATTTGGGGAAGAAGGTGAAGACATCTATGCATACCGAGGAAACACTCTGGATCCAGTTGCTCTAAGAGAAGAGGCGTGCTTGGATGGACTTCTCGATTGTAAGTTTCTTCTAACCTTAGCGCTTCATAGCGCTTCATAGCCTTTGTTTACCATAGTCAACTGAGAGTGTACTATTGCCAAATACTAGCTTATTCTGTTGGTATTCCAAATTCAGACAGGATAGTTATAGAAAAAAAGTTATAGCTAAGAGTGTAGGTTGGAGTTGTTGAGTTGTTGATTTTCATTTGAATTTGAATTTACAAATGTTGACCACAAACTTGATATATATATATTGTTTTTCCCACCCTCCCCACTACTTTTCCTACAGCATCAGATGATGAGAGTGGAGATGAGGCATCTATGACTCCTTTTGTTACATTGGAGGATGAGGAAGCCTTGCCTGAAGTCTCTACAGGGCGTAGGAACACGACTGGTGCTGGAGTTGTGCGAGGGAGAGGCGGGCGAGGGAGTACTGGCCGAGGGAGAGGCGGGCGAGGGAGTACTGGCCGAGGGAGAGGCGGGCGAGGGAGTACTGGCCAAGGGGGAAGCAGCTCAAGTGGTAGTGGAGTCGTAAGTGTTGCTAGTGGTCCTCCAAAAGGTACTGGTAGTAGGCGGGCCAGAGGTTATAGGCGTGTGCGAGCATCTGGCACTGGTTCTGTCCGAGCATCTGGCACTGCCCAAGCATCTGGCACTGGTTCTGCCCAAGCATCTGGCACTGGTTCTAGGCTAACTGAGGTCACAGGTAAGTGGGAAATAAAGGAGCCAACTCCTTTGAAATTGGACTATACAGCAACAGCTGGTCCAACTTCTTCATTGCTTGGTGCATCAAGTACATTTTTAGATGCATTTTACCTTTTTTTTACTCTTGAAGTGTGGGAACTCCTAGTAGCAGAGACGAACAGTTACGTTTCTAGGATGGCTAGTCTCTCCAGGCCATGGGTAGATACTAATATAGAGGAAATGAAAGCTTTTGTAGGAATGTTGATAATAATGGGAGTTTCCACACTTCCATACTTAGAATTGTACTGGTCCACTAATCACTCGGATTTGTCTGGATCTTTGGTTCGTAAAGTAATGCCTAGGACTCGGTTTTTGGAGCTAATGCGTTATGTACATGTAAATTCTATTGATGGTTTGTTGGTTACAAAGGGTAACCTGAATTATGATCGGCTTTATAAGGTAAGGAAGTTATTAGATTTGATTACTCCTAAGTTTGAGAGTGAATATACTTTGCATCAAGAGCTTAGTATTGATGAAGCTATGATTCCCTTTCAAGGTAGGCTTGGCTTCAAACAGTATATGAAGGACAAACCAATAAAATGGGGGATAAAAGTGTTTGTCCTTTGTGATGCTAGGAATGGGTACATTTATCGGTTGCAGATTTATACAGGTAAGAACGTGGAAGTAGCTGATAAAACTGGTTTGTGTAGTAGAGTTGTTTTAGATTTGTTAGAAGGATTAGAACATAAGAACTTCCATGTGTACATGGACAATTATTATACTAGTCCTAATTTATTTCAAACGCTTACAAGTAAAGGCTTTGGTGCATGTGGTACAGCTAGGTATACTAGGAGGAACTTTCCTCCAGATTTAGTAACAAAAGCTTCGATTAGAAATAGAGGTTATTATGATTATAGGTCTAATGGTGCACTCCTGGCTTTAGTTTGGGTAGATAAACGGTCAATCTACATGATAACTAATATACATCCCGCGGAAAATAATTTAGTACCTCCTACTGTAAAAAGGCGCAAAATTGATGGTTCTAGAGAGGATCTGCCATGTCCCCCATGTTTGCCTGATTATCAGTCATTCATGAGAGGTGTGGACAGAGCAGATCAGAGAATAGGCTACTATAATTTGGGTAGAAAGTCTAGGAGATGGTGGAAAAGGGTTTTTTCGTATTTGATAGAAGCTTGTTTATTGAATTCATTTATTTTGTTTTCTTCTGTCCGAGCTCCAATATCAGTAAGGAAGGGTAATTATCTAGAAGCTAGGATTGTTCTAGCTAAATCTTTGATTGGTTCTTTCTCTTCTCGGCAGCGTGCAGGTCAACGTTGTAGTCAGGCAAATAGTCAGCTAGATCACCTCAATTTAAAACTAGGTCATTTCCCACAGTGCTGTGCAAAGAAGCGCTGTGTAGTTTGCATTTGTAAAGGTTACAGGCATGAGGCAAGGTCCCAGTGTTGTTTTTGTAAGGTTCCTTTGTGTGGTGGATCAACAGGCCGTGACTGTTTTCGTAAATACCATACCTTGGTGGACTATCAGTAATGTTTATGCACCCCCTGCTCCTTTCTGTGCTTCTCTCTTGTTCCCTGCTCCTTCGTCTACTTCTCTCTTGTTCCCTGCCCCTTCGTCTACTTCTCTCGTTCCCTGTCCCTTCGTCTACTTCTCTCGTCTCTCCAGTATTCAAGTGTTATTCTTATCCTGGTATCTCATGTTTGTGTAGAATAAAAACATGGTGAAATATCATGCCGGAGACCAAGCAAGCTATACCCAAGACTGAGCAAGTTCTACTCTACCCGTGACAGCAAGACCGGAGCTCTACCCAAGACACTCCCTTACATAATTGTGTTTTATATTATGGTTTTATTCTAGTATGTGTTAGCATTTTCACTCTCTTATAATTAGTTTTTTGTATTATTATTTGTTAGCATTTTGATGGGGAAAACAACCCACTGGCTTTGCATATGGTAGAGGGTTTGTAAATAGATGCTCCATCTTGTGTTGGCATTATAATGTGTGTATAATAGTGTGAAAATATGAAAATATTCACCCCCAAGAAGATGACAAGGTTTTATAATGCTGGTTAGTTCTGCCCAGTTGGTAAGGAAGGCTCGATTTTTTTTACAGGAAGTAGAGCTATCATGTGGCTTAATATGACCCAAGTTTCATGGGTGGAGTCCCTGCAGAACGGAAGATATAAAAATAATAAGTAAAATACCTCGTTAATTCATGAATAATTTGCCCGCGGGTACTAGGAATACGGCGTGTAAAGGCCTAGACCCTGCTTCATGGGGAGCCCAGCTACTGGGTGCCTAGGCTCTGCATCATAGGGAGCCCAGCTACTGGGTGCCTAGACCATGGGGAGCACAGCTACTGGGTGCCTAGGCCATGGGGAGCACAGCTACTGGGTGCCTAGACCATGGGGAGCACACTACTGGGCGCCTGCGCCTAGGCCATGGGGAGCACAGCTACTGGGCGCCTGCGCCTAGGCCATGGGGAGCACAGCTACTGGGTGCCTAGGCCGTGGGGAGCACAGCTGCCTAGGCCACGGGGAGCACAGCTACTGGGTGCCTAGATGCCTAGACCGTGGGGAGCACAGCTACTGGGTGCCTAGACCGTGGGGAGCACAGCTACTGGGTGCCTAGACCGTGGGGAGCACAGCTACTGGGCGCCTGGGAGCACAGCTACTGGGTGCCTAGACCGTGGGGAGCACAGCTACTGGGCGCCTAGGCCATGGGGAGCACAGCTATAAGATACTGATGACAGAACCTGCTTACCAGACAGACCAACTACACCAGCAACGTATGACATGTATGTGTGTCACTTCTCTGTCTAGTCCGGGCAATGCCAGGTGCTCCTGCTATTAACTACACATTTACAGTGTTACTCTATCTGCATACTTATATATTTTTTAATCAGTGGGCTAATTAGTTTGTGGGTGGGGAGACAACCTCTGCAAGCACTAAAAGAGAGAGAGAGCAAGGGGGAATATAATTGGAACAGAATGGAATTAAGGAATGAGAGTGCTTAAATTAGATAGATTCTGATTCAATTACTGTTAAGGAGAATAGATAGACAGTAGACCAACTACAAGCCGAGCCTAGAGTGGACCCCATAGAGCTAAGATATAATAATTAGCTCAACATACACAGGTTGCAGGACGAGGCTTGTACCACTTAAGTGGTACCTGCCATGTAGAGGACAAGGTATCGGTTGTGACAGTGACAATGTTGGACAGAGACAATGT
Source organism: Cladorhizidae sp. MBARI D1340-BT2 (assembly GCA_028752905.1). Classification (NCBI taxonomy): domain Eukaryota; kingdom Metazoa; phylum Porifera; class Demospongiae; order Poecilosclerida; family Cladorhizidae; species Cladorhizidae sp. MBARI D1340-BT2. The sequence continues at coordinate 31,195,873 of JAQNBH010000015.1, forward strand.
CGGGCACTACATACCCTGTCAGCAAAATCTAGGACGGTGTTCTTGTCTTACTCTTAGCGCGTATTATAGGCACTGACTTAAGTGCCTTCTGAATTTGAAGCGAGACAGGTTTTTGTAATTTAATTTATTACTAATTTTTCTTACAATACAAGAAAAAAAGAAAACACCCTTTGCAGCCACCCGCTAACTCAATAAATTAGGATATATCCCACGACACTCCGCCCTTCGCTACATGCAATACTGTATCTACACCTGCTTAGCCGGCAGGGATCCTTCAGGTGGGTTCACAGTTCAAACAGGACATTAAATATAGTGTGATGTAGTCCCTACTTACCAATGTATTCGGCAGCATTCGGAGTTTCCGATAAAACAAGAAGATATTTGGCTTCCTGAAACAGCATATGGTTGGCATGTAATTGGCATGTGGTTGGCATGTAATTGGCATGTGGTTGGCATGTAATTGGCATGTTTGGTTGAATTACAAAAAATAGGATGGTAAAGAAAAAGGCCAACCGTAGAATCAGAAAAATAATGTTTAATTAAAATCATTCTCAAATACTTAGCCTCTGTTTCAGGCTTTGTATATGAGGGGGAGCACTAGATTGGTTTGACCAACTTTTTAAAAATGGTGGATAGCAACCAAAAACAACAACACACCAGAGCTCTCAATGAACTCTCAGTTGACATAATAACATTACAATAACCTTCTCAATAACCAACTTCAAATTATATTCTCTCGACGTTTTGACTAGATGCTCTAGATCACAGAATAAAAATAACCCTTTGGTAGCCATTTCATCTGCTATTATTAGCCAAAAAATAACCCTTTGGAGGCAGTTTCAGCTGCTATTGTTAGCTAAAAATATCCCTCAGTTTGAGCTGCTAAAAAATAACCCTTTGGCAGCAGTTTCAGCTGCTATTATCAGCTAAAAATAACCCATTTGCAGCTGTTTCAGCTGCTAAAAAATAACCCTTTGGCAGAAGTCTCAGTTGCTATTATTAGCTAAAAAATAACCATTTGGCAGAAGTCTCAGCTGCTATCATTAGCTACAAAAAGACACCCAGCTTGCCTGGACTACTTCCCTAAGGTGGCAGACCTAAAAACCAAGAGAGTATAAATTTTAAAAAGCCCTTGACATTCATCTTCAAGCATCTTCCACATATCTATTCCTTGTATCTACCTTTTCTTTCCCTCGCATAAAGCACCAGAAGATTTCCACTGCCTTGCTGCAACTAACCTCTCTCTTGATCGTGGAAGATATATGGGCGAGGCTTGCCGTTGGTGACATCATCAAGCTAGCTCACATTAGTGCTTCAATATCATTAGAACCTTCTCAACGTACATTGTGATCCACGTTTCAGAATTTTAAAGTGAGCAGTAAGTTGATTAATTGACGAATCCACCAATGAGGCTGTGGCTGACCCAGGCTGACTCTAATAGCAAAACGACAGGGCATGGCACATGCTGACTTGTGTAGTGGGAGTGGCATGTCTGGTGGGCGTGGTATGTCTGACTTGTGTAGTGGGCGTGGCATGTCCGACTTGTGTGGTGGGCGTGGCATGTCTGACTAGTGTAGTGGGCATGGTATGTGCTGACTTGTGTAGTGGGCGTGGCATGTCTGACTTGTGTAGTGGGCGTGGCATGCCAGACTTGCATAGTGCACAGCAACTAACTTTAGTAAGTTAGATATGTGCTTAATACGAGTGCTTCATCTCTGCACGTTACTTTGCCACATGTTGTAGGATTCTCTAAAACATTAACAAGTTATTCCTGATGAAGGCTAGGGCATCTACATAGTTATTCCTGATGAAGGCTAGAGCATCTACATAGTTATTCCTGGGGCATCTACAGCCTTCATCAGGAATAACTATGTAGATGCCCTAGCCTTCATCAGGAATAACTATGTAGATGCCCTAGCCTTCATCAGGAGTAACTATGTAGATGCCCTAGCCTTCATCAGGAATAACTATGTAGATGCCCTAGCCTTCATCAGGAATAACTATGTAGATGCCCTAGCCTTCATCAGGAATAACTATGTAGATGCTCTAGCCTTCATCAGGAATAACTATGTAGATGCCCTAGCCTTCATCAGGAATAACTATGTAGATGCCCTAGCCTTCATCAGGAATAACTATGTAGATGCCCTAGCCTTCATCAGGAATAACTATGTAGATGCTCTAGCCTTCATCAGGAATAACTATGTAGATGCCCTAGCCTTCATCAGGAATAACTATGTAGATGCCCTAGCCTTCATCAGGAATAACTATGTAGATGCCCTAGCCTTCATCAGGAATAACTATGTAGATGCCCTAGTCTTCATCAGGAATAACTATGTAGATGCCCTAGCCTTCATCAGGAATAACTATGTAGATGCCCTAGCCTTCATCAGGAATAACTATGTAGATGCCCTAGCCTTCATCAGGAATAACTATGTAGATGCCCTAGCCTTCATCAGGAATAACTATGTAGATGCCCTAGCCTTCATCAGGAATAACTATGTAGATGCTCTAGCTTTCATCAGGAATAACTATGTAGATGCTCTAGCCTTCATCAGGAATAACTATGTAGATGCTCTAGCCTTCATCAGGAATAACTATGTAGATGCCCTAGCCTTCATCAGGAATAACTATGTAGATGCTCTAGCCTTCATCAGGAATAACTATGTAGATGCCCTAGCCTTCATCAGGAATAACTATGTAGATGCCCTAGCCTTCATCAGGAATAACTATGTAGATGCCCTAGCCTTCATCAGGAATAACTATGTAGATGCCCTAGCCTTCATCAGGAATAACTATGTAGATGCCCTAGCCTTCATCAGGAATAACTATGTAGATGCCCTAGCCTTCATCAGGAATAACTATGTAGATGCTCTAGCCTTCATCAGGAATAACTATGTAGATGCTCTAGCTTTCATTAGGAATAACTATGTAGATTCCCTAGCCTTCATCAGGAATAAACAGTGACTGCTGCTTGACTCCAACCAGCATTCTCTTGTTTCAAGTCAATGAGTTTATCTCCATGGGTACACTCTTGTCCCATATGTCCTTCGTCCGAAAAATAATAATAAATTTTATTATTCTGTACAATAGACTACTTTTCTCGGATGTCACGGCACACGTTTGTCATGTTATATAAACAGCATCATGTGATCATAATTATACAATAGCATTAAACAGCATCATGTGATCATAATTATACAATAGCATTAAACAGCATCATGTGATCATAATTATACAATAGCATTAAACAGCATCATGTGATCATAATTATACAATAGCATTAAACAGCATCATGTGATCATAATTATACAATAGCATTAAACAGCATCATGTGATCATAATTATACAATAGCATTAAACAGCATCATGTGATCATAATTATGCAATATCATTAAACAGCATCATGTGATCATAATCATTAAACAGCATCATGTGATCATAATCATTAAACAGCATCATGTGATCATAATTATACAATAGCATTAAACAGCATCATGTGATCATAATTATACAATATCATTAAACAGCATCATGTGATCATAATTATACAATATCATTAAACAGCATCATGTGATCATAATTATACAATAGCATTAAACAGCATCATGTGATCATAATTATACAATAGCATTAAACAGCATCATGTGATCATAATTATACAATAGCATTAAACAGCATCATGTGATCATAATTATACAATAGCATTAAACAGCATCATGTGATCATAATTATGCAATAGCATTAAACAGCATCGCTTGATCATAATTATGCAATAGCATTAAACAGCATCGCTTGATCATAATTATGCAATAGCATTAAACAGCATCATGTGATCATAATTATACAATAGCATTAAACAGCATCATGTGATCATAATTATATAATAGCATTAAACAGCATCATGTGATCATAATTATGCAATAGCATTAAACAGCATCATGTGATCATAATTATACAATAGCATTAAACAGCACATGTGATCATAATTATACAATATCATTAAACAGCATCATGTGATCATAATTATACAATAGCATTAAACAGCATCATGTGATCATAATTATACAATAGCATTAAACAGCATCATGTGATCATAATTATACAATAGCATTAAACAGCATCATGTGATCATAATTATATAATAGCATTAAACAGCATCATGTGATCATAATTATACAATAGCATTAAACAGCATCATGTGATCATAATTATACAATAGCATTAAACAGCATCATGTGATCATAATTATACAATAGCATTAAACAGCATCATGTGATCATAATTATACAATAGCATTAAACAGCATCATGTGATCATAATTATACAATAGCATTAAACAGCACATGTGATCATAATTATACAATAGCATTAAACAGCATCATGTGATCATAATTATACAATATCATTAAACAGCACATGTGATCATAATTATACAATAGCATTAAACAGCATCATGTGATCATAATTATACAATAGCATTAAACAGCATCATGTGATCATAATTATGCAATATCATTAAACAGCATCATGTGATCATAATTATACAATAGCATTAAACAGCATCATGTGATCATAATTATACAATAGCATTAAACAGCATCATGTGATCATAATTATACAATAGCATTAAACAACATCATGTGATCATAATTATACAATAGCATTAACAGCACATGTGATCATAATTATGCAATAGCATTAAACAGCATCATGTGATCATAATTATACAATAGCATTAAACAGCATCATGTGATCATAATTATACAATAACATTAAACAGCATCATGTGATCATAATTATGCAATAGCATTAAACAGCATCATGTGATCATAATTATTAAACAGCATCATGTGATCATAATTATACAATAGCATTAACAGCACATGTGATCATAATTATGCAATAGCATTAAACAGCATCATGTGATCATAATTATGCAATAGCATTAAACAGCATCATGTGATCATAATTATACAATATCATTAAACAGCATCATGTGATCATAATTATACAATAGTATTAAACAGCATCATGTGATCATAATTATGCAATAGCATTAAACAGCATCATGTGATCATAATTATACAAACAGCATCATGTGATCATAATTATACAAACAGCATCATGTGATCATAATTATACAATAGCATTAAACAGCATCATGTGATCATAATTATGGAATAGCATTAAACAGCATCACATGATCATAATTATGCAATAGCATTAAACAGCATCATGTGATCATAATTATACAATAGCATTAAACAGCATCACGTGATCATAATTATACAATAGCATTTACATAAACTCACGGTCAGTAATTTATCCCAAGATAAATTGTTTTCCACTCTCTTCAAGAACTCGGCTACCTCGTTCATCGGTTTGTTGATGACACCACGCCCCATGAAACTAAGTGAAAGTTGAGGGGCTTTATAATGCACAAAGATCACTATTACATTCAGGGGTTGAGAAATGGATTTTTTTGTGCTTATATCCCTTGCCATCCCTCGCCATTTATCCTCCAGCAGACCTTGCATGTGGTATTTTTAATGACATGGACTATCAAACTGTGGGTCCTCGTTGAGGATGTGCTCTATTATCTTAGCATGCAGTACGGGCATGTGCGTAATTGATGACCTGACAACAGTTCTTGTTTGTGTGATTATTTAGAGTGCCCTCTTATATTCAGTCAGCTTGGTCCCTCCAAAAACAAATCATCACAAATCTCTCCGTGTCTTGACTGTGTCAATCAATCATCACAAATCTCTCCGTGTCTTGACTGTGTCAATCAATCATCACAAATCTCTCCATGTCTTGACTGTGTCAATCAATCATCACAAATCTCTCCATGTCTTGACTGTGTCAATCAATCATCACAAGTCTCTCCGTGTCTTGACTGTGTCAATCAATCATCACAAATCTCTCCATGTCTTGACTGTGTCAATCAATCATCACAAATCTCTCCATGTCTTGACTGTGTCAATCAATCATCACAAGTCTCTCCGTGTCTTGACTGTGTCAATCAATCATCACAAATCTCTCCGTGTCTTGACTGTGTCAATCAATCATCACAATGTCTTGACTGTGTCAATCAATCATCACAATGTCTTGACTGTGTCAATCAATCATCACAATGTCTTGACTGTGTCAATCAATCATCACAATGTCTTGACTGTGTCAATCAAACATCACAATGTCTTGACTGTGTCAATCAATCATCACAATGTCTTGACTGTGTCAATCAATCATCACAATGTCTTGACTGTGTCAATCAATCATCACAAGTCTCTCATTGCATTAAGGCTAGTTCACATTATGATTTGAGACGCTGTCTTTTTATGACAAAATATTCAGAGCCAGGGAAGAAATTATAAGTAGCCTGGCAACTGTTAGCTAATGTTCCTACATACACTCCCACTTCCCCTTCCTTATACATTAAGGTAATATGCTGCATTAAGTGTGGGTCACGACCTGTTTACAGATGGCATGAGGTAATATGCTGCATTTAAAATGATGAAAATGATTAATAATTGCTTATTTATTGCCTGACCTAACTCACTCTAATTAATTTTTCCTGCCATTGCCATGCCTTGTAGGACTATGCTGGCCAAGGGCACTTCTCTCTTCCTTGCTCTTCCTTGTTCTAGCATTGCTAATCACATGAGAGACTATTAAAGGGAATTGTGAGTAACTGGATCTCCTTGTTCCGGACGACCACAACATCTGGTCTTGCTGAGATGACTGCTGAGGAATGGTGGCAGGGGGATTGTCACTCGCAGGGAAGCCGTGCAGGTCTGCATAGAGTTCTTGCTTCTTGGGTCAGGTGCTGTTTGTGTTTGGCTCAGCAGTAACTGTAAGATGCTGTCATGTCTCCAAGTGAACCTACCGCCATAGGACAGCCACTCAGGAGGTGTGTGTGCGACTGTTGGAGAAGTTGAAGGGCAGAGATGGCACCATAAACAGACATGGTTTCCCTAGAGTCTTAGCTTGAGAGTGGTGGTCGAGAGTCAGAGGCTTCCTGCTGAGCAAATGATAACCTGCCAGAGGGCAGACCATTTATGATCCTCCTCCAGACATTGTTCTCATCTTCCAGACAGCAGATTCTTGTTTTGCACAGTGACTTCTGTTGCCTCATGTTCTGACAGTCTCCCCGGACTCCTCTCACAATGCACCTACAATTCACTGACCCTACAGATTGTCTTATTATGGAGAGAAGATACTTTGTCTTTTCAGTAATATTATGAGTGAGGGAGAAGCTGTTTGATGTGGAGATATATGCTTCCATAGCATAACGTAACTTGACAGAAGCTATCTTCAACTTTGACGTCGACTCCACATGTCAGTGGACAGCAGTGACAATAGATCTAATTGAAGCACACATTATAGTGTCTGGAGCACACATTATAGCGTGGAGCACACATTATAGCGGCTGGAACACACATTATAGTGGCTGGAGCACACATTATAGTGGCTGGAGCACACATTATAGTGGCTGGAGCACACATTATAGTGGCTGGAGCACACATTATAGTGGCTGGAGCGGAGTACACATTATAGTGGCTGGACCACACATTATAGTGTCTGGAGCACACATTATAGTGGCTGGAGCACACATTATAGTGGCTGGAGCACACATAGTGGCTGGAGCACACATTATAGTGGCTGGAGCACACATTATAGTGGCTGGAGCACACATTATAGTGGCTGGAGCACACATTATAGTGGCTGGAGCACACATTATAGTGGCTGGAGCACACATTATAGTGGCTGGAGCACACATTATAGTGGCTGGAGCACACATTATAGCGGCTGGAGCACACATTATAGCGGCTGGAGCACACATTATAGCGGCTGGAGCACACATTATAGTGGCTGGAGCACACATTATAGTGTCTGGAGCACACATAGTGGCTGGAGCACACATTATAGTGGCTGGAGCACACATTATAGTGGCTGGAGCACACATTATAGTGGCTGGAGCACACATTATAGTGGCTGGAGCACAATTATAGTGGCTGGAGCACACATTATAGTGGCTGGAGCACACATTATAGCGGCTGGAGGACACATTATAGCGGCTGGAGCACACATTATAGTGGCTGGAGCACACATTATAGCGGCTGGAGCACACATTATAGTGGCTGGAGCACACATTATAGTGGCTGGAGCACACATTATAGTGGCTGGAGCACACATTATAGCGGCTGGAGCACACATTATAGCGGCTGGAGCACACATTATAGTGGCTGGAGCACACATTATAGTGGCTGGAGCACACATTATAGTGGCTGGAGCACACATTATAGTGGCTGGAGCACACATTATAGCGGCTGGAGCACACATTATAGTGACTGGAGCACACATTATAGCGGCTGGAGCACACATTATAGCGGCTGGAGCACACATTATAGTGGCTGGAGCACACATTATAGTGGCTGGAGCACACATTATAGTGGCTGGAGCACACATTATAGTGGCTGGAGCACACATTATAGTGGCTGGAGCACACATTATAGTGGCTGGAGCACACATTATAGTGGCTGGAGCACACATTATAGTGGCTGGAGCACACATTATAGTGGCTGGAGCACACAGTGGCTGGAGCACACATTATAGTGGCTGGAGCACACATTATAGTGGCTGGAGCACACATTATAGTGGCTGGAACACACATTATAGTGGCTGGAGCACACATTATAGTGGCTGGAGCACACATTATAGTGGCTGGAGCACACATTATAGTGGCTGGAGCACACATTATAGTGGCTGGAGCACACATTATAGTGGCTGGAGCACACATTATAGTGGCTGGAGCACACATTATAGCGGCTGGAGCACACATTATAGTGGCTGGAGCACACATTATAGTGGCTGAAGCACACATTATAGTGGCTGGAGCACACATTATAGTGGCTGGAGCACACATTATAGCGGCTGGAGCACACATTATAGCGGCTGGAGCACACATTATAGCGGCTGGAGCACACATTATAGCGGCTGGAGCACACATTATAGCGGCTGGAGCACACATTATAGTGGCTGGAGCACACATTATAGTGGCTGGAGCACACATTATAGTGGCTGGAGCACACATTATAGTGGCTGGAGCACACATTATAGTGGCTGGAGCACACATTATAGTGGCTGGAGCACACATTATAGTGGCTGGAGCACACATTATAGTGGCTGGAGCACACATTATAGTGGCTGGAGCACACATAGCGGTTGTGAGGACAAGTTATGTAACATCGCCATAAATAACTGTCTACACCAGCTAGCAAACTATCGCAACTACACATATAACAGTAACTAGCTAGTAGCTACAGAGAGCTATAGTTAGATCTGTTAGCTAAACCACTAGCTGACTAATGAGCCGGAAACCTACAAGCTAGCTATGTGACACTTTCAACCCGACTTATCACCTGACTCCAGCATGCTTTAGTAGAGACCTGCCGCACACATGGGGAGGACTTGAGGGCTCCAATGAGCTGGTTCTTGTCTGTAAATGCCATGCATGGCCATGGTATTTCAGATGCTGCCGAAGTCCACCACATGCTAACTTCTAGCATTTTGATTGGTAGGATGCTCAACGCTGAAGTGTAGGACTCCATCATAGGAATCATAACATTGCTGGCTCACAATATGCTAACATACGAGTGTTCTATAGTATCATAACATTGCTGGCCCACAATATGCTAACATACGAGTGCTCTATAGTATCATAACATTGCTGGCTCACAATATGCTAACATACGAGTGTTCTATAGTATCATAACATTGCTGGCTCACAATGTGATGATACGCTAACATACGAGATTGCGAACGGACCTATATCTAGTGTCTCACTAGCGATAACTGTTATGCACTGGTAGTTACTTAAATGAACTTGGATGGGTGCGATCATCTTCCAATCCATCCGTATTCACAGAATTGTCACAGCATTTGAAGGATTTGATGATCACTTCATTGCCTGTTCCTCGGAGGGTTGTCTGTTCCTTGGCAATTCTGCTTACAGGTTACTTTGAGGAACAGTACAAACTTACGTCGCACGTGTTTCATAATACCAGGCTAGGCTTCACCCAGGGTCATGCACATTGCAATGGAATGATAAGTGGGCGTGCACACCCGAATCGAGGGTACACACTCTTCATTCGGGGCAGGCATATAGCAAGCTGTGCGTAAGCTAATTGATGGTGCAGAGACATTGTGGGCAAGGTCTACTCGAGTATATATGAGTATGATAATAATAATAGTAATAATAGTAATAATCCGTCCGTCCGTCCGGAATAATAATAATAATAATAATAATTAATAGATAAATAATAATTAATAATAATAATAATAATAATAATTAATTAATCTTTAATAATTAATTAATAAATAATAATAATAATGCTTCCAATGCCACCAGTAAGGCAGGGGCAGTTGCAGCTTTGGCAGAGGAGAAGAAGAAGGCCAAATATTCCCACCTGGACCCATCCCATGTCTTCAGCCCTATTGCCATCGAGACTTCTGGGGTTTTCGGTCCCATGACTCTGACACTCCTGAAAGATCTTGGCCGCCGACTAGCCCGGATTACGGATCAGGAGAGTTCTACCACCTTCCTCATCCAGAGGCTCTCTGTTGCTGTACGTGGTAATGCGGCCTCAGTGTTGGGATCGGCTGATATGTCAACCGCTACTGACTTCAACTAATATCATTACTTCAACTTATATAAATTAATTGTATAACTATCAATTGATTATTATATAAATTAAAAAAATAACAAAAAATAATAATAATAATAATAATAATAATAATAATATTAACAACAACAAAAAATAATAATAATATATATTTTTTTATATTAAAATAATGAACAGCTTGGACATTTAAATACCTGAAGCGAGATTTTCCCGACTTCTTCTTGAAGACCTGCACACCATGCTTTTCATAGTCAAACCTGCAGAGTGATCAGTGCTACGTTATTCAAGTCAGTCACCACACAGCATTTATAACAGTCTGTAACAACCACAGTAAAATATCTAGTCAGCACTCATGGGCACTTAACCTTTCAGCTATAAAATCTGGTAGGCGGGTCACTTGCAGCATCAATTTTAAGTTATACACGTTGTCCAGCCAGATGAAGTTAGCAGGACACTCTAGGCGGAGATCTGCTGGTTGTTTTAATGCCCAGCCAGATGAAGTTAGCAGGACACTCTAGGAGGAGATCTGCTGGTTGTTTTAATGCCCAGCCAGATGAAGTTAGCAGGACACTCTAGGTGGAGATCTGCTGGTTGTTTTAATGCCCAGCCAGATGAAGTTAGCAAGACACTCTAGGTGGAGATCTGCTGGTTGTTTTAATGCCCAGCCAGATGAAGTTAGCAGGACACTCTAGGTGGAGATCTGCTGGTTGTTTTAATGCCCAGCCAGATGAAGTTAGCAGGACACTCTAGGTGGAGATCTGCTGGTTGTTTTAATGCCCAGCCAGATGAAGTTAGCAAGACACTCTAGGTGGAGATCTGCTGGTTGTTTTAATGCCCAGCCAGATGAAGTTAGCAGGACACTCTAGGTGGAGATCTGCTGGTTGTTTTAATTCCCAGCCAGATGAAGTTAGCAGGACACTCTAGGTGGAGATCTGCTGGTTGTTTTAATGCCCAGCCAGATGAAGTTAGCAGGACACTCTAGGTGGAGATCTGCTGGTTGTTTTAATGCCCAGCCAGATGAAGTTAGCAGGACACTCTAGGCGGAGATCTGCTGGTTGTTTTAATGCCCAGCCAGATGAAGTTAGCAGGACACTCTAGGCGGCAGATGAAAACTTCCCAAATCCTCGACTTCAGCTCCATTCATAACAATAACAATAGTGACCCTTTACCTATTATAATAGATAGGTAAAGGGTAAGGTAATGCATTTTGTTGGCAAATTCTTGTTTCATTCTATCATTCGAAACAGATTTTGTGTGTTTTTAGCCACCTACCAGAAGTTACTCAGTATACGTACCTCCAGAACTAACCAATCGTGATGCTCTCCTTTACCATGTTTATTACTGAAGTAGACGCACATGCCTTATAGAAATATGTGTCGCAGGTACATATATAATGTACCTGGTTTTCTTGGAGATCTGTGCTGGTAATTATTGCAGCCGATCACTTCTTGAAAACGTGCATCTGCTTGCTGACTCAGCTCAGCTAGATTCGATATTGCATGCACACAACTATGTTTATGGGAACTGCCAACCCTTTACCAATGGGTGTGTGTGGTTGTGTGTGCGCTGAACCGAGAAAAAGATTAGTCATTGTAATATTTTTTAGTCTTCTGGTGAGTCTTCTTCTGGTGAGTCTTCTGGTAGTAAAATTATGACCTATTTTATGCATGGCACGAGGAGAAGTAGATATGTATATACAAGACCCTGAATTTGGACTTGGTTTGGGGGGCTGTTGGTTTAACTACCTTCACAAAGGGATTCAAGACATGCACACTTGTAGTATTTTGGAGGTTGTATCCTTTTTATAACGAGAAGCTTCCTGCAAGAACTTTGTAACAGTTGGTCAAGATTATACTCCGTAACGAACCCATCATAGTGGATCTTGTGTCATGTTTATAATTAATTACGGTACATACACACACACACACACACAGGTAGTCTCCATGGTTAGTAGGTCTGTGCTGACAGAGTAAGCTTCTAGTGAACTACTTCTTTACAGTAAAAATGTGCATAGACTTCAATACCGCAACACAATGTGTTTTATTGTGTTGACAATCTTTACCCGTTTTTGTCTTGTTACTGAAACACCGCTGAGTCATTGTAAGTCATTGGAACATTTGGAGTCTTCGGGTATTATGAAGACTTATGTCTTATGTTATATGTTATGGGAGTGGAAGGAAAGAGTTAGAAACATATAATAAATGGATAGACAGATAGATAGGTAGGTAGGTAGATAAGTAGGTAGGTAGGTAAGTGGGTGGGTAGATGCATGATCCTTACAGAGTTTTAACTTACTAGTGCTGAAGTTAAAGTAACATGACACATGCCTATGCCTGACTTTCATTTAATGCCCTCTGACATACAGTAACAGCAAGAGTCCAGGATGCCTTCTTCATGGCTTGAAGGCCTCTATCAGGTAACACTGTTGCTATGCTACAGTGGTTGTCTAGCAACAATTAAACTAAGTTTGTGTGTCTAGCATGCAGCTTAAAGGGTCATAGAGCATAGCAGTCATCTAGCCACTGCTCCCTCCTCTTCCAAGCTCTAGCTGCTGCAGCTGCTCATATTTTTTAGCCTTTTTCCTTCCTATCGAAGACGACGACAATAACCACCGTCAACCTCCCCGCCACCATCAACCACACTACCACCATCAACCTCGCTGCCACCATCAACCTCGCTGCCACCATCAACATCGCTGCCACCATCAACCTCGCTGCCACCATCAACCTCACTACCACCATCAACCTCGCTGCCACCATCAACATCGCTGCCATCATCAACTTCGCTGCCACCATCAACCTCACTGACCATCAACCTCACTACCCATCAACCTCGCTGCCACCATCAACCTCGCTGCCACCATCAACCTCACTGACCATCAACCTCACTACCCATCAACCTCGCTGCCACCATCAACCTCGCTGCCACCATCAACCTCGCTGCCACCATCAACCTCCACTACCACCATCAACCTCGCTGCCACCATCAACCTCGCTGCCACCATCAACCTCACTGACCATCAACCTCGCTGCCACCATCAACATCGCTGCCACCATCAACCTCGCTGCCACCATCAACATCGCTGCCACCATCAACCTCGCTGGCATCATCAACCTCGCTGCCACCATCAACCTCACTGACCATCAACCTCACTGCCACCATCAACCTCGCTGCCACCATCAACCTCCACTACCACCATCAACCTCGCTGCCACCATCAACCTCGCTGCCACCATCAACCTCGCTGCCACCATCAACCTTGCTGCCACTGTCAACCTCACTGCCACCATCAACCTCCACTACCACCATCAACCTCGCTGCCACCATCAACCTCGCTGCCTCCATCAACCTCACTGCCACCATCAACCTCGCTGCCACCATCAACCTCGCTGCCACCATCAACCTCACTGACCATCAACCTCGCTGCCACCATCAACCTCGCTGCCACCATCAACCTCGCTGCCACCATCAACCTCACTGACCGTCAACCTCACTACCACCGTCAACCTCACTGCCACCATCAACCTCCACTACCACCATCAACCTTGCCACCACCATCAACCTTGCTGCCACCATCAACCTCGCTGCCACCGCCAACCTTGCCACCACCATCAACCTTGCTGCCAGCATCAACCTCGCTGCCACCATCAACCTCGCTGCCACCATCAACCTCACTGACCATCAACCTCACTACCTCCATCAACCTCCACTACCACCATCAACCTCGCTGCCACCATCAACCCCGCTGCCACCATCAACCTCACTGTCTCAGTCGTCAACCTCGCTGCCATCATTAACCTCGCTGCCACCATCAACCTCGCTGCCACCATCAACCTCACTGACCATCAACCTCACTACCTCCATCAACCTCCACTACCACCATCAACCTCGCTGCCACCATCAACCTCACTGTCTCAGCGTCAACCTCGCTGCCATCATTAACCTCACTGACCATCAACCTCACTGCCACCATCAACCTCCACTACCACCATCAACCTCGCTGTCTCAGCGTCAACCTCGCTACCACCATCAACCTCGCTGCCATCATCAACCTCACTGCCACCATCAACCTCCACTACCACCATCAACCTCACTGTCTCAGCGTCAACCTCGCTACCACCATCAACCTCGCTGCCATTATCAATAATAATACCTCCAAGCAATTATGGAATTCCCTAAGCCAAAAAACATAACCGATGTCCGTTCATGGTTCGGCCTCATTAACCAAGTGTCATATGCGTTCAGCATGGCAGAGAAGATGCTCCCCTTTCGCCAACTACTGAAACTGAGCACCCCCTTCCACTGGGACAATAACCTCAATGACCCATTTGAAGAGTCCAAACTGGTCATAGTAGATGAGATCACAGAGGGTGTCCATATTTTCAACAAATCGAGGCCAACATGCCTGGCCACTGATTGGTCCAAGACAGGCATTGGGTTCTGGCTATTCCAGAAACACTGTGGATGCCCTGGTACTGACCTATTCTGCTGCCACATAGGTTGGATTACTCTGGTTGGGAGTCGCTTTACACACCCTGCTGAGTCACGCTATGCCCCAGTTGAGGGTGAAGCCCTGGCATTTGCCGATGCTCTATATACATAAACCCAAACACTTCGTCCTGGGGTGTGAGGATCTTATCATCGCAGTTGACCACAAGCCGTTCCTCAATCTATTTGGAGATAGGTCACTTAATGACATCAGCAACTCTCGGCTCAGAAACCTCGAGGAGAAGACCCTCCACTACGGATTCCACATGGTCCGCATACCAGGAGCGAAAAATAAAGCTTCCGAGACCATATCCCGCCACCCTACCGGCAACCACCAGTCCCCCAAGATGTACCTAGCGGATGACATTGCAGCTATCAGAGACATTCAGCAACTATCCCACCTGTATATCCCCACAACTTTATTGCCGGTATACGATGTGCTGACGAGCCACAAGATGCAATCGAGGACATCGCCCGTGCTACTGCCATATCATCTCTAAGCTCACTTCAATCCATCACCTGGGACCGAGTCCGTGTTGCAACCACCAGCGATGAGGACATGTCACAATTGGTCAAGATCATCGAGGTGGCATGCCAGAGTTTCGCCATGAGCTACCAGAGCCACTTCACGAGTATCATCAATTCCGTGGGCATCTCTACACCGCAGACGGCGTTGTGATCTACAAAGACCGTGTCGTGATCCCCCCATCCCTCAGACAAGACTGCTTATCCACACTCCATGCTGCCCACCAAGGCATATCCTCAATGACTGCGAGGGCTGAAGCATCCCTGTTTTGGCCCGGCATCACCCCCGCCATCAAAGCCCTCAGACACAGCTGTAATCACTGCAACCATATGGCTCCCTCACAACCTAGTGCCCCTCCTACCCCAACTGTTTCTCCAGTGTACCCTTTCCAATGCATCTGCTCAGACTTCTTCAACTACAAAGGTGTCAACTACCTAATAATCGTTGACAGATAGTAATCGTTGACAGATATTCCAACTGGCCGATTGTTGAAAGGACCTCAGGTGGTGCTACCCGGCTAATCAACAGCCTACGAAGGTCACTTGTGACATATGGGATAGCAGATGAAATATTGTCTGATGGTGATCCTGAATTCACCACTGCACAGACCCGTGAATTCCTGAAGAATTGGGGTGTCCACCACCGCCTTTCCTCTGTTGTCTTTGCTCATAGCAACTGTCGTGCTGAAGTTGCGATGAAGACAGTGAAAAGACTCATCACCGGACCAAATGGTGAGCTCGATACAGACAACTTCCAGCGTGCCCTACAATACCGCAACACCCCAGACAAGGACACTAAACTGTCCCCAGCCATGTACGCGTTCGGCCGCCCAGTGAAAGACTCCATCCCCATACTCCCAGGAAATACCACCCGCATGACACCTGGCATGATGCATTAATTGAAAGAGAAGAGGCCCTGAGGAACCTACACATGCTAGCTACCGAAAGATGGTCGGAGCACACAAAGCGACTGCCACCTCTCGTCATTGGAGACCAAGTGAGCATCCAGAACCAACCTGGCCACAACCCCACAAAATGGGACAAGACTGGCTCAGCCATAGAGGTCCGCCAATTTGACCACTATGTCGTGACGGTCGCTGGCTCTGGCAGAGTGACCCTGCGCAACAGGGAATTCCTGCGGAAATATGTCCAGTCCACACACAGAAACCGAGAGTAACCATCAGCGATGACCTCAGCAACAGTGCCCTCAGACTCTGCCACGTTATTAAGTCTCCCCCAGCCTGCACACGGACAACACAAGTTGCCAACACCTCCTGTGACACCCCCCACCATGTCACCAATGCCTGTCACCATCCTATCACCTGGCCTGACGCTCCCCACTACAGGAAGACCCACACTCAATGCTAGGCTCCCCCAACCTATCTTTGAGGAGAACACCTCACCATCACAGACCCACTCACCCACCGCCAAAACCTTTACCCCAGCACACCTCCACCTTCCCTTGCACCACTACACCATCCGCCGCCCTTGACAACCTCACTTAGATGCTCTACACGTGAAAGCAAACCACCTGCATGGCAGACTACTGGGGACTACGACATGTCCTATATGATATATGCTCCCAACCACTGATGCACAACATTCGATTGCTCCTTGATGAACGACACGTGATTGCTACTTAATTTCAGTCCTTGACAAATCTCCAGACAAGATGTAGCAAAGACTTGGGGAGATAGAGAATAATAGACTAATGTAAGTATAGTTTAAAGACTCCCTTACATGTTATGTCATTTCAGTATTGAGTGCTATCATTTATGGTCTAAGAGCATTGAATCGTAGATACACAAATGGGAGTTGTCCCTATTTATCTAACGAGGTCTAGATGCTCTAACCTTCATTCCTGGTGAGGGCTAGATGCTCTAACCTTCATTCCTGATGAGGCATAGATGCTTTAACCTTCATTCCTGATGAGGGCTAGATGCTCTAACCTTCATTCCTGATGAGGGCTAGATGCTCTAACCTTCAGTCCTGATGAGTGCTAGATGCTCTAACCTTCATTCCTGATGAGGGCTAGATGCTCTAACCTTCATTCCTGATGAGGGCTAGATGCTCTAACCTTCATTCCTGATGAGGGCTAGATGCTCTAACCTTCATTCCTGATGAAGGCTAGATGCTCTAACCTTCATTCCTGATGAGGGCTAGATGCTCTAACCTTCATTCCTGATGAGGGCTAGATGCTCTAACCTTCATTCCTGATGAAGGCTAGATGCTCTAACCTTCATTCCTGATGAGGGCTAGATGCTCTAACCTTCATTCCTGATGAGGGCTAGATGCTCTAACCTTCATTCCTGATGAAGGCTAGATGCTCTAACATTCATTCCTGATGAGGGCTAGATGCTCTAACCTTCATTCCTGATGAAGGCTAGATGCTCTAACATTCATTCCTGATGAGGGCTAGATGCTCTAACCTTCATTCCTGATGAAGGCTAGATGCTCTAACCTTCATTCCTGATGAGGGCTAGATGCTCTAACCTTCATTCCTGATGAGGGCTAGATGCTCTAACCTTCATTCCTGATGAGGGCTAGATGCTCTAACCTTCATTCCTGATGAGGGCTAGATGCTCTAACCTTCATTCCTGATGAGGGCTAGATGCTCTAACCTTCATTCCTGATGAGGGCTAGATGCTCTAACCTTCATTCCTGATGAGGGCTAGATGCTCTAACCTTCATTCCTGGTGAGGGCTAGAGTATCTATCCAAAATGTCGAGCGAGTCAATTTAAGTTGAATAGCGAGAGAGTCGTTGTAACTCACTTTATGTCTGCCGCAAGGTTCTGCTGAGTACTCATATCAAGATCTACCATCTACTACATGTGCAGATTATGCAAATTAATAGAAGACCTGGACAGTCTGTGTACTGTCCAATCTGCAGATGTGTCAAATTCCAAATTCCCAGAAAGACAAGCACCAGAGGAAACAAAACATGAAGCAGAGGACAAGACATACAACAAGCAATACTATACGAGTGCTAAAAAGCAAGCAAGCAGTGTATATAGACCACAAACATTTGGAGACCCTTTACCTTTCAATCAGAACATTTGAAGACCCCTTACCTCCCAAGATAATACTGACCAAACATTTGGAGCAACTCAAGGTAACTTTTTGGAGACCCTTTACCACTCAAGGTAATCATTTGAAGACCCTTTACCACTCAAGACAATTCTGCCCAAACATTTGGAGACCCTTTACCTCTCAAGATAATGCTGACCAAACATTATGTAATATTGGTGTTCATTAATTTATGCCAGCACACGAATAATTATTGCATCTCCATGGGTAGGGGGGTGGGGGGGGGGGGGGGGGGGGGGGGGGTCAAAAATTGAAAAGAAGGTAATATGACCCTAAGGCATATTGGAGGGATATCTGCCAGTCTAAGGTTTTCCAAGGCCAAGAGGCATATTGGAGGGATATCTGCCAGTCTAAGGTTTTCCAAGGCCAAGAAGCTTCAGCACTAAGTAAGTCCATAGAAACAGTTAAGCTATAAACAGAAAAGAAATTGCTAGCTAGCTAACAAGATCAATGACGCTTCTAAGCTTTTACTTACCTTAATGTCAAAGTGGTAGCTAATCAATTGGATCGTCACACAGAACAACAAATCTAACCTTTGCCAGTGCCAATTCCAAGGTTCCCCCCCCCCCATAAATAGTATCGTATGCGACGTACACTTATTAGGGTCACACCCCTTTTTTTGTCAGCAACATCTCCAATTAGTACCTGGCTGGGTGTGGTGCATAACCAAGGGAGTGGTGACGAAGTTCTGGTTGTGTCTTCCTCTATGAAGCAGAGCCATCATGGAAGGTCAGCCATCATGGAAGGTGAGCCATCATGGAAGGTGAGCCACCATGGAAGGTGAGCCACCATGGAAGGTTAGCCACCATGGAAGGTCAGCCATCATGGAAGGTGAGCCACCATGGAAGGTGAGCCACCATGGAAGGTGAGCCACCATGGAAGGTGAGCCACCATGGAAGGTGAGCCACCATGGAAGGTGAGCCACCATGGAAGGTGAGCCACCATGGAAGGTCAGCCATCATGGAAGGTGAGCCACCATGGAAGGTGAGCCACCATGGAAGGTGAGCCACCATGGAAGGTGAGCCACCATGGAAGGTGAGCCACCATGGAAGGTGAGCCACCATGGAAGGTGAGCCACCATGGAAGGTGAGCCACCATGGAAGGTGAGCCACCATGGAAGGTGAGCCACCATGGAAGGTGAGGGTGAACCACCATGGAAGGTGAGCCACCATGGAAGGTCAGCCACCATGGAAGGTCAGCCACCATGGAAGGTGAGCCACCATGGAAGGTCAGCCACCATGGAAGGTCAGCCATCATGGAAGGTCAGCCATCATGGAAGGTGAGCCACCATGGAAGGTGAGCAACCATGGAAGGTCAGCCATCATGGAAGGTCAGCCATCATGGAAGGTGAGCCACCATGGAAGGTCAGCCACCATGGAAGGTCAGCCACCATGGAAGGTCAGCCATCATGGAAGGTGAGCCACCATGGAAGGTCAGCCATCATGGAAGGTCAGCCACCATGGAAGGTGAGCCACCATGGAAGTTGAGCCATCATGGAAGGTCAGCCACCATGGAAGGTGAGCCATCATGGAAGGTGAGCCACCATGGAAGGTGAGCCACCATGGAAGGTCAGCCACCATGGAAGGTCAGCCACGATGGAAGGTGAGCCACCATGGAAGGTCAGCCACCATGGAAGGTGAGCCATCATGGAAGGTGAGCCACCATGGAAGGTGAGCCACCATGGAAGGTGAGCCATCATGGAAGGTGAGCCACCATGGAAGGTGAGCCACCATGGAAGGTTAGCCACCATGGAAGGTCAGCCATCATGGAAGGTGAGCCACCATGGAAGGTCAGCCATCATGGAAGGTGAGCCATCATGGAAGGTCAACCATCATGGAAGGTGAGCCACCATGGAAGGTCAGCCACCATGGAAGGTCAGCCACCATGGAAGGTGAGCCACCATGGAAGGTCAGCCACCATGGAAGGTGAGCCATCATGGAAGGTGAGCCACCATGGAAGGTGAGCCACCATGGAAGGTGAGGGTGAGCCACCATGGAAGGTGAGCCACCATGGAAGGTCAGCCACCATGGAAGGTCAGCCACCATGGAAGGTGAGCCACCATGGAAGGTCAGCCACCATGGAAGGTCAGCCATCATGGAAGGTCAGCCATCATGGAAGGTGAGCCACCATGGAAGGTCAGCCACCATGGAAGGTCAGCCACCATGGAAGGTCAGCCATCATGGAAGGTCAGCCATCATGGAAGGTGAGCAACCATGGAAGGTCAGCCATCATGGAAGGTCAGCCATCATGGAAGGTGAGCCACCATGGAAGGTCAGCCACCATGGAAGGTCAGCCACCATGGAAGGTCAGCCATCATGGAAGGTGAGCCACCATGGAAGGTCAGCCATCATGGAAGGTCAGCCACCATGGAAGGTGAGCCACCATGGACGTTGAGCCATCATGGAAGGTCAGCCACCATGGAAGGTCAGCCATCATGGAAGGTCAGCCACCATGGAAGGTGAGCCACCATGGAAGGTCAGCCACCATGGAAGGTGAGCCACCATGGAAGGTCAGCCACCATGGAAGGTCAGCCACCATGGAAGGTCAGCCACCATGGAAGGTGAGCCATTTGGAAGGTCAGCCATCATGGAAGGTGAGCCACCATGGAAGGTCAGCCACCATGGAAGGTCAGCCACCATGGAAGGTGAGCCATCATGGAAGGTGAGCCACCATGGAAGGTCAGCCACCATGGAAGGTGAGCCATCATGGAAGGTCAGTCACCATGGAAGGTTAGCGACCATGGAAGGTGAGCCATCATGGAAGGTCAGCCATCATGGAAGGTCAGCCACCATGGAAGGTGAGCCACCATGGAAGGTCAGCCATCATGGAAGGTCAGCCACCATGGAAGGTTAGCGACCATGGAAGGTGAGCCACCATGGAAGGTCAGCCATCATGGAAGGTCAGCCACCATGGAAGGTGAGCCACCATGGAAGGTGAGCCATCATGGAAGGTGAGCCACCATGGAAGGTGAGCCACCATGGAAGGTGAGGCATCATGGAAGGTGAGCCACCATGGAAGGTGAGCCACCATGGAAGGTTAGCTACCATGGAAGGTCAGCCATCATGGAAGGTGAGCCACCATGGAAGGTCAGCCATCATGGAAGGTTAGCCATCATGGAAGGTCAACCATCATGGAAGGTGAGCCACCATGGAAGGTCAGCCACCATGGAAGGTCAGCCACCATGGAAGGTGAGCCACCATGGAAGGTGAGCCACCATGGAAGGTGAGCCATCATGGAAGGTGAGCCACCATGGAAGGTGAGCCACCATGGAAGGTGAGCCACCATGGAAGGTGAGGGTGAGCCACCATGGAAGGTGAGCCACCATGGAAGGTCAGCCACCATGGAAGGTCAGCCACCATGGAAGGTGAGCCACCATGGAAGGTCAGCCACCATGGAAGGTCAGCCATCATGGAAGGTCAGCCATCATGGAAGGTGAGCCACCATGGAAGTTCAGCCACCATGGAAGGTCAGCCACCATGGAAGGTCAGCCATCATGGAAGGTCAGCCATCATGGAAGGTGAGCAACCATGGAAGGTCAGCCATCATGGAAGGTCAGCCATCATGGAAGGTGAGCCACCATGGAAGGTCAGCCACCATGGAAGGTCAGCCACCATGGAAGGTCAGCCATCATGGAAGGTGAGCCACCATGGAAGGTCAGCCATCATGGAAGGTCAGCCACCATGGAAGGTGAGCCACCATGGAAGTTGAGCCATCATGGAAGGTCAGCCACCATGGAAGGTCAGCCATCATGGAAGGTCAGCCACCATGGAAGGTGAGCCACCATGGAAGGTCAGCCACCATGGAAGGTGAGCCACCATGGAAGGTCAGCCACCATGGAAGGTCAGCCACCATGGAAGGTCAGCCACCATGGAAGGTGAGCCATCATGGAAGGTCAGCCATCATGGAAGGTGAGCCACCATGGAAGGTCAGCCACCATGGAAGGTCAGCCACCATGGAAGGTGAGCCATCATGGAAGGTGAGCCACCATGGAAGGTCAGCCACCATGGAAGGTGAGCCATCATGGAAGGTCAGTCACCATGGAAGGTTAGCGACCATGGAAGGTGAGCCATCATGGAAGGTCAGCCATCATGGAAGGTCAGCCACCATGGAAGGTGAGCCACCATGGAAGGTCAGCCATCATGGAAGGTCAGCCACCATGGAAGGTTAGCGACCATGGAAGGTGAGCCACCATGGAAGGTCAGCCATCATGGAAGGTCAGCCACCATGGAAGGTGAGCCACCATGGAAGGTGAGCCATCATGGAAGGTCAGCCATCATGGAAGTTGAGCCATCATGGAAGGTCAGCCACCATGGAAGGTCAGCCACCATGGAAGGTCAGCCACCATGGAAGGTGAGCCACCATGGAAGGTCAGCCATCATGGAAGGTGAGCCACCATGGAAGGTCAGCCACCATGGAAGGTCAGCCACCATGGAAGGTCAGCCACCATGGAAGGTCAGCCATCATGGAAGGTGAGCCATCATGGAAGGTCAGCCATCATGGAAGGTCAGCCACCATGGAAGGTGAGCCACCATGGAAGGTCAGCCACCATGGAAGGTCAGCCAACATGGAAGGTGAGCCACCATGGAAGGACAGCCACCATGGAAGGTCAGCCATCATGGAAGGTGAGCCACCATGGAAGGTCAGCCACCATGGAAGGTGAGCCACCATGGAAGGTGAGCCACCATGGAAGGTGAGCCACCATGGAAGGTGAGCCACCATGGAAGGTGAGCCACCATGGAAGGTGAGCCCCACCATGGAAGGTGAGCCACCATGGAAGGTGAGCCACCATGGAAGGTGAGCCACCATGGAAGGTGAGCCACCATGGAAGGTGAGCCACCATGGAAGGTGAGCCACCATGGAAGGTGAGCCACCATGGAAGGTGAGCCACCATGGAAGGTGAGCCACCATGGAAGGTGAGCCACCATGGAAGGTGAGCCACCATGGAAGGTGAGCCACCATGGAAGGTCAGCCATCATGGAAGGTCAGCCATCATGGAAGGTCAGCCACCATGGAAGGTGAGCCACCATGGAAGGTCAGCCACCATGGAAGGTGAGCCACCATGGAAGGTGAGCCACCATGGAAGGTGAGCCACCATGGAAGGTGAGCCACCATGGAAGGTGAGCCACCATGGAAGGTGAGCCACCATGGAAGGTGAGCCACCATGGAAGGTGAGCCCCACCATGGAAGGTGAGCCACCATGGAAGGTGAGCCACCATGGAAGGTGAGCCACCATGGAAGGTCAGCCACCATGGAAGGTGAGCCACCATGGAAGGTGAGCCACCATGGAAGGTGAGCCACCATGGAAGGTGAGCCACCATGGAAGGTCAGCCATCATGGAAGGTCAGCCATCATGGAAGGTCAGCCACCATGGAAGGTCAGCCACCATGGAAGGTCAGCCACCATGGAAGGTCAGCCACCATGGAAGGTCAGCCATCATGGAAGGTGAGCCAACATGGAAGGTCAGCCATCATGGAAGGTCAGCCACCATGGAAGGTGAGCCACCATGGAAGGTCAGCCACCATGGAAGGTCAGCCACGATGGAAGGTGAGCCACCATGGAAGGTCAGCCACCATGGAAGGTGAGCCATCATGGAAGGTCAGCCATCATGGAAGGTCAGTCACCATGGAAGGTCAGCCACCATGGAAGGTCAGCCACCATGGAAGGTGAGCCACCATGGAAGGTCAGCCACCATGGAAGGTCAGCCATCATGGAAGGTGAGCCACCATGGAAGGTCAGCCACCATGGAAGGTCAGCCACCATGGAAGGTCAGCCACCATGGAAGGTCAGCCACCATGGAAGGTGAGCCACCATGGAAGGTGAGCCACCATGGAAGGTCAGCCACCATGGAAGGTGAGCCACCATGGAAGGTGAGCCACCATGGAAGGTGAGCCACCATGGAAGGTGAGCCACCATGGAAGGTGAGCCACCATGGAAGGTCAGCCACCATGGAAGGTCAGCCACCATGGAAGGTCAGCCACCATGGAAGGTGAGCCACCATGGAAGGTGAGCCACCATGGAAGGTCAGCCACCATGGAAGGTGAGCCACCATGGAAGGTGAGCCACCATGGAAGGTGAGCCACCATGGAAGGTGAGCCACCATGGAAGGTGAGCCACCATGGAAGGTCAGCCACCATGGAAGGTGAGCCACCATGGAAGGTGAGCCACCATGGAAGGTGAGCCACCATGGAAGGTGAGCCACCATGGAAGGTGAGTCACCATGGAAGGTCAGCCACCATGGAAGGTCAGCCACCATGGAAGGTCAGCCACCATGGAAGGTGAGCCACCATGGAAGGTGAGCCACCATGGAAGGTGAGCCACCATGGAAGGTGAGCCACCATGGAAGGTGAGCCACCATGGAAGGTCAGCCATCATGGAAGGTCAGCCATCATGGAAGGTCAGCCACCATGGAAGGTGAGCCACCATGGAAGGTGAGCCACCATGGAAGGTCAGCCACCATGGAAGGTCAGCCACCATGGAAGGTCAGCCATCATGGAAGGTGAGCCAACATGGAAGGTCAGCCATCATGGAAGGTCAGCCACCATGGAAGGTGAGCCACCATGGAAGGTCAGCCACCATGGAAGGTCAGCCACGATGGAAGGTGAGCCACCATGGAAGGTCAGCCACCATGGAAGGTGAGCCATCATGGAAGGTCAGCCATCATGGAAGGTCAGTCACCATGGAAGGTCAGCCACCATGGAAGGTCAGCCACCATGGAAGGTCAGCCACCATGGAAGGTCAGCCACCATGGAAGGTCAGCCACCATGGAAGGTCAGCCACCATGGAAGGTCAGCCACCATGGAAGGTCAGCCACCATGGAAGGTGAGCCACCATGGAAGGTGAGCCACCATGGAAGGTCAGCCACCATGGAAGGTCAGCCACCATGGAAGGTCAGCCACCATGGAAGGTGAGCCACCATGGAAGGTGAGCCACCATGGAAGGTGAGCCACCATGGAAGGTGAGCCACCATGGAAGGTCAGCCACCATGGAAGGTCAGCCACCATGGAAGGTCAGCCACCATGGAAGGTCAGCCACCATGGAAGGTGAGCCACCATGGAAGGTGAGCCACCATGGAAGGTCAGCCACCATGGAAGGTGAGCCACCATGGAAGGTGAGCCACCATGGAAGGTGAGCCACCATGGAAGGTGAGCCACCATGGAAGGTGAGCCACCATGGAAGGTCAGCCACCATGGAAGGTGAGCCACCATGGAAGGTGAGCCACCATGGAAGGTGAGCCACCATGGAAGGTGAGTCACCATGGAAGGTCAGCCACCATGGAAGGTCAGCCACCATGGAAGGTCAGCCACCATGGAAGGTCAGCCACCATGGAAGGTCAGCCACCATGGAAGGTCAGCCACCATGGAAGGTGAGCCACCATGGAAGGTGAGCCACCATGGAAGGTCAGCCACCATGGAAGGTATCTGCTTAGTGACTAGATAGCTAACTGACTAAAAACTTAGCTAGCAACTGCCCAAACTATTATTTCTTAAAAGAAGTCCAGAATGGGTTCACAAGTTACTTTGTCTTTCGTAACAAGTCATGGTCGTAAGCTAGCTAGCTAGCTCTAATAGAATGCTAGCTATTACCTTTATTCGAGCTGGCATGGCTTAACCAGATGTAGCTAACCACTCTTGGTGTCTAGCCTTCAGCCTACATAATTATCTATATCAACCCACCAATATTCCACGTGGTCATATGCTCATGTAGACTTTATAATAAGGTAATAGTATATTATGCCAGACCACAGAGATTCAGCTAAGCATATTCCAGAGGATATCCGACAACCTAAGCGGTTCTACACCCCAAAAGCATGTCTATAGCCTTTAGCACTAGTAAGTTTGCCATAGGAAGGAACATATGTTGGAAGCACCATTGATTTTGCTAGCTAGCTAACAAGATCAACGGTGCTTCCAAGCTTTAGCTACGTACCCTAGTGTTGATGTGGTCATTTATTTACCAGTGAACAGTAACTCCGCTGTGCTTGTGTACACTAGCTTGTAGACAACCTAGTGCATATTAGTGGCACACCCACATTCTTCTGTCAGCAAAATTTATAATTAGTGCCCAGATGAGAGTAACCAGCAAAATGGTCTTGTTGCGTTCTGCTCTTCTAAGAAGCAGAGCTGTCACAGAAGGTAAGATGATCTAGTTGTTCAACATTAGGTAGCTAACTAAAAGCTAGGCTATCCACTACCTAAC
The DNA here is from genome assembly GCA_028752905.1 of Cladorhizidae sp. MBARI D1340-BT2. Classification (NCBI taxonomy): domain Eukaryota; kingdom Metazoa; phylum Porifera; class Demospongiae; order Poecilosclerida; family Cladorhizidae; species Cladorhizidae sp. MBARI D1340-BT2. The sequence continues at coordinate 31,222,854 of JAQNBH010000015.1, forward strand.
AATTGCTTCTAGAAGCTCAGATTGCGAGTCCCAAGTTACTTTGTTCTTCATGACAATTATGACTATGAAATCTGTAGCTAGTTCTAATAGAAAGCTAGCTGTTAGTTTTGCTAGAGCTTAGGTAGTAAGGCATTGTATCTAAATTGTATCAATGAAGAGTTTGTTGACAGAAATAGTAGATATGATGATGACTGCTATTGATAGTTTTCATCTTGTCTCCAAATGCAGGGGGATATGTTCTGAACAAGGACACTCTGTAAAAGCCAGCTCTTCAAGGAATAATTGATGTTAATATTTATGTTTGAATAACCTGTGAAGTCAGGAACAGATCCAGAGGATTGAATTGCAGTAGGAGGAGCTGGAAGTGAGTGTGGGGGAGTGGCTTGACAACTGCGACAGTAGGGGAGCTGGAAACGATGTTGAGGAGAGGTAGTTTGTTCTTTGGAAGGTCCAAGAAGCTGTACTGCCACTGGCTACTGGTGGACACAAATATCAAGTGAAGTGCCGGCTGCTCATGTGTTCCTCCGCAAACATGCCCTCGTCCGGATAGCCCTAGAAGTCACTGTCAGATTCGTCACTTGGAGGCATGTCCAAGTGCTCCAGCAAGAAATCTGGGCCAGATGTGACTACTGCAAACGATTCTATGTCTAATTTATACGAAAAAGGGAAATGCCAGTTGCTTATAGAAGGAAGTTACAATGCATGAATGAATTACCGCCAAAATAATGGTGGTTAAGTATGCACGTTCGAATGCGTTACTGACCGGCAAAGGGTTCAAAAACAAAGGTTGCACTAAGCGTTTGTGGTCTAATTGGTAAATTTCGTACGTTTTTTATATAATCAAAAAGAAATGAAGTAAGAAAATTTACCAATGCAGACAGCAAACATTACAGGTGTGGGTGGGTAGAGGGGTAGAGGGGTAGGGCAGGTGGGTAGGGCAGGTGTGTATGGCAGGTAGATAGGTAGATAGATAGGTATGTTGCTTTTGCCTAGCAACAATTAAACTAAGAAAACCAAATTTGTGTGTCATTCTAGCTTTAGCTACGCTCCCTCCTCTTCTAAGCTCTATATAGTAAGCAGTGGAATATATAGTAAGCAGTGGAACTGAGCACTTCCTAATTATATACATGAGTTCATTTTCCACCTTCAGCTAGCTAGCTACATATGTACATCGCAGCTGCCACATGCATATGTTATCTATCATAGTTATATATATATATCTCTTGCAAGTATTCCTTGACAGTCTTAGCAACCTGGGAGTAGAGCGTATGAGAGGCCTCCCACAAGTGCAGGAGTGTATAGGTTTGAGCACCTTGTGTTCTGTCATTAGTGATGCCAACAAGTAATGCAGGAGTTTGTGAGATTGTATAAAGAGCTACTCTTCATCCTGCCCCCTCCACTTTGCTACCTTCATCCTGCCCCCTCCACCTTGCCCCATTCATCCTGCCCCCTCCCCCTTGCCCCCTTCATCCTGCCCCCTCCACCTTGCCCCCTTAATCCTGCCCCCCCTTGCCCCCTTCATCTTGCCCCCTCCACTTTGCTACCTTCATCCTGCCCCCTCCACCTTGCCCCCTCCACCCTGCCTTTCTCCCTCCCACCTTCCTCATGTCATAGTACTCCAAATGAGGTAAAACACTCGAGAAGTATGTGTTACGCCACCCATTAACAAGGACAAGATCTAGGGATCCGATCCCTGATCTTGTCCTTGTTAATGGGTGGCGTAACATATACTTCTCGAGTGTCTAATAATCAACTTGAATTTTAACTCTCAATGAACTCTCAGTTGACATAATAACATTACAATAACCTTCTCAATAATCAACTTGAAATTATATTCTCTCGACGTTTTGACTAGATGCTCTAGCCCCTGCCCCCTCCACCTTGCCCCCTCCACCCTGCCTTTCTCCCTCCCACCTTCCTCATGTCATAGTACTCCAAATGAGGTAAAACACTCGAGAAGTATGTGTTACGCCACCCATTAACAAGGACAAGATCTAGGGATCCGATCCCTGATCTTGTCCTTGTTAATGGGTGGCGTAACATATACTTCTCGAGTGTCTAATAATCAACTTGAATTTTAACTCTCAATGAACTCTCAGTTGACATAATAACATTACAATAACCTTCTCAATAATCAACTTGAAATTATATTCTCTCGACGTTTTGACTAGATGCTCTAGCCTTCATCAGGAATAAATGAATTTTAATCTCTCATTATCCGTCTAGAATCATAATTGTGTTCCACAATCTGCGAGGTGACTGGCCATTAATTGGTAAGTGGGAGACTTAAGATAAAACCTGATCACATGACAAGGTCTGGCTTCAAGTTGATCTCAATAAGGTCATTGTAATTTCCCTATGTCAACTGAGAGTTCGTTGAGAATACATAAGCCAATCAGATAGCTGCATTTGAAAATAATATATAAACAATTTAAAAAAACTCGAGTTCTTCAGGTTGAAACTAGAGAGGTATTTTCACAAACCCGAGAAGTCTTCCAGATCAATTTCTTCAACCATGCCATTGCAACCAGAGGGCTGTCCACATCTGACATGGACTACTATAACTAACTATATTGTGAATCTAATGGCTCCATGGTAGACCATCGGCCCCAGAGGGAAGGCTAGCAACATGCTCAGAGAAGGGCCCAGGACTTCATCGTTGGTAACTTAAGTAGAAACCGTTGAAGGTTAAAAGTTTAGACTCTCGCGACCATCAAAACTATAAACACCACCGGTGGATACTCCCAGCCACGTATCTCTGGTTCCCTGACATTGCCGAACCTATTTTTTGATATTCTGGTAGAGTAATAGTTAAGATATGAAAGTATGGAGTTATGGCAATAACAAAAGATGCTTAAATTTATATTTATTTAATTTATTTATTTTCTCTAAAACCAGGCACATGTGACATTACACTCGTTAAAAGTTAACAAACTTTACGTGCATAATTTAGTCACTTTGAAGAGCAAGCGTTTACAATAAAGTGCGAGTGTTGTCTTGTAATATCATATCAACGTCCTGGCAACACCATCGAGGAAGTGGACAGTGCCAACAAAAAACGTATAACCTTTTTTTTTACAAATAAATTTGCAACATCCGGGGTGATGGCAACCATGTTGCTACTTTTGCTCGTTGCAATTTTCATAATTAATGACCCGAGCTGGGTGCCACATGACATGCACTCACTGGTAACCATCATTCAAGTAGAGGAAACTGGAATGAAGCCTGGTGCTACTGCTCTACTAACTCACTCCCAGGCAGACGGAACCTTCTTGCACTGAAACCTGCAGCCACGAGAGACCTTCGAGTCCACCATTCTGGCAGCAGCGACCTGTGGCATAGGTGTGTGTTTTATATACATCATAGTTACACATGGAGGAGGGAGGTACCCGGAGAAATCCCCCCTCTTCCTCCCAAAGTCTAGGGCCCCCCCCTGAACCACAAGAATGATTTATTCATCTTCTTTCAAGTAGTACAACAGAAACTACAAAAAACAAAACTATCTTTGAAATTACAATAATAATAATAATGATAATGATGATGATGATGATGATGATGATGATGATGATGATGATGATGATGATGATGATGATGATGATGATCATGATAATAATGATACTGTAATAAGATAATAATAATAATAATGATAATATAATGATAACAAAATATAATGATAACAATAATTATTATTATAGTGATAATAATGATGGTGATAATAACAACAACAACAACAATAATGATAATAATAATAATAATGGTAATAATAATAATAATAATAATGATAATAATAATAACAAGTAAGTAAAGACAAAAACAAACAAATAAAAGGTTATATATATAGATAGATATATCTAAAGGACCTGTCAAAACAAACACCTAGTCCTTCTACATGACAAGACAAGGTTAAGCAGTACATAATAATAGTAATAGTAGTAGATTAGTATAGCAGTGGTATAACAGTAGTAGTAGTATAACTAGTAGTATAGTAGTAGTATAGTCGTAGTAGTAGAGTAGTAGCACGTTTTATTAATCAACTATTAATTAATTAATTATCTATTTATCCACTATTTATCCACCTGTTAATAAATAATAATGAGTGGGATTATAAAGTCCTCAGGACTCATGTCTCCCCCAAAACAATGTTCCCTTCACCGAATCAGCGTTGCCTCTTTGCATGGCGACTACCAATCTATAGTTGAGGAAGAGGAGTGAGTAGTCGTCCTTAGCCCCTCAGGGAGGTGATGGTTCCAAACCATTCCTGACAACTCCACTGCTAGTAGTTGGAAGCTATAAGATGAGTCGACGTTGTCATGCTTGACCTTCTTCTTCACCTCTGCCAGAGAAGCCACTGCACCTGCCTCCTTACTTGCGGCATTCGGCGTGTAAGGAGGGGCAGAGTAATCCATGCACTTGAGATCATGTGATGCTCCGAGATGTAACTTTGGCTGCAGACAAAGCACAGCTAATGATGATATTGATGGACGTGTAGCTAATGAGACGATCCATCACTCCATCTTCATCAGGCCATGAGTAGCTAGGGCAATCACTCCACCTTCATCAGGCCAGTAGCTAGGGCAACCACTCCACCTTCATCAGGCCAGTAGCTAGGGCAACCACTCCACCTTCATCAGGCCATGAGTAGCTAGGGCAACCACTCCACCTCCATCAGGCCATGACTAGGGAAATCACTCCACCTTCATCAGGCCATGAGTAGCTAGGGCAATCACTCCACCTTCATCAGGCCATGAGTAGCTAGGGCAACCACTCCACCTTCATCAGGCCATGACTAGGGCAATCACTCCACCTCCATCAGGCCATGAGTAGCTAGGGCAACCACTCCACCTCCATCAGGCCAGTAGCTAGGGCAATCACTCCACCTTCATCAGGCCATGAGTAGCTAGGGCAATCACTCCACCTCCATCAGGCCAGTAGCTAGGGCAATCACTCCACCTTCATCAGGCCATGAGTAGCTAGGGCAATCACTCCACCTTCATCAGGCCATGACTAGGGCAATCACTCCACCTCCATCAGGCCATGAGTAGCTAGGGCAACCACTCCACCTCCATCAGGCCATGACTAGGGCAACCACTCCACCTCAATCAGGCCATGAGTAGCTAGGGCAATCACTCCACCTCCATCAGGCCATGAGTAGGGCAATCACTCCACCTTCATCAGGCCATGAGTAGCTAGGGCAATCACTCCACCTTCATCAGGCCATGAGTAGCTAGGGCAATCACTCCACCTTCATCAGGCCATGAGTAGGGCAATCACTCCACCTTCATCAGGCCATGAGTAGCTAGGGCAATCACTCCACCTTCATCAGGCCAGTAGCTAGGGCAATCACTCCACCTTCATCAGGCCATGAGTAGGGCAATCACTCCACCTTCATCAGGCCATGACTAGGGCAATCACTCCACCTCCATCAGGCCATGAGTAGCTAGGGCAACCACTCCACCTCCATCAGGCCATGACTAGGGCAACCACTCCACCTCCATCAGGCCATGAGTAGCTAGGGCAATCACTCCACCTCCATCAGGCCATGAGTAGGGCAATCACTCCACCTTCATCAGGCCATGAGTAGCTAGGGCAATCACTCCACCTTCATCAGGCCATGAGTAGGGCAATCACTCCACCTCCATTAGGCCATGAGTAGGGCAATCACTTCACCTTCATCAGGCCATGAGTAGCTAGGGCAACCACTCCACCTCCATCAGGCCATGACTAGGGCAATCACTCCACCTCCATCAGGCCATGAGTAGCTAGGGCAATCACTCCACCTCCATCAGGCCATGACTAGGGCAATCACTCCACCTTCATCAGGCCATGAGTAGCAAGGGCAATCACTCCACCTTCATCAGGCCATGACTAGGGCAATCACTCCACCTTCATCAGGCCATGAGTAGCTAGGGCAACCACTCCACCTCCATCAGGCCATGACTAGGGCAATCACTCCACCTTCATCAGGCCATGAGTAGCTAGGGCAACCACTCCACCTTCATCAGGCCAGTAGCTAGGGCAACCACTCCACCTTCATCAGGCCAGTAGCTAGGGCAATCACTCCACCTTCATCAGGCCATGAGTAGCTAGGGCAACCACTCCACCTTCATCAGGCCAGTAGCTAGGGCAATCACTCCACCTTCATCAGGCCAGTAGCTAGGGCAACCACTCCACCTCCATCAGGCCATGAGTAGCTAGGGCAATCACTCCACCTTCATCAGGCCAGTAGCTAGGGCAACCACTCCACCTCCATCAGGCCATGACTAGGGCAACCACTCCACCTTCATCAGGCCATGAGTAGCTAGGGCAATCACTCCACCTTCATCAGGCCATGAGTAGCTAGGGCAATCACTCCACCTTCATCAGGCCATGAGTAGCTAGGGCAATCACTCCACCTCCATCAGGCCATGACTAGGGCAATCACTCCACCTTCATCAGGCCATGAGTAGCTAGGGCAACCACTCCACCTCCATCAGGCCATGACTAGGGCAATCACTCCACCTTCATCAGGCCATGAGTAGCTAGGGCAACCACTCCACCTTCATCAGGCCATGAGTAGCTAGGGCAATCACTCCACCTCCATCAGGCCATGACTAGGGCAATCACTCCACCTTCATCAGGCCATGAGTAGCTAGGGCAACCACTCCACCGTCATCAGGCCATGACTAGGGCAATCACTCCACCTTCATCAGGCCATGAGTAGCTAGGGCAATCACTCCACCTTCATCAGGCCATGACTAGGGCAACCACTCCACCTTCATCAGGCCAGTAGCTAGGGCAATCACTCCACCTTCATCAGGCCAGTAGCTAGGGCAACCACTCCACCTCCATCAGGCCATGAGTAGCTAGGGCAATCACTCCACCTTCATCAGGCCATGACTAGGGCAATCACTCCACCTCCATCAGGCCATGAGTAGCTAGGGCAACCACTCCACCTCCATCAGGCCATGAGTAGCTAGGGCAACCACTCCACCTCCATCAGGCCATGAGTAGCTAGGGCAACCACTCCACCTTCATCAGGCCAGTAGCTAGGGCAATCACTCCACCTTCATCAGGCCAGTAGCTAGGGCAACCACTCCACCTCCATCAGGCCATGAGTAGCTAGGGCAATCACTCCACCTTCATCAGGCCAGTAGCTAGGGCAATCACTCCACCTTCATCAGGCCATGAGTAGCTAGGGCACCCACTCCACCTTCATCAGGCCATGAGTAGCTAGGGCAACCACTCCACCTTCATCAGGCCATGACTAGGGCAATCACTCCACCTTCATCAGGCCATGAGTAGCTAGGGCAATCACTCCACCTTCATCAGGCCATGAGTAGCTAGGGCAATCACTCCACCTTCATCAGGCCATGAGTAGCTAGGGCAATCACTCCACCTTCATCAGGCCATGAGTAGCTAGGGCAATCACTCCACCTTCATCAGGCCATGAGTAGCTAGGGCACCCACTCCACCTTCATCAGGCCATGAGTAGCCACAATAGCAACAGATGTGGGGCTTGCAAGGTAATGAAACTAGACTACTACTCGGATGGTGTCATTGTCCATGCACATACAAGAGAAGAACTAGGAGGGGAATTCAGCAGCACTCCAGGATTTTGACAAGTGCTCCCGGGATAGAGCACTTAGGATCGTATCTCTAGTGACAATGTCAGAGCAGATTATTTCTGTCTTATGGTGGTCTAGGTGAAGAACCAGCTCCACCATCTCCACATCACTCGGCACACCCTCCACACTCTCTGAGAATGCCACCTTCCAGGCAGGACAGGGGCACCTCAGACATCCGGCAAGAACGAAGCTGGTGGATATAGTCAAGCGGAATAGAAGAGGACCCGATGATTGCCTGGCTGTACTCCTTCGGCTGATTATTAACTCTTTATCTTGCCAGAAGATCATGAAGGGTGAGGAGTATGGAGTGGTTAAGGAGTCATGTCTGGGGGCCAATCTCTGACCTGCATCCAACATCTCATCCTAGTTTAGAGAAATGCATTGGAGAGAAAAGAAGAGAAAGGAATCAGAACTGCCCATGTAGATCACAAGCAGTTAGATGATCCTTTACCAACTATGTTGGGTGTATATGGTAAAGGGTCACCTAACTGGCTATGGTCTACATGGGTACAGTCCTGTTCCACTTCTTCTTAACAGTCAATCCATATTCTATGTTCCACGTTGCGTGTTCCATGTTCCGTGTTGCATGTTCCGTGTTCCATTTAATAATAAAAACATTCTTGGTCTTGCTGCTATATTGTTTGTTTGCATTAGCCAGCGTAGTGAATGGTCCTTTCTACACTACACATATCAGCACGTGCCATGTCTTGCTGCTATTGTTGGTTGTACCCATGTAGGGGCCAGCTACAGCCGCCTTCAAGGGTATGTAACAGCTGCACTGGAAAGCTCCCCTCCACAAAATAACAACAACAACAAAACAGAAGATATTTTGGTGGAGAAGCTGTAGTCAGTCTCCTTTGGACTTGCTCAGTGCCACAAACAAGCAGCTGAACTGAGCACGGCTTATGGCACGTGCATTAACTTGTTGTGTCGTCAATACTTTTTACACACTACCTATATATGTTTTTTTGTTGTTTTTGTAATGGACTACCTTAGCGATGGATCCAAGAGACTGGCTTGAGTCTTTATCAACTCAGTTGGTTTCTGGGGGTGGGGGTTACAATTCACCATTTTGAAATAGGAATAGGGAGAGCCACTGCACCCCCCCCCCCCCCCCCCCCCCCCATAATTGAAAGACCCTAATAAGAGTGCACCTTATATAGACCCATGTAAACACACCAACACATTTAAATAGTCTCATGTTTCCTGTGGCATGTCTGGGATTACCCAATGGATTCTTGGGCTTTTTTGAGCCTCAACCACAAGGCATAGCTACTTCTAGTGATGCACTATCACTGCCATCTCATATTCCTTTTAACACATCAGGTTTCTTCCCTTCCCTTGAAGTGTGTGGGGTGTGGGTGGGGCTAAAAGGAGAACTGTAGACAGAGTGTTCCCATGGTATCATGTTAGACTTTCTGTCACTGAATAAGTTGCCAAGAGTTCAAGGACATCTCTGGACACACAGACAGAACGACTGTTGATGTACGTAGAACGAACCACAAAGCCGAGAGGTTACGGTCAGCGGCCGAGAGGTTACGGTCAGTGGGGCACTACTCCAAATGAAGTATCTTGTATGCGGATGAATGGAATAAACTTCATGCATCATGGTTGCATCATATAATTGCAGATCTGAAATCACGTTGTTGTTTTTCCCTGGGGAAAACTGGTGGGGATGGGAGAGGTGGGGGGAGGAGGGGGAGGGGGGATGGGAGAGGGGGGAGCAGCCACTGAGCCACAGCCTCCCCATGGAACTCAACTCAAGAACTGGAACTCAAGAACTGGAACTCAAGAACTGGAACTCAAGAACTGCATTTAAAGAGCATTCAAGTAGAGTAGGTAGTGTGGCCAACCTTAAATCTGCCGGAGTAGAAGGTTTGTTACTGTTCCTATTATGGGATCCAGCATCATATTAAGGGAACTGTCAGCCTAGTATGAGATCCAGCAGCTACTAGAGGTATCTAGGTATATTAAGGGAACTGTCAGCTGGTATGGGATCCAACAGCAGTTACTTAGAGGTATCTAGATATATTAAGGGAACTGTCAGCTGGTATGGGACCATCAGCAGTTACTAGAGGTATCTAGATATATTAAGGGAACTGTCAGCTGGTATGGGATCCAGCAGCACACTAGAGGTATCTAGATATATGAAATTGTCAAGGTCAGTTGCAGTACTTAGTTTTTAGTTCTAAATGGTCCATGAAAAACTACCTGCCCAAGACAATACAGTTTTAGATACTGTAGCTACAAGTTATGTTTGCACAAACCAGCTAACAATACTGACTTGCTAGAGCACTTAGACTTTTCTGGGGCAGCCTTGTAGATCTTGGGTGGATAACTAATGTTTATCTCCACAACCAAATTGTTTTTTTAATTGCTTCTCAGGCCGAGTTCCAGATGAAGGCTAGAGCATCTAGTCCAATTTCAAGTTGATTATTGAGAAGGTTTGAAATTGACTGTAGCTGACTGCTGTTAAAAGTTGTAGTTGTCTGTGCCTGGTGCTGTGTGTGTGTGTGTGTGCAGTGTATGTGTCAGTATAATTATGGTGTCTTATAGCTTGAAGGTGTTCCTTTCAAAAGTACAGCTGTGGTCTTGTTCTGTGGGCTAAGACTACACAGGGAGGCTGACCAAAGTTGCACCACCTTGTGCTGTCAAAGGACAAGGTTACCTATTACATAAGGAGGTGCTTATTGCTTACTGACACTCCAAAGATACCTCGACAATCCAGCGAGATACATCATAACTTTGCATGTGCTTGTGGTTTAGTGGTGATTTAAATCTGTGACATGAAGAGTGGTCAACGGAGCTCGGTAGAGGTCCAGTGCGTGCAGAGAAGAGGAAAGACTACCTCACTCCTGCTATGACAGAACTGACTCCGAATGCGATGATGACATCATGAGTGAGGATGACGTACGTTTAGATCAGCAAGAACAGCTGATTGCCAAGTAAAAGTGCCACTGGAATGAGTAGCAGTACTGCCATTGTTGCCAGAGAGAGTGGCTCTATAACTGTGTGCTCAATGAAAACCCCAAAAGCCTAACAACCTATGGAGAATGCTGTTCTGTCCTCATTCATAAAGAAAGGCTGAAGTAGTTCCCATGGATCACACTCTGCACTGGGTAGTCTGGGGAGCATAAGCTGCTAATTTTCGCAAAGAAAGGGGGTGAAGTTTTCTTACTTTTTTTTGAGAACTTTTAAAGTAGGCAGTTGAAGGGTTTCGAATCCATGAGAGCTCGGTCCATCACCTGGAGGCACAAGGAAAGCATCAACCACTAAACAGCCCCTCCTTAAACTCCAGGAAGTTCCACGATCGGGACTCATGAGGCAACTGGAAGCAGTGAGGTCTCTTCTGAGACGTGGCATTGCATTGAGACTCGTGAAGCAACTGGAGGCAGTGAGGTCTCTTCTGAGACGTGGCATTGCATTGAGACTCATGAAGCAACTGGAGGCAGTGAGGTCTCTTCTGAGACGTGGCATTGCATTGAGACTCATGAAGCAACTGGAGGCAGTGAGGTCTCTTCTGAGACGTGGCATTGCATTGAGACTCATGAAGCAACTGGAGGCAGTGAGGTCTCTTCTGAGACGTGGCATTGCATTGAGACTCATGAAGCAACTGGAGGCAGTGAGGTCTCTTCTGAGACGTGGCATTGCATTGAGACTCATGAAGCAACTGGAGGCAGTGAGGTCTCTTCTGAGACGTGGCATTGCATTGAGACTCATGAAGCAACTGGAGGCAGTGAGGTCTCTTCTGAGACGTGGCATTGCATTGAGACTCATGAAGCAACTGGAGGCAGTGAGGTCTCTTCTGAGACGTGGCATTGCATTGAGACTCATGAAGCAACTGGAGGCAGTGAGGTCTCTTCTGAGACGTGGCATTGCACATTGCATTGAGACTCATGAAGCAACTGGAGGCAGTGAGGTCTCTTCTGAGACGTGGCATTGCATTGAGACTCATGAAGCAACTGGAGGCAGTGAGGTCTCTTCTGAGACGTGGCATTGCATTGGGACTCATGAAGCAACTGGAGGCAGTGAGGTCTCTTCTGAGACGTGGCATTGCATTGAGACTCATGAAGCAACTGGAAGCAGTGAGGTCTCTTCTGAGACGTGGCATTGCATTGAGATTCATGAAGCAACTGGAGGCAGTGAGGTCTCTTCTGAGACGTGGCATTGCATTGAGACTCATGAAGCAACTGGAGGCAGTGAGGTCTCTTCTGAGACGTGGCATTGCATTGAGACTCATGAAGCAACTGGAGGCAGTGAGGTCTCTTCTGAGACGTGGCATTGCATTGAGACTCATGAAGCAACTGGAGGCAGTGAGGTCTCTTCTGAGACGTGGCATTGCATTGAGACTCATGAAGCAACTGGAGGCAGTGAGGTCTCTTCTGAGATCTGAGACGTGGCATTGCATTGAGACTCATGAAGCAACTGGAGGCAGTGAGGTCTCTTCTGAGACGTGGCATTACATTGAGACTCATGAAGCAACTGGAAGCAGTGAGGTCTCTTCTGAGACGTGGTTGCATTGAGACTCATGAAGCAGCTGGAAGCAGTGAGGTCTCTTCTGAGACGTGGCATTGCATTGAGACTCATGAAGCAACTGGAGGCAGTGAGGTCTCTTCTGAGACGTGGCATTGCATTGAGACTCATGAAGCAACTGGAAGCAGTGAGGTCTCTTCTGAGACGTGGCATTGCATTGAGACTCATGAAGCAACTGGAGGCAGTGAGGTCTCTTCTGAGACGTGGCATTGCATTGAGACTCATGAAGCAACTGGAGGCAGTGAGGTCTCTTCTGAGACGTGGCATTGCATTGAGACTCATGAAGCAACTGGAAGCAGTGAGGTCTCTTCTGAGACGTGGCATTGCATTGAGACTCATGAAGCAACTGGAGGCAGTGAGGTCCCTTCTGAGACGTGGCATTGCATTGAGACTCATGAAGCAACTGGAGGCAGTGAGGTCTCTTCTGAGACGTGGCATTACATTGAGACTCATGAAGCAACTGGAGACAGTGAGGTCTCTTCTGAGACGTGGCATTGCATTGAGACTCATGAAGCAACTGGAAGCAGTGAGGTCTCTTCTGAGACGTGGCATTGCATTGAGACTCATGAAGGAACTGGAGGCAGTGAGGTCTCTTCTGAGACGTGGCATTGCATTGAGACTCATGAAGCAACTGGAGGCAGTGAGGTCTCTTCTGAGACGTGGCATTACATTGAGACTCATGAAGCAACTGGAAGCAGTGAGGTCTCTTCTGAGACGTGGCATTGCATTGAGACTCATGAAGCAGCTGGAAGCAGTGAGGTCTCTTCTGAGACGTGGCATTGCATTGAGACTCATGAAGCAACTGGAGGCAGTGAGGTCTCTTCTGAGACGTGGCATTGCATTGAGACTCATGAAGCAACTGGAAGCAGTGAGGTCTCTTCTGAGACGTGGCATTGCATTGAGACTCATGAAGCAACTGGAGGCAGTGAGGTCTCTTCTGAGACGTGGCATTGCATTGAGACTCATGAAGCAACTGGAAGCAGTGAGGTCTCTTCTAAGACATGAGAGGGCAACTTACACCAACTACTGGCTTCCTGGTCGGGTAGTAATGCTATTGTCATTAAAAACTTTGATTGAAGAAGGCAACACATGCTACTTGATATGCCGAATGAGCTAATTACTTTACTTGAATTACTTTAATGGAGCAGAACGTTTTGAGACAGCTGTTGCACAAATCAAGAGAGATTATCCTGGCTGGTATGCTAGCATTGCAAGTGATGTTAATTGCAAGGAAAGCCTGATCTGTCTATCATATACGTTGATGATCAGTATGTAGTCTACGAAGATGCCTTAGGGCATCTCAGTCTCCCTGATATAACAGACTATACTTTATGTTGAGTGCAGAAAGCTATGCTCATACCTTCCATGCTTGTCACTCACTGCGCTGAGGACAAGCAGGTGATGGAGTAGCCATGCAAGGAAAGAGAAAGGGTGTGGCCTATATACTCCCAACAGAAATAAGTCACAGCAGTTCTTCCTGTACATTGTGTGGCAGATTCTCTGAATCTCTGACTTCGAGATGTCGAAGTGGCTAATTAAATTACTGAGAGATGTTTTGGACATTGTGAAGGAGATGTTGGCTCGCCTCACCACTCTCCCAAGCAGTTACATCGCTTGCATGAGAAAATGTTGCCGAGTCGGGTCCAAAATATAGTATCAGAACCTCTCGTCGCTGCACAGTATTAACAGAAGCAATAGGTGATGTGATTAAGCAACATACAGTGACCATGGAGACCATGGAGACCATCATGGAAACCATGGAAACCATCATGGAGACCATCATGGAAACCATGGAAACCATCATGGAAACTATGGAAACCATCATGGAGACCATGGAAACCATCATGGGGACTATCATGGAGACCACCATGGAAACCATGGAAACCATCATGGAGACCATCATGGAAACCATCATGGAAACTATGGAAACCATCATGGAGACCATGGAAACCATCATGGGGACTATCATGGAGACCATCATGGAAACCATGGAAACCATCATGGAGACTATCATGGAAACCATGCATCACCAGCATGTGAAGAAGATGGTCTGAAGACTGTTAGAGTTCTTGCTGCTCTTGAGAGCATGATTTGTTCTTTGGTTTGAAACTGGGCTACCTTCATTTTGATGTAGCTGAGGAAACAGCGAGATATGTCTGCCCAAGTAGCAGTATTGGTTTTGAGCCGACATGTAGGGTTAAAGTTTGGAGAACCAAAATTGTCAGATGAAGAAACCTTTTGATTGACAGTGGCTCATCTGTTTTGGGAATCATCTGTTTTGGGAACCAAAATAAATTCATCAGCGCAATTTTGTGGCCCAAAACTATTAGATATATTTGAGCGGAAAGATATAATGCAACCTACAAGTCTGCTAATCGAAGAGCATTGTATTGAAGAGTAGAAGAGTTTGAGACGCAGTGTTGGAAGGTGTTCTAAACTTTAGCAGATTGTAGAGACAGCTGGGAGTTTTAGGTCACCAGGGCTTACAGAGGTGAAGAAAGTAAGCAGTATTCACACTGTGAGGGAGAGAGGGAATATCCACACTGAACCAGGCAGTCCAGTCAAAGGTGCACTAGCTGTTGGGACTGAACCAGGCAGTCACAGGTGCACTAGCTGTTGAGACTGAACCAGGCAGTCACAGGTGCACTAGCTGTTGAGACTGAACCAGGCAGTCACAGGTGCACTAACTGTTGAGACTGTACCAGGCAGTCACAGGTGCACTAGCTGTTGAGACTGAACCAGGCAGTCACAGGTGCACTAGCTGTTGAGACTGTACCAGGCAGTCACAGGTGCACTAACTGTTGAGACTGTACCAGGCAGTCACAGGTGCACTAGCTGTTGAGACTGAACCAGGCAGTCACAGGTGCACTAACTGTTGAGACTGAACCAGGCAGTCACAGGTTCACTAGCTGTTGAGACTGTACCAGGCAGTCACAGGTGCACTAACTGTTGAGACTGTACCAGGCAGTCACAGGTGCACTAACTGTTGAGACTGAACCAGGCAGTCACAGGTGCACTAGCTGAACCAGGCAGTCACAGGTTCACTAGCTGTTGAGACTGTACCAGGCAGTCACAGGTGCACTAGCTGTTGAGACTGTACCAGGCAGTCACAGGTGCACTAACTGTTGAGACTGTACCAGGCAGTCACAGGTTCACTAGCTGTTGAGACTGAACCAGGCAGTCACAGGTTCACTAGCTGTTGAGACTGTACCAGGCAGTCACAGGTGCACTAGCTGTTGAGACTGAACCAGGCAGTCACAGGTGCACTAGCTGTTGAGACTGAACCAGGCAGTCACAGGTGCACTAACTGTTGAGACTGTACCAGGCAGTCACAGGTGCACTAGCTGTTGAGACTGTACCAGGCAGTCACAGGTGCACTAACTGTTGAGACTGTACCAGGCAGTCACAGGTTCACTAGCTGTTGAGACTGTACCAGGCAGTCACAGGTGCACTAGCTGTTTGGACTGAACCAGGCAGTCACAGGTTCACTAGCTGTTGAGACTGTACCAGGCAGTCACAGGTGCACTAGCTGTTGAGACTGTACCAGGCAGTCACAGGTGCACTAGCTGTTGAGACTGTACCAGGCAGTCACAGGTGCACTAGCTGTTGAGACTGAACCAGGCAGTCACAGGTGCACTAGCTGTTGAGACTGAACCAGGCAGTCACAGGTGCACTAGCTGTTGAGACTGAACCAGGCAGTCACAGGTTCACTAGCTGTTGAGACTGAACCAGGCAGTCACAGGTGCACTAGCTGTTGAGACTGTACCAGGCAGTCACAGGTGCACTAGCTGTTGAGACTGTACCAGGCAGTCACAGGTGCACTAGCTGTTGAGACTGAACCAGGCAGTCACAGGTGCACTAGCTGTTGAGACTGTACCAGGCAGTCACAGGTGCACTAGCTGTTGAGACTGAACCAGGCAGTCACAGGTGCACTAGCTGTTGAGACTGTAGCTAACTGTCCCATCACCTCTTCTACATCACAAAGGGCTTTCCCAATACTTAAGACGTAAGACGCCTGCTAATGCACTCGTGTGTGACTGAGCAGAGAGCAGAGACTTAATAACCTCACACACACAAGCATCTTAGAGATGGTTCAAAGATTGTCGAGAGACTTCATCTCATCAAATGAGAAGCGACACAGATACTTTGGTATTTAATTCAAAATAAAACATCTTAATGATGTGTGTGTGTGTTATTGTCAAATTCTTGCCAAATTCTCCCCCCCCCCCCCCCGTAATTTGACCGTTCCTCAGCACTAATAGCTGCTATGGCTACAGCTATTCTTCAACTATACTCGTCACAGAACTCAGAGCTAACTCCAGTTCTGGGACATTATGAGCTCTGCTGGCTCTTGCTCTAGCTCCAGCATCAGGCCTCGGTACATCTATATAGATATATCAAAGAGAACTCCCAAAGTACATAACTAGTTTTTATTCCAGGAACCGACAGGCCTAGAATGATAGTTCAACAAGGCTTTAGATATACACAAGTCATACTGCAAGTTATAACTATATAGCACACTTGCTAGGACAATTTCTCAGCCTTCCCTCATCGCTCACATGAAGACCTTGGGTCAGTAGCTAATGGACTACCAACACTGACTGGGCAACTTTCAGGACAAGCGTAAACTTTATAGTTAGTTTTGATTTTTGATTTTCTTGTAAACAGCTTGGATGCCAGGGGTAATTAATTACCTAGGTTACACAAAGAGATGGTTTACAGCAGGGACAGATTCACCCCCCCCCCCCCCCCCCCCCCCTCCCCCCCTCACCTCCACTACCTTTTGGTTCTCAAAGTTGTTAATCAGTAAGAAATCAAGAACAAAGAAATGTTAAAATGTAGCTCTACTAACTTAATTAATTAAAGACATGCTAAAATTCACACTGACTGTGTTGCAGCTGTTAACCTTCCCATAAGGTCACAGCTTAATTGAAAGTTCAAAATTTCAGAGCAGCTGCTGGGTTTGTGCATGAAATGAAGAAGCTGCATGAAAATGACTGCCATATTAAAAAGTTAACTAGTTCAGTAACAAATTAGCTACTAGGGTAGACTTGACAACATGCTTTAACTAGCTATGTCTGCCAGATCCAATTCTGTGACAAGCTGCCACCAGAGAAAACATGCCCTGCAGCAGTTGCCACAATGGACTCTGGTCCACCAGGTTGTAAGTAGTCCAAGTGTCAATGATCTATCAACAAGTGATCCAGACACCCCAATCACATGAAGTGTAGCAGTCTTAGCAGTAGTCTATCCAGAGATCCAGCCCTATCACGTCAAGTGTAGTAGTCTTACTGATCCAGCCCCAACCACTTCAAGTGTAGTTCCTAGCAGTAGTTTTCCAGAGATCCAGCCCCAACCACTTCAAGTGTAGTTCCTAGCAGTAGTTTTCCAGAGATCCAGCCCCAACCACTTCAAGTGTAGTTCCCTAGCAGTAATGATCCAGCCCCAATCACTTCAAGTGTAGTTCCCTAGCAGGAATGATCCAGCCCCAATCACTTCAAGTGTAGTTCCTAGCAGTAATGATCCAGCCCCAATCACTTCAAGTGTAGTTCCTAGCAGTAATGATCCAGCCCCAATCACTTCAAGTGAAGTTCCTAGCAGTAATCTATCCCGAGATCCAGCCCCAATCACTTCAAGCAGTTAAGCTACTGACTTGGGAGCAATGATGGCAGCATGTGGTTGTTTAGACAATTTGAGAAAACTAGGGGAAATATTGATGCCACCCAGAGATTCCAATACCTCACTTTACACACTGCATCAGTTTTTCTGATGCACTTCACTCCCGTCACGTCATTAAGCAGGGACAATCGTTGGAAAGTGATTTTCTAGCATCTAAAAAGATTCCATGATTGTTTTCATGATAGTTTTACGGTGAGGAGCTTGAAGGAGGGATTAGTCGCTATTGTCCCCTTCTTCCAGTCACCCAATAGGGGGAGGTTGCTGAGGAACAAAAATTCAGCGCACCAAAACCCCCTTAATTTTGAATTGTGTGCATGGCCTTCCATGTGGGTGTGGTCAAGGTTGACCACAATATTATGTGTGGTTAGGGGAGTGGCCATCATATGTTGGTATGGTTAAGGGTGTGACCATCATATGGAGGTGTGGTTAAGGGAGTGGCCATCATATGTTGGTATGGTTAAGGGTGAGGCCTCCACTCCATATTTTTTTTTAAATGCTGAATCTTCCCACTTTTCTCTGATAGTTTGCTTTGTAAGGACATGTTTGCATTCATGACTGATTCGATGTTCCTTCTTCCTCTTGTGCTGCAACGAGGAAGTGTGAGAACCAACTCCTTCCTGGTGTTAAGGCCACACTTGCTAATGCATTCAACCCAATCTACGTGGAATTATACACCCTAAGACCTAAGTAGGACAAGGTCAACTGCCACCTTCGACGAACTCCTTCTGGCCGATCTTCTGTTCCTGGAGATTCTTTACCTGACAAAGGCTGTGCAGGCACCTATGAACGCTCTGGACTCCTTTAAGGAGCAATTCCTGGGCAGATGTTTTTATCGTAGACCTTGTCCAACTGAGGTAGCCGACTTGCTGACTTAAACGGAGACATATTCCCCTCAAAAAAACTGTCAGAAGTAGCTGAGGCTTGTTTATATTCAACACCAGAACAACATCAAGCTGGGACCAAAATAATCTTCATTGGCTTTAAAATGTTTAACATGTTGAAGTCTTGTTTTAGTACACAGCTTTTTGCCTTCCACTACTTGCCTTGCCAAGCTACCCACTGCTTGCTCATTACGTCATGTCTCTGCAGTTCTCCTCATCTCCTAGGTCATTATCACCTTTCCTTCCCATAGCTATTGGAGTAAAGCCTTTCCTCTCGGCTATTATATCAAACTACAGCTTATTGCATTAGGACTCGTTCATGAAATATGTATAGTTGACATAGTTGTAGATGGAGGGGTGTGGTTTCTACAGACAAAAGTTTTGGCATTAGAGTTAGTGTTAGGTTCTCCATTATTATTATTGTTATTATTATTATTGCTATTATTATTATTATTATAATTATTATTATTATTATTATTATTATTATTATTATTATTATTATTATTATTATTATTATTATTATTATTATTATTATTATTATTATTATTATTATTATTAATTTATTATTATTATATTATTATTATTATCATTATTATTATCATTATTATTATTATTATTATTATTATTATTATTATTATTATTATTATTATTATTATTATTATTATTATTATTATTATTAATTTATTATTATTATTAATTTATTATTATTATTATTATTATTATTATTATTATTATTATTATTATTATTATTATTATTATTATTATTATTATTAATTTATTATTATTATTATTATTATTATTATTATTATTATTAATTACTATTACTATTATTATTATTATTATTATTACTATTATTATTATTCTATTATTGTTATTAGAGGATGCATGGAGGGTGCAGGTGCATGTAGAGGGTGTATGGTATTTTGTTATAATTTTAACAAAATGATTGGTTGCTGGTGTATCCCTATGACCCTCTTGTGCCCCCTGCAATATCTGCGCACAATGACAACAGAGAGGTGGACCTCACATGCTTGCAATCATAATATATAAGGTCACCCTAAAATGCACCCAGCAAGATTGTGCTTGAACAATACTCCAGCGGACTAATATTGGGGATTCATTTGATGCACTTAACGTGTGTAGATGAACACCTAATGTTGTGGTAAGTACGTTTCCTTACATGCGCAATCCAATAATATGCCACTATAATAATTATTTACAAGCTACCCAGCTAGCAAATTCAAACAACACATCTCGCATCTGTTGCCCCCCACTTGACCAACTAGGTTTGGTGAGTCCTGCTTACTCCTTACAGAATGAAAATCGAGAGAATTTTTTTTTGCATCGTGTACACATAAAGAAAAGGCCTGAATAATGCACACTTAGTTACAGGCACGGAATATTCCTGCATGCAGTGGGATTTCCCGCCATTCCCCCCCCCCTCTCCCTCCATCCCACGGCCACATAACATGAAAATGTTTTCGCCCATGCAGATAGTTGAGCTGTTCTCACAAGTAAAAGGTTTTTTTCCATCCTAGCCACTTCTCTCACCTTTTATCAAAGCGAACTAGTTTTGACCAATGCAGTTAAGACACACACAGAGAGAGACAGGGGAAGATAGAGCCTTTGAAAGAGACTACCATCACCTGATCAATTACATTAGGTCTGCTGAACCACCATTGTTCCATTTCTCCATTTCTGCTTGCTAACATATTGATGCATTTTCCCCCTTACACTTGGCCCTTGGCCAGGTTGGACTGCCCACATTATGAGAAGCGAGGTCAAGGTATTCAAGACAGTCACTGCAAGAAGAGGAGAATCTCCCGCAGGAGAGCTGGCTACATCAGTTATCCAAACATTTTCTGTTAGCTGGACACCCTCAGCTCCCAACCTGTTGACCCAACCCATCTTGTTTTTCCCATAGTCTGTTCAGTCATCAAACCCCCAAACATGGATGCACTAATGTTATTATTACCTCAGCACCAGCTGTGCTATGCAAAGCCCCTTTTCATCTTTGTGCAGGTCAGGACAAACTTAGAGGTGGGGCTTCGATGCAAACATAGCTTCATACAGCCTTGCGGTTATACAAACCCATCTGCTCGGGCTCCCCAGTTATAATTCACTTTGCTGCCTATCAGACTGTCTCTCAGATAAACTTTTATCACCAGTTTTCCTTTCCTACTTGGGAGGGGATGCCCTATTGAGTGCTCTCAGGATATTTTAGCTTACTTACTGCATGCATGACGTTTATGAACCTGGGCACACTAAGGCTATATATTAATTAAAGTAGTTGGTTTTCTGACCTCTTCAACCAGCCTGTTGACCATAGCTGTACCCACCGTCTCCCAGTCAACATCTTCATGGCCAGCTTCGTGGTGCAGGGCGAGTTATAGCCAGGAAGAAAATACAATGGGCTTGATTAAGCAAGTTACCGTGTCTAAAGCATTAGCAGCTTACCAAAGTGCCCATGAACGGCGTACCTAGTCCCTCGCACTGGAGTCTGTAGTAAACAGATTGTGATTAACTCAGCTGCAAACCATTACTAATACTATATCTTACAACAGGTTTAGCGGACATCTCCTTAGCAAATAGAACTTTATACGAGAAGGCTTCTCCGCTACTCAGCACTGGAAACACAATTCATAAAACAACCACCCGCACTTAGAGCGCTTGGTGGTTGCGGTAGTAAACTGAAAGTGGATTTCCCCCTATTATGCTGACTGCAAGTCCCCAAACACCCGCGTAATTCATCTCGCGAAGTCCGCCAATCCAAGAGACATGACAAACTTTAACAAACAACAGACAATTCTGGTATTAAATGATTCATAATTCATGTATATGTATGTCTGGTTTGATGAATGTTGAAACCAGTTGGATGATCCCCAAATACAGCACAGTCATCACACAACTCAGAGCTGAAAGCCAGTGACTCATTCTCAGAAGTGTAATCCTCCGCAGTTCGACCACAACACCTGTGTCTTTTCTGTGACCATTGTCTCTGTTTACCGGATATTGAACGACGACCGACAAACTCCGCCATTCCAACCGGCTCCTCGTACTGATTGGTAAGAGTGCTCACAAACACAAATGATTGAAGAATATTTCTCCCGAGGTCTAGAGATTGTATGGAAGAGTCATCGTCTTTGGTTGAGTCTGAAAGAGGATAGTTGGTCTTGTGTTCTGTTGTCATGGTTCCATGTGTTTTGAGGGGAAATCTGCTGCGATGAATGGGCATTTGTTTTCTGGTGTATTCCATCACAGATTGCTTGAGGTAGTGGACTGCCATTGGCTGTCTCTGAAGAAAAAGTTTCATGATGATAGGAGGAAGACAACCCCTCATGTCACCCTGGCATAAAATAATCATCATCATAATATACCAGATAATAACTAGACAATACCCACAGAGACTTGGCAATTACTTGATTTAATAATAATAACTAGATAATACCCACAGAGACTTGGCAATTACTTAATAATAAGACAATACCCACAGGGATTTGGCGATAAATAAATAATTATCATAATAATTATATACCAGATAATAATTAGACAATACCCACAGGGGCTTGGCAATTAATTAATAATAAGACAATACCCATCGGTGATCACTAAATAAATAATAATCATAATATAGATAATAATTAGACAATACCCATAGGGACTTGGCAATTACTTAATAATAAGACATTGCCAATAAAACAATGCCCACAGGGACTTGGTGATCACTAAATAAATAATTATCATAATATACCAGATAATAATCAGACAATACCCATAGGGACTTGGTAATTACTTAATAATAAGACAATGCCCACAGGGACTTGGTGATCACTAAATATCAACTAGACAATACCCACAGAGATTTGGCAATTAATTAATAACTAGACAATACCCAGTGATTGTTTTTTCCTTTCATAATTACTGCTAGAATCCATTAATAATATTTGAACAGAGACTATGTTGGATGTGAAGGAGAAGGCGCTGCTCTAGTTCCTTATGTTTTGTTTGCTTGGCTTATTTCCCCACAACTAGTTCTTGCAGTGTTTGTGTGTACTCAGACGGTGATGGTGGGGACTAATCCTGCCATTGAGGCTCAGGGTCTCATATTAAACCTAGAGACATCACAATGCTGGCTCAGTGAGGACATTGGCCCATGGCAGAAGTTGCAGTGCAGGGGAGTAGCCAGGATTTTGAGCAGGGAGGGTGCTGCGAGTAGCATCTTGACCCTAGCCATGCCCACTTACAACAATTACTACTGTTGTTATTACTTATGACAATGTTACATGATAATAATGGTGAGATGAGTTAGCAGTCGCTTTAGTTAATCAGCAGGAATGTTTATCATTTGAAGGTGCCTGGGATGGCGCTGAGCAAATTTGTCAATGACTGATGAAATGTCAACAGTTGATAGTGTGGAATAATGCAACCCATTGAGCCAAGAATGAGCCAATAGTAGCCATTGTTGTAGGAAGGGAAGTTCTTATTCATCTCAAAAAGAAAGTTCATTAAGGACAGCAAGTCAGAGGTAAGGTTCATAAAATAGTCAGCAATGCCCTGATGTTTGAAAACATTGAACTAACATAACAAGGAAGGTAAGCAAGATGGCCCATGAGAAGTCTTCTGTTCCTGTTATTTCATGGGCCAATAGTGAAACTCACTCTGAAAATTGGCAAAATTCAGCTCATTTGTGCTATACTCTTCAGCACTGATGGTAACAATTATGGATGGTACTAAGTACATACCCCGTCAATCTCTCTGATGAGATGGTAACCAATATGGATGGTACTAAGTACATACCCCGTCAATCTCTCTGATGAGATGGTAACCAATATGGATGGTACTAAGTACATACCCCGTCAATCTCTCTGATGAGATGGTAACCAATATGGATGGTACTAAGTACATACCCCGTCAATCTCTCTGATGAGATGGTAACCAATATGGATGGTACTAAGTACATACCCCGTCAATCTCTCTGATGAGATGGTAACCAATATGGATGGTACTAAGTACATACCCCGTCAATCTCTCTGATGAGATGGTAACCAATATGGATGTACTAAGTACATACCCCGTCAATCTCTCTGATGAGATGGTAACCAATATGGATGGTACTAAGTACATACCCCGTCAATCTCTCTGATGAGATGGTAACCAATATGGATGGTACTAAGTACATACCCCGTCAATCTCTCTGATGAGATGGTAACCAATATGGATGGTACTAAGTACATACCCCGTCAATCTCTCTGATGAGATGGTAACCAATATGGATGGTACTAAGTACATACCCCATCAATCTCTCTGATGAGATGGTAACCAATATGGATGGTACTAAGTACATACCCCGTCAATCTCTCTGATGAGATGGTAACCAATATGGATGGTACTAAGTACATACCCCGTCAATCTCTCTGATGAGATGGTAACCAATATGGATGGTACTAAGTACATACCCCGTCAATCTCTCTGATGAGATGGTAACCAATATGGATGGTACTAAGTACATACCCCGTCAATCTCTCTGATGATGAATGCTAAAACGGTCATCTAGTTCTGAAATAAATCTCTCTGATGATGAATACTAAAATGGTCATCTAGTTCTGAAATAAATCTCTCTGATGATGAATGTCATCAAGTTCTGAAATAAATCTCTCTGATGATGAATACTAAAACGGTCATCTAGTTCTGAAATAAATCTCTCTGATGATGAATGCTAAAACGGTCATCTAGTTCTGAAATAAATCTCTCTGATGATGAATGCTAAAACGGTCATCTAGTTCTGAAATAAATCTCTCGGATGATGAATGCTAAAACGGTCACCTAGTTCTGAAATAAGTGGTCAACAAGAGGAATAGAAATACATACTACTACGACAGTAATATTCACTTAGAGAATTGGCAGGAACATTGTCTCTGCGACGCTGGCTGGCGGCCACAAAGTCTAGGCAAGGATGGCTGCATACCAATACTCTGACACAGTTTCTCAATAGTCTTGAACCATTGAGAGTGATGTGTGTCTATATTCCTCCTAACATCCTTCAAAGTTGCAGTCACATTGCCAATCTCACCTACTGGTTCAACTCTTTCGCTTCAGCCTGAAGACTAGAGGTTAAGGCTGGGATATACCTGGCAATAACTATAGCACTAAGGAAACCTGTTTGTGCTAATTGCTAGCAAAAGTGTCTGGCACCAGTTACCGAATCTGCAAGACCACTCGGTAGTAACACCTGCTGTGTATATGTTTTCCGTGCATGCCACAATAGAAGGATAAAGTTACTGGAAGAGGTTGAGAGCATCTAGTCACTGAACCCATCGAGTTCGGCAGAGGTCTTTAACTTCTGAACTGCTGGGACTGGTTGTGTATCATCAATAGACTTTTCCAGAATGCGCTGGCATTTTAGATGAGCAGCAAAATACATAGCAACTTGACCTGAATACCCATCATGTTACGAATACTAATATGACTGCACAACTGCCTGATGTGCAATGGAGATATAGTGCCAGAGAGTATTGAGATGTAACAATGGCTGCAGCCTCCCTTGTCCTACCACACATGTTTCCTGTGCCATCATAGGCTCGACCTCGCTACTTCGTGAGATATAAATTGCAATCTCTCAAGAACCCTAAAATCTTCTCCGCTAAGCAGCACCGGTGTGCCTCATTCAAGGAATGTGAGGAAGTCTTCCCTCACAAGGCTTGGATGAACATACTTGATGACAAGACTCAACTGCTCTCTATTAGTTAAAGTCAGTAACCTCATCTGCTATTACTGCAAACCACAAGGCTTTTTTCACATTCTGAATGAGCTGATCCCTAATATGCTCTCCAAGAATGCCAATAATTTGATTTTGAATAAAAGCTGATGTGTAAGTGGCATTTCTTGCAGCAGTGGCAAAATAGTCTTCTAGGACTTGATCGCCAGCCTTCAACTCTGGGTTCTAGTAAAGTCCAGAAATTGCCGTGGTTTGTTGATGTATGCTTCTCCACACCAGTGCCAGAATCATAATGGCCTCTCAAGGGAAGGTTTTGCCGCCATACACGAAACAATTGTGTGTTTACAACATAGCAACTCTATCAGACCTCACCTTATCAAGTTGAGATTGAAGGTTAGGCTGACGACCACTCAAGACAAACAAATCCATCCGATCGAATGACTGCCAACTTGTGATGCACCTTTTCTGAATGCTTACACAGCAATTCTAACGCTTTGCCATTTCCCCCCAAATAGCGCTGAATTAAAAGGCCAGGCTCTGAGCTATGATACCACACCACCGAGCAGCAACAGCTCAAGGAAGACAAAACCCACCATTGACCTGCTGGCTATACACTAGCCAATGAGCGATCATTAGCGATCTTTGAAAATCTGTACTTTATACCATATCAGGAATATCACCACTAGCTAAGCCAATTGCTATAGCTCTGCATTGCAACGTATCAGATTCCACTCTAGGCTTAGATCCAGCGATGAAGCTGATCACTGTCACAAACACTTGATATGACATCATCACCATCACTCACAGAATGATCAGTTTCAGATATCTCCCCTTCAGCTTGTGACGGTGCTGCCTGTGCTTTGAAATACTTGTACAGTGATATTGCAATAATGGCAGCTGTTTACGGCCACATGACATGGCACAGTCAATGGTTTTCACTATACAATTAATGGTTAAGGACAGTTACTTTGAGGAGGGGGCATGCTGCATGAGTCAAATAAAAGTTAACCACAATTACATTGAGGATGTTGCTCAAGCTAGTCTCTAATGCTGCTATTGTTGGTTTCTAATGCTGCTTATGCTGGTCTCTAATGTTGCTCAAGCTAGTCTCTAATGCTGCTATTGTTGGTCTCTAATGCTGCTCTTGTTGGTCACTAATGCTGCTCTTGCTAGTCTCCAATGCTGCTTATGTTGGTCTCTAATGCTGCTCTAGCTGGTCTCCAATGCTGCTCTTGCCGGTCTCTAATGCTGCTTATGCTGGTCTCTAATGCTGCTCTTGCTGCTCTAATGCTGCTCTCGCTAGTCTCTAATGCTTCTCTCACTGGTCTCTAATTCTGCTCTCGCTAGTCCCTACCTTTCTCCCTTCTGGATGTTTCTTTTCTCGGATGGTAATGCTGTTCTTCTCTATTTCCTGCTTCCTGTTAAGGTATTGTGATACTTGCTCTTACATAAATCTGTTTCTCTGATCAAGTAGCACACACACATAACCAAACGTAATAGTAGTAGTAGTAGCAGCAGCAATAATAATAATAATAATAATAATAATAATAATAATAATAATAATAATAATAATAATAATAATAATAACAATAACAATAACAATAACAACAACAACAACAATAATAATAATAAGAAGAAGAAGCTCCTGACACCCGCTCCAGAGCCCTGGCCCGCTCTTCTGCCATCTGCCATGCAGGGGATTGGTAAATGTAATTCCTTCGAAGGCCCTTGGCCTGCACTTGCAGGACAGGGATTTTCGTCTCTGTCTACAATACTAGCTTGGGCTTCAGATGACAGAGGAAGGGTCATCCTGCGCGATTTGCCAGAGAGTCTCTGATCCCTTAGGAGACCATCAAGTCGGCTGTAGAGGGAATCGCGATATGATTCAGAGACATGATTCTCTTAGAGATGTTCTTTTTATTGCCGCCCAGTCGGCAGCCCTCGCCCCAAGGAGAGAAGTTCCGTCCCTAATTCCTGGCTCGAAGAGTCGCCCGGCCGACCTCTACCTCCCGCGATGGAAGCAGGGCAAGCCGGCAGCCCTAGACGTCACAGTTATTTCAACCCTTCAACAGCTTACGGTCGATGGTGCTGCGGCAGTCCAGGGCTACGCTCTGTCCATAGGAGAAGATCGGAAACATGCAGCTCACAGCCAAGCCTGTCATGCTGCTGGTATCTCCTTCATTCCCCTAGTCATGGAGTCCCTCGGAGGATGGAGTGATGAGGCCGTGTCAGCCATCAAATCAATTGGCCGACTGCAAGGCCAGAGATTGGGCACCCTCCCAGAAGAGTGCATCACACACCTCTTTCAAAGGCTGTCCATCTGCCTCTGGAGGGGGAATGCAACCATGTGGGTTGGTCGGTTGTTAACCAGACCCCCCATGGTTGATGGACTTTTGTAGACTGGACCATAATAATGATAATGATAATGATAATGATAATGATAATAATAATAATAATAATAATAATAATAATAATAATAATAATAATAATATATAAATATTATTAATAATAATAATAATAATAACAACAACAACAACAACAACAACAACAACAATAATAATAGGGAAACCCACCATATAAAAGCTATGCTAGTAGCAACACATTGTTAACTTACATTGCAGACATAAGAGACAAGTGATTTAGACCTCTGCCCCTCGTAAGGCTCCACAGTCCACCCAGAACCCAAGTAGCACTGCATCATCAAAGATAGTAAATCACCATATTGACACTGGAGCAGATGCTGGCCATTAAAAACCCAATTAATAAACTATCTTGTGAAAGTGTATCTTCACCACTTGAAACAGATGCCAATACAGCAACAAGTCTCCCTTGCAAGTGTCACACACACACACACACACACACACACACACCCACACACACACACACCCAACCCTCCAGCCAGGTGAGTAACCTGCCCCTATCTCCCCCAACCGTTAGGTCCCTAGTGCTTCTCTGATGATATAGAGGCCATGGCAGTGACATAAGATTGATTTACTCTGCAGCATGGCTGGCATGTAAGCACATCCATAAGTACATGCATATTCTATATGTGCGGTAGTGCAGAGTGCTGTCAGAACAGCGCCTCACATGCATCATACATTATTCTTTTTTAATTTCCTGCCAAGTGCATCAGAGCCTAAAAAAGACCGAGCTTTATCTTAGCCAAGGGTCTAAGAAATGGTTTTCATTAGGTCAAGGGAGAAGGAGTGGCAAGTCTAGAGGAAAAGGTCATGGCAGGTCTTCATACTCGGTGCAAACACAACAATGGTGGCACTTGTTGACATTGAGGAACCAAGGCAATGGCAGATCTTCATACTCAGTGCAAACACAACAATGGTGGCACTTGTTGCAAGGACATTGATGAACCAAGGCAATGGCAGGTCTTCAGGGAAAAAGTACGATGGAAATGGCACTTCCAAACACGAATGGGCATGACAACAGTCCTCTCCCCCCCTTAACTTTTGTAGTTAATGCGTAGATAGAATGGTAGTGGCCTTAAACTGGCACAGGCACAAACCAGTCAAATTAGAAGCCTGTAACACAATGAGCAGCTGGTTGTTCTTGACTGCTGCAGCCAATGCTAGGATGGGGCTCCTCCCAGCGAGCAGCTTGTTGTTCTTGACTGCTGCAGCCAATGCTAGGATGGGGCTCCTCCCAGCGAGCAGCTTGTTGCTCTTGACTGCTGCAGCCAATGCTAGGATGGGGCTCCTCCCAGCGAGCAGCTGGTTGTTCTTGACTGCTGCAGCCAATGCTCGGATGGGACTCCTCCCAGCGAGCAGCTTGTTGTTCTTGACTGCTGCAGCCAATGCTCGGATGGGGCTCCTCCCAGCGAGCAGCTTGTTGTTCTTGACTGCTGCAGCCAATGCTAGGATGGGGCTCCTCCCAGCGAGCAGCTTGTTGTTCTTGACTGCTGCAGCCAATGCTAGGATGGGGCTCCTCCCAGCGAGCAGCTTGTTGTTCTTGACTGCTGCAGCCAATGCTAGGATGGGGCTCCTCCCAGCGAGCAGCTGGTTGTTCTTGACTGCTGCAGCCAATGCTCGGATGGGACTCCTCCCAGCGAGCAGCTTGTTGTTCTTGACTGCTGCAGCCAATGCTCGGATGGGGCTCCTCCCAGCGAGCAGCTTGTTGTTCTTGACTGCTGCAGCCAATGCTAGGATGGGCAGCCAGGGTAAGAGCTCTCTCTATAGGGTATATAGCATTTTCTCACTGCTGCCTTCGGTCGTTGAACTCTAGCACATGAAACAGAGCACATTTTAAAATAAAACCCATTTAATAATCGATATTGCTTAGTCAGCATTATTAAGTCAGCATTATTAATTGGTATTGCTTAGTCAGCATTATTTTAATTGATATTGCTTAGTCAGCATTATTTTAATTGATATTGCTTAGTCAGCATAATTGATATTGCTTAAGTCAGCATTATTTGCTTATTCTTAATATATATATATTGTATATCTCATCAAGTCTGGCATGAAAGCCTGTATATATTCCAGTGCCGGTATATATGCACGCTTTCATGCCAAACTTGATGATGAAAACTGCGGCCAGATAGAAGCCCTGAGCATGTCCAGTCTGGTTATTTTGTGTGCATGAGCTGTTTTTGTTGACTGACAATATTTTAACCCTATAGAGTGCACACCATCAATATCCAGCGCTGGAATTAGATGGCAGGTGGTCAGCATATTTACAGGTTTGTTTGGTCATTTTCACATCCTATTCTATTGAAGAAATTGTTCGTTGAAGAGATTATTCGTCAATAATGGAGTATTTCTAGGCAGTTAATCAATGATGATGCAAAAAAAGGGACAACTCTAAGAAGATTAAGACGTGTCTTCATCCTTCCGCATCCCCACAAGCCTGCAATCAAGTTTCCATCTCGAACAGGTCAGTATTTACAACCATCAGCTTCTTAATTGTGCAGTTCTCTCCCACTTCCTAATGATGTAGGTGTTAGCATTTGCCATCATGATTTTAGAGTCACACTGTTTAACTTCTTCATGACTAATTCACGTCCTGCGAGCGAAACATTTCAACCTCTAAAGTTTAAAGGCGAATTGTTAAAAGAGCACAGGCTGGAACTAACAACATCTTGACAACCAGCGTTTTAAATGGTGCTAACTGATTGGCAACTTGGTTATTATAAAAACCTTCTCAATAATCAACTTGAAATTTTATTCTCTCGATGTTTCGACTAGATGCTCTAGCCTTCTTCAGCAATAATGTGATGCTAAGATTCACATGAGCCTGCTATATACCCGGTAGCTAGCTATCCATGACATGCTACCAGCACCCACGTCCAGCATGTGAACCTGCACTTGTGTCTAGCACATGAACCAGCGCATGTGTCTAGCATGTGAACCGGCACATGTGTCTAGCATGTGAATTGGCACATGTGTCCAGCATGTGAACCTGCACATGTGTCCAGCATGTGAACTGACACATGTGTCTAGCATGTGAACCGGCACATGTGTCTAGCATGTGAACCGGCACATGTGTCTAGCATGTGAATTGGCACAGGTGTCTAGCATGTGAACCGGCACATGTGTCCAGCATGTGAACTGACACATGTGTCTAGCATGTGAACCGGCACATGTGTCCAGCATGTGAACCGGCACAAGATTCTTGCCGAGTTCTATGGAAAAGAAGCAGAGGTTGAGTATGTGGGGACGACTTACACCTCACCTCCATTGCTTGATGGCAATGAGCTTCTTTCAGAGTGGAAGATATTTAGACAGGCTTTGCTAGTGGAGAAAAAGGCAATAATGGAACGTAAAGAAGAGTCGGTATCTCCTAGCATGCAAGAAATCCTGGACGAGATGAACAAGTCACATACGTACGGAGGAATTTACCCCGAGACGTGAAGCTATTGAACATTACAATGGCACTTCCTGTTGGCACAGCAACAGTATCTAGAGCATTCCTTTAGTCAAATGAAGTTGATTAAAACTCGCCTACGCAGTCGTCTATTTGACTCGCACCTAGAACATTTAGTATAGAGGGTCCTCCATTGACCGATGTGGACTTTAATGCAATTCACGACATTTTTAAACAGAAAAATAGATGCATTTTACTTTAACTCACTGTATTGTAATTTTTATATTTATTGTGAAAATTCTTGGGTGGGGGGGGGGGGGGGGGGGGGGGGGGGGGGGGATATCCCTGGGCTTCCCCCCTGTGTATGAAACCCTGCTAGTTGCCCGTGCTACATGACCTTATCTACCGTAGTTGCCCGTGCTACATGACCTTATCTACCCTAGTTGCCCGTGCTACATGACCTTATCTACCCTAGTTGCCCCGTGCTACATGACCTTAGCTACCCTAGTTGCCCCGTGCTACATGACCTATCTATCATACATAGTTGCCCCATCCTACATGACCTTATCTACCCTAGTTGCCCCGTGCTACATGACCTTATCTACCCTAGTTGCCCCGTGCTACATGACCTTATCTACCCTAGTTGCCCCGTGCTACATGACCTTATCTACCCTAGTTGCCCCGTGCTACATGACCTTATCTACCCTAGTTGCCCCGTGCTACATGAACTTATCTACCCTAGTTGCCCCGTGCTACATGACCTTATCTACCCTAGTTGCCCCGTGCTACATGACCTTATCTACCCTAGTTGCCCTGTGCTTATCTACCATAGTTGCCCTGTGCTACATGACCTTATCTACCATAGCTAGTTGCTAATCCAGTTAGTCAGTGGAGAGGTTATTGCTGAGTCAGCGTGACATCGGCAATATACATGCGTGATGTATGCAGAGTTCTGATTGCTTTAATTACAGGCCCTGCTGGATTGAGAAGGCTCTTTAAGTATTGTCATGGCGACTATCATAACAGATGCTCCAGATACACAACATTGCTGGGAGCCACATAAACCCTGCTTGCTAAGTTCCTCCCGTTGTTAAGTGCCCACCTGTCTGTTAATGAAGCGTCAGTCTTTCTGGCACTACTCAGAGCCTCTTTGTCTGATGTGTGACCCCCTGGCATTATGCTGCTGCCACTCCGATTACCAGTCACACAGGAAGACAACTTTGCAAAGGCGGCCCTGATGGTCCGTCCAGCCAGTCCGGCTTTGGCCAGACCACTTCCAGTACAGCATTAAATTAATGGGTGTGGTCCATAAGAAGGTGCATGTGCGTTGCCATGCGACTCATGTCAGCTACGAACAGCACTAGTGCAATACGACGAGTGGATGCAAGCCACTAAATGACATGTCACATGATGACAAGGATCACACAGACAATCTCACCGTATTTCTTTGATTAGAACGCACCCCTCGATTGCCGCAGATACTTTCTCGAATGAAATAGAACGTGCCTTGAATAGTAGGCGTAGTTCGCTAGACAGGAGCTCATGGAACGGATAAACACACGTGTCCTAATCGGGGAAATGGGTAATTTACTTTGTACAGGGGTAGCCAGAAGTGTTTGAATAACTTCTTCCTGCAGCACTAAAATGTTAGTCAGCTGTTGCAGGTGCAATACTACTGGGCTAATGTTTAAAAAAACACCCACCCCAAGAGACCACACCCACTTCCTGGCCTGGCCATCCTAAAGTCACCCCGAGCCGCTCTGCTTTGTGACGTGGGGGTCCGATAACCTTTTGGCATGGAAACAGAAAGATAGGTGTGCACCGAAGCTAAAAGCATGTGCGAAAGAGGGGCCATTTATGACAACAACATTGAAGAATTTCTGTAAGTCATCACTCTCAACCCTGCGTGCGTATTTTCCATGAAACACTCGGTCCCCGCAAGGGAAATTGCTGCGTGGAGTGCAAAATTGGAGGATCTAGAGGATGGAGAGAAATACGTGTCCCTAATTGCTTGCATGGCTTTGGATTGCCACTAGCTTCATTCCAAATGATGGAAATCTCTTTTATTTTTATATAAGAATGCACGAGGTAGAATTGAAGACGGAGTGCTCGTATGACATCAGGTTAGTCGCTCTTTCAATTCCTATCACTCACTATGATGATATCTTGGAGGCTATTCAAGAATTTAAAGAAACAGGTCTAGTATGTGCTAATGTTAATTGATTACTTCCAGCTCTGGGGGAGTAATTTCTGTTACTGAGGGATATTCCCCCCCCCCCCCCTCCCCTCTTTTCCTGTCTCCACTCTGTGGTAATGTTTGAATGTACATGCTCCTCTGAGCTTCCTGGCTCACACCCGGGGCAGCCTCTGAGAGAAATACGTATACCCGAAGATGCACTTAGAGATAAGGGTCCTAATATGGGAAGGTGTCGCCAATCACGCTCTTTTGCACCAACCACCAAACAACAACAACAAAAACAGACAAAAACAACAACAACAAAAATTCCCAAGGCATAAATAAAATACAGGGGAAAAACAAAGAAAGAAACAAAAATGTCGGTGAAAATAATTATGTGCATGGGTACTGCCATGTCCAATGCCTGGACTCATGGCTAGAGACTACCACTACAGAACATGTCCTGTGCCTGGACTCATGGTTGAATAAGCTAGAGACTACCACTACAGACCATGTCCTATGCCTGGACTCATGGTTGAATAAGCTAGAGACTACCACTACAGGCCATGTCCAATGCCTGGACTCATGGTTGAATAAGCTAGAGACTACCACTACAGACCATGTCCAATGCCTGGACTCATGGTTGAATAAGCTAGAGACTACCACTACAGACCATGTCCTATGCCTGGACTCATGGTTGAATAAGCTAGAGACTACCACTACAGACCATGTCCTATGCCTGGACTCATGGTTGAATAAGGTAGAGACTACCACTACAGACCATGTCCAATGCCTGGACTCATGGTTGAATAAGCTAGAGACTACCACTACAGACCATGTCCAATGCCTGGACTCATGGTTGAATAAGCTAGAGACTACCACTACAGACCATGTCCAATGCCTGGACTCATGGTTGAATAAGCTAGAGACTATCACTACAGACCATGTCCAATGCCTGGACTCATGGTTGAATAAGCTAGAGACTACCACTACAGAACATGTCCTATGCCTGGACTCATGGTTGAATAAGCTAGAGACTACCACTACAGACCATGTCCAATGCCTGGACTCATGGTTGAATAAGCTAGAGACTACCACTACAGAACATGTCCAATGCCTGGACTCATGGTTGAATAAGCTAGAGACACCAGTTTAACATTCCTCTTTGGACAAACACATCTTCTCCCTGACGCTGAACTGCATCTGTGCTCTTCAAGCCTTAGTCCTGTCTGGAAACTCTGCCATAGGCTAGTTGGAGGCTGCAGAAGAGCCAGGGTTCTTCTCCACTTCAAATCTTGGTGACCGTCATCAGAACGTCAATAAACTCATGTGGAGTTTATCGAGTCTTCCCACAAATCTACTTAGTCCAGACTTTTTTCAATTCAAATCTCAACTCACTATGAGGGCTTGTTTGCTCCGTTTCAATTTGCACGGTGGCAAATATAGAAGTACTCTATTAAAACGTTAAGAATAAGTGATTCATCTCAAATATGTGACTTGCACTGTGGCAAATATAGAAGTACTCTATTAAAACGGGAAGAATAAGTGATTTGTCTCAAATATGTGACTTGCACTGTGGCAAATATAGAAGTACTCTATTAAGACGGGAAGAATCAGTGCTAGTGATCGAACATAATGGAATTCATTGAACGGAACCTAATCTCTTAATTAACACTGCATGCTGATGTAACACAGCGTAAGTAAGTAATAAGTAAATAATATGTAAGTAAGTAATAAGTAAGTAATAAGTTAGTGATTAAGTATAAGTAAGGACGTATGTAATAAGTAATAAGTAATTAATACGTAATAAGGAAGTAATAAGTAATTAATAAGTAATAAGGAAGTAATAAGTAATTAATAAGTAAGTAATAAGTAATAAGTAAGTAAGTAAGTAAGTAATAAGTATTAAGTAAGTAAGTAATAAGTAAGTATTAAGTAAGTAAGTAATAAGTAAGTAATAAGTAAGTAAGTAAGTATTAAGTAAGTATTAAGTAAGTAAGTAATAGGTAAGTAAGTAATAAGTAAGTAAGTAAGTAAGTATTAAGTAAGTATTAAGTAAGTAAGTATTAAGTAAGTAAGTATTAAGTAAGTAAGTAATAAGTAAGTAAGTAATAAGTAAGTAAGTAAGTAAGTAATAAGTAAGTAATAAGTAAGTAGGAAATAAGTAAGTATTAAGTAAGCAAGCAAGCAAGTAAGCAAGTAAAGCAAATAAATTAGAACTATATCAATTAATTTGTTACCTTAGCTCTAGTTAAGTTCTTGACTGGGGGGCAGCAAGGATGGTTGACAGAGATTGTTGCATGTATAAATGTATCTACCTACAGAGTGAGAGAAAATAAATAGCTCGTGTGATGTGAGTATTGAAACATCTCCAACAACATTGCATTAGCTGCAGCTGTTGGAATATACAACACCCTGAAGCGACCTCTGCACCAGGGAGGTGAGATAATCCATCACTTGATCGCTATAGCAACAATTTTTTTGCACGGAGAGTAGAATACAACAACTCTCAGTTGACAGAGGAATAGTATTTGTTGTATTTTGCACTGCATGAACCTTGTCCCTTTGTCTTCCTTTCCCAGTTATAATTAACGAGGTGTTAGAAATTGGAACAGCAAACCGGTAAGGGGTTGATGGTGGAATTTTACATAATAGTTTGCTCAGAGGTGGTTTTAAGCAAATGTGCATAATTATGTTTATGGGATAAGGATCTGTGGGGGAGGAAAGACAATTTTATTAGCACCAGACCCGAGGACACATAATTACCTATGGAATGGAATATGATTTGAATCATACATAATTACCTATAGAATGGAATTTGAATCATACATAATTACCTATGGAATGGAATTTGAATCATACATAATTACCTATGGAATGGAATTTGAATCGGGTCCATTCCAAACAAATTGTTATGAGAGCCAGAAGGAAGCCGCACCCCCAACCCACACAATTGGAGGGACAGTTACAATTAGAGGGGAGGTTCCTTGAGGATGTTTTCACCCGTGTCTGGCTCAGTGAGGTAAGACTAGACCAATAGCAGCTACAGCAGCTATAGCTTTCACAAGCACTATGTTGAAAGAGCTCTTTACCTTGACCACATTGCTCTGAGGAGGCTTTGTACAAATCTAGTTGTTAATTGCATCTTGTTCAGTAGGCGGCTTAGAGCAGCTGCTAGGATTAGAGCTACTCATAGTATATAGCTGTAGCCTTTGCACAGAGAGCTGTTGAAAGAGCACTAGCAAGTGTTTCTGTTGTTGTTCTAGTACAGACATCCAGCCACAGTTATATATATATATATAATATATATATACATACAGGCATCTAGCACAAGAGCTATATATATATATATGGGAACTCTCAAGAGAAGATAACTAGATTTTGCTTTACTAAAGAGATCAGGACATGCTAGTTGGATAAGGCTTTAGGTGTGGTACATGTAGCTAGGTTATATAAGCTTGGTGCACTAGCACATTGAAAGTTATAACTAAACATCCTTACTGGGTCAGATTCTCAGACCTTCCTCCAAGGTTCACTGGTAGATTAACTAATGAATATCAACACAGAATGATTACTTACTAGGCAGTGGGGGGGGGGGGGGGGGGGATGCCCAGTATTTTACAAATTATTATTTTCTTTCTTGAACCCTTCAGCTGTTTGGGGTAATTAGTTACCTAGGTTGCAGCTATTAACTTTTAGAACATTTTTCCAGTTTAAAAATTATCAAAGATGTAGAGAATTTGGTCTTCCTTGAACTGTTTGGCACATTCCTTCCTCTGCTCCTCTGCTGATGCATAGCTAGCTAACAGGTGCACTTCTCTTGGCCTTGGCTCTTGGAATCCGCCATCTCTTTGTTCTTCCCGATGCATACTCTAGGGCCGGACGGTGGAAGTCGTCCAGCAGGTCCGGCCAAAACTGACGTCTTTTTCAAACATGAATCGGTAATCATCTTTATAAGTAAACGCTAATCTGTAACAGTCATTAATTATTATTAGACTTCATTAGCGCTCACATTCGATGCGTCGTTACATCGCATCACTTAAAGTTTTAGCGGAAGTCAATGCATTGCATTAGTGAGCTTTATTTGAGATTTCATTGTATCATGATAATGAAAACTTGACCGATTAAATGCCATAAGCAGCATATTGAAACTCGGACTTCTTTGGGGGGAAAAATTCACTGAATTACATGCTCATTCTTGGTTTGCACATGCTCAATAATATTCAGGTTTACTTCCTGTTGGACTGGGCGTGCGGGAAAAATGAAAGAAGATTTATTAATGCCATTGTTGCCCGACTATTCTTTTATAAACTTTTAAAAGTAGCTTTGACATGGTGGAGAAATATTTCCCTTGTATCTTCAAGGACAAAAATGTTCTTAATAATAAATTAATTGACTTAGTTAAGAAGAAGGGTAACCAGACAAATGACCCGTTACCATCTAAAATCATGTAAGAGAACCCTTTACCATATATATCATGCGATGTGAGTGTGGGTCATTATACATGATTATAAATGGTAAAGGGTCACCCAAATGGTGCCCACGTTTTAAATCATAAAAGGATCATGGAGTCTCAAATCCAATCCAATAAGTGGAGCTCTCTTATCAGCTGGGAGATACCCTCTGGGCAGCTTCCAAGAACTGGGGTGGATTTGCTTCTACACTTCCTAGTAATGGGTATTTACAGGGGAAGGGGGAACCCATACCATTTTTGTAGTAAAGCGTTTAAAAACTTGTGGTTATCACTTTATAGCTCCATAGATTCTGCAAACTTCATGGTATGGACTTGATCTATATTCAAAAGATAGGTCTCTCTGTGTGCTCTCGTATGATAATAAAACCTTTTTCATAGATACAACTATACCCAAGTTATAGGAGCTAAAGTGGGGGTACCTCAAAAACCTGATTGCCTGATTTTGCCACATAAATATCTCCAGAGTGCTATATAAGTGCTAGAGAGTTGCCTTACTCTAACGACATTTCTGATTAGGAGTACAACTATTTACAACTTTTTAAGTAGAGTTATGGGCACCCCACTTCCCCTCCCCAGCTGTCAAAAGGCAGGTTTCACTGTAGAGTTTGATTTTAACCCTCTCACTTGTACATTTATTTAAAATAAACACAACCTATGTAAAACTATGCCTGTTATCCCAGTAATAGTTTGGAGAAGTCCCAACAACAACAGCAGCTTTGAGCTGTGAGTCTCATTTGAACCGGCTACTTACTTCTTGTCTTGGTGTGTACAGCCAGTGAAAATTAGCCAGTGAAAATAACAAGCCAACCAATGTCTCTTGGACTTAGGCTGGAGGCTGGGGTTATCATAGCAATGTGAGGGCGTGCACAATAGGAAGGGTCACTGAAGCTGATGAAGCTCTGGCAGTTGCCTAATCCATGGCTTCATGCATCAAGATTAAAGAACAACTCAGCATAATTTGTTTGCAGACTATATGCGATCAAGAAAGCTAAAACAACCGCTGCTCTGATATTAATCGCACATCTAACTATCGCTGCAGTTTATGCTCTGATACTAACC
Source organism: Cladorhizidae sp. MBARI D1340-BT2 (assembly GCA_028752905.1). Taxonomy (NCBI): domain Eukaryota; kingdom Metazoa; phylum Porifera; class Demospongiae; order Poecilosclerida; family Cladorhizidae; species Cladorhizidae sp. MBARI D1340-BT2. Next base: position 31,261,789 of record JAQNBH010000015.1, read on the forward strand.
ACACATCTAACTATAGCTGCAGTTTATGCTCTGATACTAACCACACATCTAACTATAGTTGCAGTTTATGCTCTGATACTAACCACACATCTAACTATAGCTGCAGTTTATGCTCTGATACTAACCACACATCTAACTATAGCTGCAGTTTATGCTCTGATACTAACCACACATCTAACTATAGCTGTAGTTTATGCTCTGATACTAACCACACATCTAACTATAGCTGTACCCACTACCAATGCCTAACTCTGAACCACCTGCAATACCAATGCCTAGTCTGAACCACCTGCAATACCAATGCCTAGTCTGAACCACCTACAATACCAATGCTTAGTCTGAACCACCTGCAATACCAATGCTTAGTCTGAACCACCTACAATACCAATGCTTAGTCTGAACCACCTACAATACCAATGCCTAGTCTGAACCACCTGCAATACCAATGCCTAGTCTGAACCACCTACAATACCAATGCTTAGTCTGAACCACATGCAATACCAATGCCTAGTCTGAACCATCTGCAATACCAATGCCTAGTCTGAACCATCTGCAATACCAATGCTTAGTCTGAACCACCTGCAATACCAATGCCTAGTCTGAACCACCTGCAATACCAATGCTTAGTCTGAACCACCTACAATACCAATGCTTAGTCTGAACCACCTACAATACCAATGCCTAGTCTGAACCATCTGCAATACCAATGCCTAGTCTGAACCATCTGCAATACCAATGCTTAGTCTGAACCACCTGCAATACCAATGCCTAGTCTGAACCACCTACAATACCAATGCTTAGTCTGAACCACCTACAATACCAATCCTAGTCTGAACCACCTACAATACCAATGCCTAGTCTGAACCACCTGCAATACCAATGCCTAGTCTGAACCACCTACAATACCAATGCTTAGTCTGAACCACCTACAATACCAATGCTTAGTCTGAACCACATGCAATACCAATGCTTAGTCTGAACCACCTACAATACCAATGCTTAGTCTGAACCACCTACAATACCAATGCCTAGTCTGAACCACCTACAATACCAATGCCTAGTCTGAACCACGTACAATACCAATGCCTAGTCTGAACCACCTACAATACCAATGCCTAGTCTGAACCACCTGCAATACCAATGCCTAGTCTGAACCACGTACAATACCAATGCCTAGTCTGAACTACCTGCAATACCAATGCTTAGTCTGAACCACCTGCAATACCAATGCTTAGTCTGAACCACCTACAATACCAATGCTTAGTCTGAACTACCTGCAATACCAATGCCTAGTCTGAACCACCTGCAATACCAATGCCTAGTCTGAACCACCTGCAATACCAATGCCTAGTCTGAACCACATGCAATACCAATGCTTAGTCTGAACCACGTACAATACCAATGCCTAGTCTGAACTACCTGCAATACCAATGCTTAGTCTGAACCACCGGCAATACCAATGCTTGGTCTGAACCACCTACAATACCAATGCCTAGTCTGAACCACCTGCAATACCAATGCCTAGTCTGAACCACCTGCAATACCAATGCCTAGTCTGAACCACATGCAATACCAATGCTTAGTCTGAACCACCTACAATACCAATGCTTAGTCTGAACCACCTACAATACCAATGCCTAGTCTGAACCACCTGCAATACCAATGCCTAGTCTGAACCACCTGCAATACCAATGCCTAGTCTGAACCACCTACAATACCAATGCCTAGTCTGAACCACCTACAATACCAATGCCTAGTCTGAACCACCTACAATACCAATGCCCGACTCTGAACCACCTGCAATACCAATGCCTAGTCTGAACCACCTGCAATATCAATGCCTAGTCTGAACCACCTACAATACCAATGCCTAGTCTGAACCACCTGCAATACCAATGCCTAGTCTGAACCACCTGCAATACCAATGCCTAGTCTGAACCACCTACAATACCAATGCCTAGTCTGAACCACCTGCAATACCAATGCTTAGTCTGAACCACCGGCAATACCAATGCTTAGTCTGAACCACCTACAATACCAATGCTTAGTCTGAACCACCTGCAATACCAATGCCTAGTCTGAACCACCTGAACTCATGAGTTTCTGGGACCCAAGCATTAATGTCTCCTTTTATTAATCTCTCCTTTTAAACACTTTTCTAACTTGTGTTTCTTCGTGTTGTATTTCCAGCTCCTACCCTCACTACACTATCCACACACACACACACACACACTCGGCTTGTTATTGCTGACTGTCTTGTACATGACATAGTCAGCACGTGCCACATCCTAGATCAACTGTGGCCATGTAGAGCTCGTTGCCCACTCCACAAATCTGCACATGTCATGTCTTGGTTTGCTGTGTTGACTGTAACTGCGTAGAACTTGTACACGACACAAATATGCACGTGCCATATCTTGTTGCTTTCATCAACTGTACCCATGCAGTGTCCGCTACAGCTTCAAGGCCTTGGTAACAGTTGCACGGGGGAGCTCCATCAACCAATACATCAGATGTTTTGGGAGAGGATCAGCTATAGCCTTCTATAAGGACATGGTAAGAGTTTCCCAGGAGGACAGCAAACCAACTGACCCGTGCAGTCATTTATAATTCTGCTTCTTTACCTCACCCTACGGGGATCTCTATCCTGGAAAGAAAGCACTCTTTGATTAGGCTGAAGGTTTTCCTCCAGACATACAGCACACGAGTTAGCTCAAGTGAAGCTAGGAGCCTCGCATGCTCGATGATGATATCACATGAACCGATTGCACTAAACAGGTTTAATTTACGTCTACATGCTCATCATAAAAACTTCACTTCCAGTTTGACAGGCTGGATGAGCAAGATGAGATCATCACAACTGCCATCATGAACAGTCTCTTCCTGACCTTCACTGCTGTTTCTGGAAGCCATTCTGCAGAGGAGAGCTGCACAGGCACCTGCGCTTCTGTGCTTCTGGAGTGGCACTGAATTCCTTCGCTCTTGAGAAATGAAGTGCTACTAAACTATTCTCTGCTGTAAGTTTCGTTGCAGCCATAGAGCCATATAGCGCTGCATAGATACTGCCTGCTCACCTTCAATGGAAACTGCAGCGTATTGTATTTCCATTCTAATGATATGAACAGTTTGAAAAGACGATTCACGGGGGGAAAGTTATGGTCATGAATATCGATAAAAACCACAAACAAAGTGGGCGGTCAATCGATTGAACCCACCAGAGGGTTAACAAAATGAATAATGAATCGAAAACATTTCAAAATGTCAACAAAGCTAGTCCAGAGCCTCGCCTCCTTCCCCTGGAAAAAGATGAAGTGTTTAATTAAGTATAATACATGTATATGTATTAAAATTAACTGAGAGTTGTGCAGGACAAGTCTAGAACACAAGGCAGGCAGAGATGGAAGGTGACCAAGTCTAGAACACCAGGCAGGTAGAGATGGAAGGTGACCAAGTCTAGAACACTAGGCAGGCAGAGATGGAAGGTGACCAAGTCTAGAACACCAGCAGGTAGAGATGGAAGGTAACCAAGTCTAGAACACCAGGCAGGTAGAGATGGAAGTCTAGAACACCAGGCAGGTAGAGATGGAAGGTAACCAAGTCTAGAACACCAGGCAGGTAGAGATGGAAGTCTAGAACACCAGGCAGGTAGAGATGGAAGGTGACCAAGTCTAGAACACCAGGCAGGCAGAGAGGGAAGGTGACCAAGTCTAGAACACCAGGCAGGCAGAGATGGAAGGTGACGAAGTCTAGAACACCAGGCAGGCAGAGATGGAAGGTGACGAAGTCTAGAACACCAGACAGGCAGAGATGGAAGGTAACGAAGTCTAGAACACCAGCAGGTAGAGATGGAAGGTAATCAAGTCTAGAACACCAGGCAGGCAGAGATGGAAGGTGACCAAGTCTAGAACACCAGGCAGGCAGAGATGGAAGGTGACCAAGTCTAGAACACCAGGCAGGCAGAGATGGAAGGTAACCAAGTCTAGAACACCAGGCAGGCAGAGATGGAAGGTAACCAAGTCTAGAACACCAGGCAGGCAGAGATGGAAGGTAACCAAGTCTAGAACACCAGGCAGGCAGAGATGGAAGGTGACCAAGTCTAGAACACCAGGCAGGTAGAGATGGAAGTCTAGAACACCAGGCAGGTAGAGATGGAAGTCTAGAACACCAGACAGGCAGAGATGGAAGGTGACCAAGTCTAGAACACCAGGCAGGCAGAGATGGAAGTCTAGAACACCAGACAGGCAGAGATGGAAGGTGACCAAGTCTAGAACACCAGGCAGGCAGAGATGGAAGGTGACCAAGTCTAGAACACAAGGCAGGCAGAGATGGAAGGTGACCAAGTCTAGAACACCAGGCAGGCAGAGAGGGAAGGTGACCAAGTCTAGAACACCAGGCAGGCAGAGATGGAAGGTAACCAAGTCTAGAACACCAGGCAGGTAGAGATGGAAGGTGACCAAGTCTAGAACACCAGGCAGGCAGAGATGGAAGGTGACCAAGTCTAGAACACCAGGCAGGCAGAGATGGAAGGTGACCAAGTCTAGAACACCAGGCAGGCAGAGATGGAAGGTGACCAAGTCTAGAACACCAGGCAGGCAGAGATGGAAGGTAACCAAGTCTAGAACACCAGGCAGGCAGAGATGGAAGTCTAGAACACTAGCCAGGCAGAGATGGAAGGTAACCAAGTCTAGAACACCAGGCAGGCAGAGATGGAAGGTAACCAAGTCTAGAACACCAGCAGGCAGAGATGGAAGGTGACCAAGTCTAGAACACCAGCAGGTAGAGATGGAAGGTGACCAAGTCTAGAACACCAGACAGGCAGAGATGGAAGGTGACCAAGTCTAGAACACCAGGCAGGCAGAGATGGAAGGTAACCAAGTCTAGAACACCAGGCAGTAAGAGATGGAAGTCTAGAACACCAGGCAGGTAGAGATGGAAGGTAACCAAGTCTAGAACACCAGGCAGGCAGAGATGGAAGGTGACCAAGTCTAGAACACTAGGCAGGCAGAGATGGAAGGTGACCAAGTCTAGAACACCAGACAGGCAGAGATGGAAGGTGACCAAGTCTAGAACACCAGCAGGTAGAGATGGAAGGTAACCAAGTCTAGAACACCAGGCAGGCAGAGATGGAAGGTGACCAAGTCTAGAACACCAGGCAGGCAGAGATGGAAGGTGACCAAGTCTAGAACACCAGGCAGGCAGAGATGGAAGGTGACCAAGTCTAGAACACCAGCAGGTAGAGATGGAAGGTAACCAAGTCTAGAACACCAGGCAGGTAGAGATGGAAGGTGACCAAGTCTAGAACACCAGGCAGGCAGAGATGGAAGGTGACCAAGTCTAGAACACCAGGCAGGCAGAGATGGAAGGTGACCAAGTCTAGAACACCAGCAGGTAGAGATGGAAGGTGACCAAGTCTAGAACACCAGGCAGGCAGAGATGGAAGGTGACCAAGTCTAGAACACCAGCAGGTAGAGATGGAAGGTGACCAAGTCTAGAACACCAGGCAGGCAGAGATGGAAGGTGACCAAGTCTAGAACACTAGGCAGGCAGAGATGGAAGGTGACCAAGTCTAGAACACCAGGCAGGCAGAGATGGAAGGTAACCAAGTCTAGAACACTAGGCAGGCAGAGATGGAAGGTGACCAAGTCTAGAACACCAGGCAGGCAGAGATGGAAGGTAACCAAGTCTAGAACACCAGGCAGGCAGAGATGGAAGTCTAGAACACCAGGCAGGCAGAGATGGAAGGTGACCAAGTCTAGAACACCAGGCAGGCAGAGATGGAAGGTAACCAAGTCTAGAACACTAGGCAGGCAGAGATGGAAGGTGACCAAGTCTAGAACACCAGGCAGGCAGAGATGGAAGGTAACCAAGTCTAGAACACTAGGCAGGCAGAGATGGAAGGTGACCAAGTCTAGAACACCAGGCAGGCAGAGATGGAAGGTAACCAAGTCTAGAACACCAGGCAGGCAGAGATGGAAGTCTAGAACACCAGGCAGGCAGAGATGGAAGGTGACCAAGTCTAGAACACCAGGCAGGCAGAGATGGAAGGTAATCAAGTCTAGAACACCAGGCAGGCAGAGATGGAAGGTGACCAAGTCTAGAACACCAGGCAGGCAGAGATGGAAGGTGACCAAGTCTAGAACACCAGGCAGGCAGAGATGGAAGGTGACCAAGTCTAGAACACCAGGCAGGCAGAGATGGAAGTCTAGAACACCAGGCAGGCAGAGATGGAAGGTGACCAAGTCTAGAACACCAGGCAGGCAGAGATGGAAGGTAACCAAGTCTAGAACACCAGGCAGGCAGAGATGGAAGGTAACCAAGTCTAGAACACCAGGCAGGCAGAGATGGAAGTCTAGAACACCAGGCAGGTAGAGATGGAAGTCTAGAACACCAGGCAGTAAGAGATGGAAGTCTAGAACACCAGGCAGGCAGAGATGGAAGGTAACCAAGTCTAGAACACCAGGCAGGCAGAGATGGAAGTCTAGAACACCAGGCAGGTAGAGATGGAAGTCTAGAACACCAGGCAGGTAGAGATGGAAGGTGACCAAGTCTAGAACACCAGGCAGGTAGAGATGGAAGGTGACCAAGTCTAGAACACTAGGCAGGTAGAGATGGAAGGTAACTACTTGGAAGGACAATGACAAACACTCAACGACATTCTCTTGCACGTGGCATTGTAGAAACATCCTAGAAATTGACGTCTCCAACAATTTCCGTCAGCCGTCCATAATCGCTTATTTGTTTTTAAAGCCAATCAAAGAGAACGTACAAAGATTCGCATTATAACTTGTTACCAAAACACAAGAAATTGAAATTTTCATTCATTTTAAAGCTTTTGCAATAGGTATCGAACCACTCACCCCCCCCCCCCCCCCCCCCCCCACACACACACTTATGTGCAACACACGTACCGAGAAACTACTGTGGATAAAGAGAGCCATGTCCCTTTTGCTTCGAACGTACAACTTCTTAATTTCGTGGCAAAAGTAACCGATGATGCTACGATGGTCATCTGACTCAGAGAGCAACTTGACCACTCTTGATTCCTGTTAAAGAGAAGCAATACATCTGATAAGTGTCATAGAAGTTTGAGGTGCATCTTAACCTTATCATTCAGCATTCGTATTGAGGTGCTTAATTTAGAAATAGCAACTTTTGCTAAAAATGCACGTCATTCTCAGAGTTCACCCGCTCTACTGGTGCTAGTGAGCGTGCCCATAATGCACGTCATTCTCAGAGTTCACCCGCTCTACTGATTCTAGTAGAGCATGCCCATACCACGATGCTGGATGGAATGGTTAGCTAGCGAGGGGGGCTGAATGCAATTGAATTAATTAAGCTAGTGAGCTGCTGCCTGCTTGCCCCAACATACACATGAATTCACACATGCACATACACACACTCCTGCCTGTGTTTGTCCCATCACCAGGTCTGGGCAGATTACTGACCAAAACTCTTGTTTGGTGATTACTCAACTGATGTACCCTCCAAAAGTGCTTCCAGGCACAAACTCTGACATTGTTCAGAGAAAATATACAAACCAAACCAACTGCACTAAAAACATTTTTACCAGCACATGCCCAGTACCGCCCTATTGAGTCACAAAACTTGACTTTCAGCTGAGGGGGCAAGTGGGAAAAATAAAAGAATGACGATCACAACTTCCATCATAAACAGTCTCTCTTCCTGGCCTCTACTGCTGTTTCTGGAGGCCTTTCTCTAGAGGAAAGCTGCACAGGCATCTAGGCTTACCTGGAACCACTCTGGGTCTTTTTTCTCCTCTTCTCTCTTAATAAGAAGGGAGGTGTTTCCTGTTAAACGTCTCTGATGTATGTTTTGTTACGTACATAGACGATGTAGTCTGCGTTGCTTTGGTTTGCTAGAGCTGATTCTGGTACCAAACCGCAGCTTATTGTATTTCCATTCTAATGATAAGTTCGGGGAAAAGAAGAAAAAAAGTTTAGCTATAAGTATATTAAAAAAACAACCAAATAAAGTTGATGGTTAATCAGTTATAAAAAGCTATGGGGTTATGGGCATGGTCATTTGACTTAGCTAAGTCCCTGTGTAAGGATTACTTTGAATGTGAAAGTACTAAGCAGGTGGCTGGCTATTTTAATCACTGTCACTTTTCTACTGTGGGTCTTGGCACTAGTGTGGTGCGTGTATTTGCAGGTATTCAAGAGAGATGGTTCTTTGGGAGGGAACTGTCTTCTTTTAGTTTAGGTCGCAAAACGTGACATCTTATCTTCCAGTCACTCTGTAGAGTTATCATTTAAAAATCATGTGGTTTGTAATTAGTGTGAGGTTGGACTCATAATTGTGTTGCATATTAATTATAATTAACAATTAATTACGATTACTATACTCAAGTACCGTGATTAACAATTAATAATTACCGTATTTGCCGGAGTATAAGTCGCAGTAGTAGCTCCAAATCTTCTTCTCCAATTGAGGGGTGCGACTTATAATCCGAACATGCCGCTTTTCCTTAAACAACTGGGCGGGGTCTCTAGTGGCAATAAAATGTCTGGGAAGCGAATGAGTTACACTGCTGGCTTTAAGCTCAAAGTAGTTGGGTATGCAGAGAAGTTCGGAAACAGAGCAGCGGAAAGAGAGTATAGAGTCAGTGAAAAATCGGTCAGGGACTGGAGAAAGAAGAAGAGTGTTTTGACAACGCTGCCTAGATGCGCTAAAGGAAGGAAGGAGTGGTATTCGAAACTTTACCTATTGTCATTGCGCATGCGACCTATACTCCAACTATTATAGATTTTCAAAAAGATGGCCAACTTTGGGGGGTGCGACTTATATTCCGGTGCGACTTATACTCCGGCAAATACGGTACAGTCACCTCAGGGCTCACTGCCCAACGCACATGCATACACATGCTACTGCTTATCCCAACACACACACACACATGCACACACTCACTCACACACACACGCACACACCCCTACTTAACCCAGCTAAACCCGGCTAAGCTTTGAGTTTCTGGCTGTTGCTTGCCTTACTGTCATGAACTTGTTCCACGAGGGATAGTTGTGCAGGTCCTGAATGAAGGCAGCTACTATGCTCACTGGGAGCTCCACCACACTCCGGCCCATGAAGCTAACATACAAGATAATGATGATCACGACAACAACACAATATAATAATAACAATTAAAAAAATTTAAAAAAATAAAAATAGTAATAGTATTAACTCACAACACTGTTTTTTTTGTATATATAATTATATATATATATATATATATATATATCAATGAAATTTACTCTCATAAGTGATAGTCGTGTATAATGTGCATCCTGGCATGTAGGGTGAGTGGATCATATGGAGGGCAGTCCAGTGTCTCCTACTGACGTTGGACCCTGGAGGTACCACAGCAGGTCATGTACAAGTTTTTTTGTGGGCAAAATCCATATTTTTTAAGGCACTGCGCAATTTGTTTGGGTCAAAATCCAAGGACTCCACAGCGACCAAGAAGGGTTGCTGTGATTTTAGTGGGAGTCTGGGCTGATTCTCTAGGGCATTTTGAATAGGTAGGTCTTGGGTGGTTTGAATGTTGTCATGTTCCCTCAGGGAACTCATCCTCCGTTGTACATAAGGTGGTGTGATATTGGACAGAACTGGAGGCCACTGCAGGTGAGTAGATTTCAGTGAACCATCGTGACTATCCACATTGATGAGCTCAAGATGGTTGGAGACTCTACAGTTGTGAGCACCTGAAAAGTAAGGCAGATAAGATCAAGTCCAGAGTAAACACCATCTGGATACTGGCATCCAGATGGTGTTTACTCTGGACTTGATCTTTTCTGCCCAACTGTAATTGTGGTCAAAGGTCACCCAAGGAGCTTTGGGTTCTTGTCACACTTGACTGGTTGGCCACAGAGAGTGCCTTGAGCTCACGAGTTAGCCAGGCAGTGCTGACATGAAAGAGTTGGACAAGGACGCAGGCACCAATATGTGAAGTGTTCCTCCAACACTTGTAGGTCACGAGATACAGTACTGTTGATGTCATCAAACACGGTCGAGTAGCAAGAGCAAAACCGTCTGCATAAGGCTGCATAGACTGAGATGGTGCAAGGCTGCATAGATTGAGATGGTAAGGCTGCATAGATTTAGATGGTGCAAGGCTGCATAGATTGAGATGGTGCAAGGCTACATAGACTGAGATGGTGCAAGGCTGCATAGATATTGGCACAGCCTAGTGGCAGCCCATCATTCAAAATCTGCACTGTACTTGTTTGATTCCCTAGAGAAACCTTGCAACTGCGATTGCTGAGGATGGATGAAAGTACTCGTGGAGTAGCTTCGCACTTGAGGATCTTGACAGCTTTGATAAGGCAGCCATGATGCCCCACAGTAGGCTAATGAGTACACACAAGTCTTAACTAATTAAGTGCCATAAGCACCATATGGTGCCAACCCGGCAACCCGGACATCGTCGGGGAAAAATATATATGATTAAATCAAAGAATTTGTACGCACATGTTCTTCATACAGACATGCCCAACAGACGGCTCTATGGATCAGGTATGGGACTTACAGACGGCTCTATGGATCAGGTATGGGACTTACAGACAGCTCTATGGATCAGGTATGGGACTTCAGTTCCTGTTGGACAGGGTGAGCGAGCAATATTAAATAAGGTTTGTAATGGCTGACGATGGCAACAGCCTATGTGAATGGTCTCTTCAGGACTGGCTTTTGCTACTGTTTCTGGAAGTTCTTCTTCGGTGAAAAGCAGCACGAGAAAATAAGCTTACCAGAGGAATCACAAGCTAAAAACAACAACACGCAGGCAGACCGGACGCGGCATCAGCACGACCAGCTGCTCTTTTCTTTCCCCTTCTCGTTGCCAGGCCTCGGCGCGGAGCTTGCTCGTTACTTCAAGGGACGCACTCAACTTGACGTGAAGAGATGCAGGGGGCATTGAAAACAGAGGGGGTACTGTAAATAGAGGGGGCACTGTAAACAGAGGGGGCACTGTAAACAGAGGGGGCCTTGTAAACAGAGGGGGTACTGTAAACAGAGGGGGCATTGTAAACAGAGTGGGCAGTGTAAACAGAGGGGGCATTGTAAACAGAGGGGGCACTGTAAACAGAGGGGGCCTTGTAAACAGAGGGGGTACTGTAAACAGAGGGGGCATTGTAAACAGAGTGGGCAGTGTAAACAGAGGGGGCATTGTAAACAGAAGGGGCATTGTAAACAGAGGGGGTACTGTAAACAGAGGGGGCATTGTAAACAGAGGGGGTATTGTAAACAGAGGGGGCATTGTAAACAGAGGGGGCCCTGTAAACAGAGGGGACATTGTAAACAGAGGGGGCACTGTAAACAGAGGGGGCATTGTAAACAGAGGGGGCATTGTAAACAGAGGGGGCCTTGTAAACAGAGGGGACATTGTAAACAGAGGGGGCACTATAAACAGAGGGTACATTGTAAACAGGGGGGCACTGTAAACAGAGGGGGCATTGTAAACAGAGGGGGCACTGTAAACAGAGGTCACGAAGAGTGAGCCTGGAGCCCTGGGCCGATAACCGACTGATGGGCGTGAAGGGGACCCCTCTACAAGATTACAGCATTGCTCTGCATCGACCTCCTCCTTGAAGGGACAGCACCGCAAATAGATGTCGTGGTGAGCCTCTAACTGCAAGGTCATACTAGGAAGAACCGCAGTGTAGTTGCAGATCTAGGGCAAGGTCAGCTCAATCAAGGGAAAGGTCAGCTCAATCAAGGGAAAGGTCAGCTCCAGGGAAAGGTCAGCTCAATCAAGAGCAAGGTCAGCTCAATCAAGGGAAAGGTCATCTCAATCAAGGGAAAGGTCACCTCGATCAAGGGAAAGGTCAGCTCAATCAAGGGAAAGGTCAACTCGATTCACCACAAAGACCAACTGGTTGCCCAATCTAGCATAAGAATGGGTATCCCCCCCTTCCTTTCCTATTTCAGTGGTATTTTCTCTCCAGGGAACAGGTCGAGTGCAGAAGACATTCGGGAACTTGTCACCATGTGCAATAATAGCCCGTGCCTTGCTCAATCCAAAGGGAAAGTACCTGCACGGATACTCGCCCCCATATCCGAGTCTCTAGCGACACCCACAAACGTCCAGGGGGCCAGATAGAGTCGGCGGAGCAGCCATAAGCTGAAGGTTATTGCAGCCGTACTTACCAGCTTGGACCAATCAAATCTTGAGGAACAAGAATATTTATGGGATGTAGTTGAGAACAGACGGTGCTCAGGAACAAAAATAACTTTTTAACACTCACATCTTATCTACCTCTAGCGCTGTCTTGGTCGGGCCTACCAGCTAAATCATCATCTTCTATTCCTGCTAAGCAAGTTGGTAGAAGAATTCCTCCACGTCGTAGAAATATCATAGAAGAGCTTCGAGATAGCCTGCTAAAAAAGGTGCCCCAGCCATTAAAAAAAAATTCTATGGCTAGGGATAATGGTGGAAAGGACAACAGACAATAGTTGTTATTTTTGTGTTAGTTACCGTAAACTAAATGCAGTAATCCTCAAAATGCCAATGTGGTTGCCTGGGGCTTAATCCAGCTGGTTCTCATCTACTAAGTGGTTACTGGCTAGTCAAAGTTGCAGAGGCAGATAGGAAGAAAACAGCACTCTGTGCACCATTGAAAGCTTGTTTGAATTCTGAGAGCCAGCAAAGCATCTGCTCCTACGAGTGAGACTAGTGGGTGTAGACATCAGGGACCCTCCATGATAAAACTCTGGAAATTCATACATTATATGGTTGACACCATTTTACAGCAAGGATGAGGCTTGCACTATTCTTACGAGGAAGGTCTAAATGTCACACTTGTTCTCACCAATGAGTTCTTCTTTCAATTTATCGAACAGCTGATCAAGGGGAGCAATTTGAATCTTCTCTCTAAGTGTTGGAATTTGCAAGCTACCCGGCATTGCGAAGACCAGGATGACCGCACCCCACACCACCCACAATCAGATGGCCTTATTGAGCGATCAAATCATACACTTGTCACTATGCTGGAAGCTGCAGCAACAGAACACCCACTTGACTGGGAAGATCATCTTTCCGGGCCACTATGTCTGGCGTATAAGTACAGTCACTGGATTATTTTTAGAATCTAGGAACTGAGCAGCAAGCAACGTGGGGGCTTACGACTCCATCGTCGTTCAAGAGCCTAACGAGGTGGGTTAAATGGAAATGTCAACCCTGCGACGATTACTCTCCATTTTTTGGACTCATGTTTTGAGGGCTCAGATGCCTAGACATGGCTGGGCTGACATTTTTCAGGGGGGGGGAAGGGAACTTGGGGTATGGAAAAAAGAGGGGGTGGGGGCTAACCCAGTATCACATGATGGTTAAATCTCAAAATTTTAGATAATGACACAACCACCCTCCCCAGATACACCCCTGCGGGCTAGAGACCTAATGTATGGAGACACTTTAGCAGATGGAGACTCTAGATGCGGGGACCCTTTGGTTGTCAGTTTTTTATGAAGATTACAGAGGCTAAAAAGACCATCGAAAAGACTCAAACAACCATCAAAGCTGAGTTTACTAGATGTCACTGTCATATCCATGTGGATGTATGTGTGTATTTGTATATAGTATGTGTATGCATGTGTGTATGTAGTATGTATGTATGTATGTATAAAGATAAGAATGTACCTTATAGATGGCCCAACCAGTAGGCTTCCTGTTTGAAAGCTTACATGGAGTTCAGCTGCTTTCCAAGGATGGTTAAATAGGAGACATGGACTCCCAAGTTCCCTGGAAGCCTCCATTGCCAAAACAATGGCAGTTGCTATTGTCGGTCATTTTGCGGCCATTTTATTTACAGATACATCTGCACATGCATGTCTCACAACCTGCACATGCATGTCTCACATTCTGTCAATAGCGCACGCAATTTGCCAACAATTTTTTTTTTAATGAGAGAAAAAACACGCTGGAGGTCACATAGTTCAAGCTGTTGGTGAGGCTGCAGCTAATCCTACTCTACCAGAAAAACAGCGCAGCTGCTGAAATGACAGAAGTTTACAGAGGGCAAAGTTGTTGACGACTCTGATAAAAAATTAATAAACACAACACAACACAACACAACACAAGAAGGTGAGTAGTATTACAGACACAGCAGCTAGCCATAATCATGGAGGCTGGGAAGAGCTGACGGCAGCAAAGACTTACTCCGACACTAACTGCATTGCAGAGCTTAGTCAAGCAAGTGGCTAACTACATAGCTCAAGGCTCTTGTGCACCTGGGTGCATGGTGGAGAACTAAACACTTCCAATGACTTAACTTGGTCCTTCACATACACACACACACACACTCCAGTTTGGAGCTCCCCCCCCCCCCCCCACACACACACACCCACACACACACCCACACACACAAAACTCGTGCAAAACCTGGACAATGCCATGGATCTCTGCTAGCAATAGTAATAACAACAACAACAACGATAATAAACAATATTTTCTATGACAGATTTGACAAAAATCCTCTATAGCCCTGCAAAGGGGGGGGGGGGGGTGGTATACTTACTTGAGGGTGTTGGAGTCACACATGCACTTCTTGGTAAACACGAGAACATCATTCTCCTCGTAGGAAAACCTACAACAAAGGGATACTTCATGTTTAAGTTGGCACTTGCAAGTTAATTGATGTTGGTTGGCATGTAACACTACGCCAGGTAGTTGCTGACATCACGACCACCAGCTAGCATCCTGCTCTGGCCGCATCACGCAGCAGCACCTCAGCTTCAAATATAGACTTCAGTACTTGGTTTCTATGTTCAGAGTTTCATATATTTTTCCCGGGATGGATTTAAGAGATGATTCAAGTTCCATTCTGTAGGCAATGTCATGTTCTTTGACCTGACGTTTTGACCTGACGTTATTAACTCAATATTTGATCGTCGTGTGTGATTGACCGGTTTTCTCAGATGAATAGGGGTAAATCCCGATACCACAAACAATCAAGGGACATCTACGGAGGTCCAATGCTCAATAGCTAGGGTTAGGTGGGCAATAGCTAGGGTTAGGTGGGCAACAGCTAGGATTAGGTGGGCACCAGCTAGGATTAGGTGGGCACCAGCTAGGATTAGGTGGGCACCAGCTAGGATTAGGTGGGCACCAGCTAGGATTAGGTGGGCACCAGCTAGGATTAGGTGGGCAACAGCTAGGATTAGGTGGTCAACAGCGGTGGGCAACAGCTAGGATTAGGTGGGCAACAGAGCTCTAGGATTGGGTGGGCAACAGCTAGGATTAGTTGGGCAACAGCTAGGATTAGGTGGTCAACAGCTAGGATTAGGTGGGCAACAGCTAGGATTAGGTGGGCAACAGCTAGGATTAGGTGGGCAACAGCTAGGATTAGGTGGGCAACAGCTAGGATTAGGTGGGCAACAGCTAGGATTAGGTGGGCACCAGCTAGGATTAGGTGGGCACCAGCTAGGATTAGGTGGGCACCAGCTAGGATTAGGTGGGCAGCAGCTAGGATTAGGTGGGCAACAGCTAGGATTAGGTGGGCAACAGCTAGGATTAGGTGGGCAACAGCTAGGATTAGGTGGGCACCAGCTAGGATTAGGTGGGCAGCAGCTAGGATTGGGTGGGCACCAGCTAGGATTGGGTGGGCAGCAGCTAGGATTGGGTGGGCAGCAGCTAGGATTGGGTGGGCAACAGCTAGGATTGGGTGGGCAACAGCTAGGATTGGGTGGGCAACAGCTAGGATTGGGTGGGCAACAGCTAGGATTGGGTGGGCAACAGCTAGGATTGGGTGGGCAACAGCTAGGATTGGGTGGGCAACAGCTAGGATTAGGTGGGCACCAGCTAGGATTAGGTGGGCAACAGCTAGGATTAGGTGGGCAACAGCTAGGATTAGGTGGGCAACAGCTAGGATTAGGTGGGCAACAGCTAGGATTAGGTGGGCACCAGCTAGGATTAGGTGGGCAGCAGCTAGGATTAGGTGGGCAACAGCTAGGATTAGGTGGGCAACAGCTAGGATTGGGTGGGCAGCAGCTAGGATTAGGTGGGAAACAGCTAGGATTAGGTGGGCAACAGCTAGGATTAGGTGGTCAACAGCTTTGACCTTGGACATTCATAAATATTCGAGGGCCACCTTCATGTATAGACCTCTCTAGCTTAGGAGTCCTAAAACAGTCTTCATGTAGAGATACCATTTCCAGATAGGCAGGCAGGTTGGAAGTCTGTATGAACAGTCATGTCCTAGATCAGCCCAAGTAGATGTGACCATGGCGATAACCCTTTAGTACCACTTCAGGACATCAGTATGTCTGTGCCTTCCGCTCTAGGGCTAGGAACAGCTCTGGATAAGCTTACACTAGCCTTGGCCTTGGCAGAAGCGGTTCCTGGGGTATCATTCTCTGTCAGCCAACAAGCCAACATCAGTGCTATATATAGCCAGCATGTCAGCATTTAATAGGTCTGTTGCTATGGGATACTGTTATAGCTAATGGCTTAGCTCTTATGGATTGATGATGATGTGTGTATGTGTATTGAGTGCCAAAAGGTTTGCTGCAGATTAATTTTCACTGGCACTCAAGTATGACATCATTATGCTTAATTAGGAGAGTGTGTTAATTAGTTGCAGTCCAAAATCCGAGCAGCTGCACTAAGTGGCTTCCTGCTAGACCAGTCACGAGAGTCAGAGAAGGGGCAGCACTTATCCAGCATGGAGTTATATGGTCTACAAGAGTTTGTGATTCAGCCTAGCCTCAGAGGGATGGAGAAATAGAGTTTGTGATTCAATAGCCTCAGAGGAAGGGGAGAAATAGAGTTTGTGATTCAGCCTAGCCTCAGAGGGATGGGAGAAATAGAGTTTGTGATTCAGCCTAGCCTCAGAGGGATGGAGTTTGTGATTCAACCTAGCCTCAGAGGAAGGGGAGAAATAGAGTTTGTGATTCAGCCTAGCCTCAGAGGGATGGGAGAAATAGAGTTTGTGATTCAGCCTAGCCTCAGAGGGATGGAGTTTGTGATTCAACCTAGCCTCAGAGGAAGGGGAGAAATAGAGTTTGTGATTCAGCCTAGCCTCAGAGGAAGGGGAGAAATAGAGTTTGTGATTCAGCCTAGCCTCAGAGGGATGGAGTTTGTGATTCAACCTAGCCTCAGAGGAAGGGGAGGAATAGAGTTTGTGATTCAGCCTAGCCTCAGAGGGATGGGAGAAATAGAGTTTGTGATTCAGCCTAGCCTCAGAGGGATGGAGTTTGTGATTTAACCTAGCCTCAGAGGAAGGGGAGAAATAGAGTTTGTGATTCAGCCTAGCCTCAGAGGAAGGGGAGAAATAGAGTTTGTGATTCAGCCTAGCCTCAGAGGGATGGAGTTTGTGATTCAACCTAGCCTCAGAGGAAGGGGAGAAATAGAGTTTGTGATTCAGCCTAGCCTCAGAGGAAGGGGAGAAATAGAGTTTGTGATTCAGCCTAGCCTCAGAGGAAGGGGAGAAATAGAGTTTGTGATTCAGCCTAGCCTCAGAGGGAGGGGAGAAATAGAGTTTGTGATTCAGCCTAGCCTCAGAGGGATGGGAGAAATAGAGTTTGTGATTCAGCCTAGCCTCAGAGGGATAGAAATGTCATCATGTTCCACAGAGGTAGCCTAAGACAGTAAAACTACTGCCTAGCTAAGCTAGTCATTATAAGACTAGACATATAGGGTGCCTAAAGCTTTCCAATAACAGCTGGCAGCTAGTCTTTCCCTGTTAGTTCCTCTTGCATGTTTGAACTGGTAGAGCATCAGCAACCATTGGCAACCAGCCATAATTCCCATGAGTTAATGCAAGTCATGCATGTGACACCACAAGCTTTATTATCATGTCATGTGATACCACAAGCTTCATTATCCTGTTTTTTTGTGTGTGAGTTCACCAACTGATAACCAGTATTGCAACATGCACCACGGTTGCTGGGTATTTTCTTGTCTCTGTTAACACAATACATGATCGCATCAGTTTACATTCATACACACTTTGCCAGACTTCAATACTCGAGGTCATAGTTCATGATGTGGTGTGAGCCGTGCGATGTCATTTCCTTCTGACTTCTAATTAAAGTAAATGATTTTAACATAAGAGCTGGAAAAGTTTGGTGAGGAATTCAATTCAGCGGTTTGGTGGATTGCCGAAGGCAGTTAAACACTGCCAATATTACGTCCAATATTACGTCATGTTGGACCTGCTAATTTTCTCCAAGTTGCAAAAATAATATGGCATTGTTCAAGTGTTTTGCTTGACCAGCAGACTTCCAATAAGGGGGTTTGTTGCCGTCGGATAAAGAACAAGTAACCATCTTCCGAAGGGTGCGGTTGACTGTGGTGCTCCTTTGCAATGGCACGCGGATCTTTTCATTGCTCTCTCTCCTGCAGGCAATGCCTCGTCTATGCTCTCCTTCCAAACATTCTTATAAATATGATATTCCTGACCGTGCTCTTGGTCAGTCCAGTCATGAAATATCCCATCAACACAAATTAGCACGACTGCCCGCTGCTATGCCGAGCGAGACCACCACAGGATCGAACCACGCGTACATCTCATGTGACCCTCAACTCATCCACAGAATTTACCCCCCCCCTCCCCCTCCCCCCAACATATTGGTCAAGACCAATCTGCCAAGTTCAGTTCCCGCCAATTTTTTCCTGACATATATACATGTAGTGGTGTTCGGTCTGTGCATGACTCACTTCCAGTCAATGACTGGCTTGAAGTTCCTGCTTCTTCTTCCGTACTTGTAGTCCACATAGGAGGCACACAGAACCTTTAGAGAATAAATAAATTACATTAAAGACTGCAAAAGGAACATACCCTTCTGCCTCTCTTCAAGATGAATAGCCACTCCATGTGGCAGGTCACTGGGACTAGACACATACTGAGGCCATACACTTTTAATCATTTTTTATCTGGTTTCCGATAAGAGCGATTTAAGATAAAGAGTATGCGAGTTTACACCAAATGCTACCCGACATTGAATCCAGTTCCATTCCAGCATGAACTCAAGTTCTATTCCAGCATGGGCTTGAGTTCTATTCCAGCATGGACTCGAGTTCTATTCCGGCATGGACTCGAGTTCTATTCCAGCATGGACTCGAGTTCTATTCCAGCATAGACTCGAGTTCTATTCCAGCATAGACTCGAGTTCTATTCCAGCATGGACTCGAGTTCTATTCCAGCATGGACTCAAGTTCTATTCCAGTATAGACTCGAGTTCTATTCCAGCATGGACTCGAGTTCTATTCCAGCATGGACTCAAGTTCTATTCCAGTATAGACTCGAGCGGATTCTATTCCAGCATGGACTCGAGTTCTATTGGAATAGACGTGAGTTCTATTCCAGCATGGACTTGAGTTCTATTCCAGCATGGACTCAAGTTCTATCCCAGCATAGACTTGAGTACTCGAGTTCATAGACGTGAGTTCTATTCCAGCATGGACTTGAGTTCTATTCCAGTACTGACGAGCGGCATCAGCAAAACCTCCACCTCAATGGTGACCAGGCAGACCTTCACATCTACCACCACATTTTTACAACCACAGAATTTGTGTCGTGGTAATAGTAGAATAACAACAAAAATATGTGACTAGAGGTGACCTTCGAAATAATTATGACCACCGTAAAAAGTGTGCTGAAGAGAAATCTGCAATTGCTGAACATGCATGGGACAATGGACATCCCATCTTGTGGGAGGAACCCACCATCTTGGACCAGTCAAGGAGACAGAAGGAACTGCTAGTGAAGGAGGCATTGCACATCAGCCTAGCACCAAAGTGTGAGCGAGACTGTGGAATGGACTGGCCTGACTGCTGGGTGGCCACTCTCAAGAGCCTGAACTTGAAACTACGAGCACCATAATATTTCTGTTTCCCCCCCCCCTGTATTCAGTATTTAGCTATCATTCTTTGTAAATGTTTTATATCAAGCATGTCTTTAAAAAAAAATTAATATTTTTTAAAATATTTTATTGTTCTTTTGTTTGTGTTATTTCCCCCCTGCATTTTTGCCACATCCGGTCGCATGTGCCAAGGTGTGGTTTGTATCATGCTAGCTATATACCAGGAACAAGCTCACGCAAGTCTTAGCATCTCATGATGAAGGCTCGAGCATCTAGTCGAAATGTCGAGTGTGTAAATTTCAAGTTGATTATTGAGAAGGTCACTGCAATAATGCTTCAGTCTGGTTTCCATTAGTTAGCTAGCACCATGCAAGTCTGAGCACGTGATACACACGACTGGTTGCATTTGCAAGGGGACACTGAGCTCTTAGCCATGTTCTTCAACCAAATTACATTTCCCTGGCTTGACAATTTCATTGGTTTAATGAAAATGCCAACGACTATTAAGTTGTCGCTGCATACCAAACGTTTCTTTTGGGTGGGAAGGGAGGGAGGGAATATTTGCCATGCACCCCTTTCCTGGTTCTGGTTTACACCTTTTGAAAATGATAAATTTCTACATGTCAACATGTCAACTCCCCCACTAGAATTTCAACCCTGATCTCCCCTCCCTTATGTAAAATCCTACAAAAAAAACACTGCACAGGCTTACCTCCCCCAACAGGTTAGCAGTGATGATGTTTCCCAGAGTTTTCCAGTCCGTTCTGCTGTCCTCAGTACCTACGCAAGGCAAGTTACAACAAAATGCCCATTGCCTTTGGAAAGTCAAGTATCACACCAGACACTCTGCTATTAAATCAACCACATCTGCTAATAAATAACCAAGTTAATCATCATCATCATCATAATAATAGCAACTTAATTACAAAGAAAGGAATGTCAATTTCGCTGCGTACCTTAGCAATATATACATGACCAGTTGTGTATTGTAAGTTGTTTAGCTTCCACTCAGAGATAGCATACTCTATATTGGTAGCATCAAAACATGCATGATATATATATGGTTTCTCAAAACAGTATGGAGTTGATCCTGTGTGTGTGTCTATGTGTAGTTTATTATTTTAGGCATCTGGTCAATAAGTCCCAAGGCCAGCACCTGCCAGTGAGCTATTAGCAAGAGGCTGAATCCAATGTGCCATGCACACGTTCCTGTGAGTATAGATAGGGTGGGGCTATGTACGATTAAAAACTCACATTGAACAAGATCATTAGCACAGACTCTCCCTCCATCAGCTGGACAACCACAGCACCTCTGATCCTAGTAGTTGCAGTACAAGGAAACATGACCGGTTCACGATAGCAAATTTGGACCAATGCTATCTACAATATATATTGTAGTTGTATGCAAAAGCGAAAACTACGCAGAAAAAATTACTGCAGATGCAGTTAGCTACTCTTTTTAGTTTACCTGCTCCGTTTCTCTAGAAGGTTGTTTAGGTGTAGCCATCCTTACAGCTGCTACGTCATATAAGCTGATCACTCCGACTGCCGTTCTGGGAATCTTGTACGCGTACAACGTTTCGAACTCCCGCAGGAAATGAGACGTTATTACATACTGGGCATGCGCAGACCCCTCCTCCCCTTCTCCTTTGCAGTGTGTCTATACACATAGACGTCGATTCCTACTGAACGAGCTTGACCAGGAAGTTTGATGCTAGTAGTGATGCCGACGGTAGATAGGGACGGTTGTACTACGCGAGATTCTAGGTCTTCGTCAGTAGAGTAGCGCTTTTGAGTTAGGCCACTTTATGACTAATCCAATACTAGATCTCGAGTCGTCGAAATATTATTACGTGGACAGTTTCACACCCCCCCCCCCCCCCCCCCCCCCCCCCCCCCACCCTCCCCACTTCCTGAAGTAAGTCTGGCCTGACAGATTCCTCAGCAGCTATTGAATATCATGACATAGCTCAATAGCTTTGTAACTATAGGTAATTCTATGAAATATCATGTATGGTGAAAGGTTTCTGTGGTAACAAAGAATCTTGGCAGAGCCATAGATAGTAAGCATAGAGCATATTCAGCCCTGTTTACAAGCCTTTTTGTGATACTCTTGCCAAAGAACCTTTCTGTTTTGAGATCTCGCATAGCATGGAAGGTTGCCGATGTTGACATTTGCGACATCTGTTTTGTGATCTCGGATCTCGCATAACATGGAAGATTGCTGATCTTGACATGGCAACATCTGTTTTGAGATCTCACATCACATGGAAGGTTGCTGATGTTGACATCGCAACAGAGTATGAACACTTGGGTGTGTTTCACAAGATGTGTTGTCTTGCATAACTTAATTTCAACAAATTCATCACAAAATCGATACTAAACCTTTCCTCTTCTGATGACTATATCAGTATTCATATAAAAGCAACGTATTTTACATACACTTAATTTTATTCACACATTCTTACAGGGCTAGTTAGTTCTCACATATAGGCACAGGTGATAAGAACTTGCAGTCTCCAGGTGTTATGGGCACCTGGACCAGAAGCACTTAGCAAAATAATGATCCAATATTGCACTGCAGGTAAGTGTATAGTACAAGTTAGATTATACTGGCTTCAACTGTGATTAACTAACAAGTGATGCCTTTAAGGAAAGACTACTTGGTAGTGAATGAACTGGAGGAAGGCTAGCGTTCATCAGAGCTTGACCTTAGAAAGCTGTCCTCCAGGAGTTGGAGGTAGATGAACCTGCATTATTCACCTGCAGCACCAGATGGATGTCCGGATAGTATTTGTAAAGTTTGATACTAATGAAGGGATGCTTCATTCCATGCTAAAACTAGCACTGTTGGTCTCTCTACTGTCATTCTTTCTGCTGTAAGTTTGTGGAAATGGACCTGGTTCAATGGGATCATGTCCATCATCTTGATTTTTAACTATGCAGGTCATGAGATACAGCCATGGCTGTGCACAAACATAATCGGCTGTTAGGTAGCTATTTACAACCGTGACGAGGAAGTTCATCAGCACAGCTAAAATATATATTGAAAGTGTATGGAATGTCTCAGGTATGCAAAATGTACTACAATCAAGCATACAGTAAAACTTCAAAACATGTTTTGCCACTTCTTTTAAAACAAGTAATGAACTACTAGATAACCTGATCAAACAAGTCATGAACTATATGCTAGATAACCTGATCAAACAAGTCATGAACTATATACTAGATAACCTGATCAAACAAGTCATGAACTGCCTGCCCCAACTTATGCAAGCCTGATTTCAACAGAGTCACCACAGGAGTAGACCCTAAAAGATCCTATCCAAACTTCACAGTTTTGTTATATAGACACATAATATATCCTCAATACATTAAAATTATATATTAATTAAGTGAGGAAATTGGAGGTAGGCCCAGCGGCATGATGGAAAAGCTTGATTCATTAGTGCAAGTCCATGGGTGGAATGTTCAGTTTGATGGTCTGCATGGCAGAGGATTGAGCACTTCTGATGCACTGTACAGAAGAACAGACAAGAAAAGAAAGCCTATACCACATCCAGCTCAATGTATTTTTTAGTTTATCTACAGCAGTGTTTCCCAGACCTTGGGTGAGTGAAGCCTCTGAGGGCTTAAAGGAACCACATTTAACTTCACTGACTTATTCATTGATACACTTCTGATGTTTTCATGTTTGTGTAGGTGCTCTGGATGTGCTTGGTGGTCACAGGAAAGCTCTCCATTATTTCGCTGAAACAAAGTACACATACTGTTGTGAAAATCTCACTTCTTTTTATATAGGCAACTACGAATGAGGTAATCAGATGACAACAAGGGTGAGTTAAAAGATTTCAGTAGCAGTGCTAAGAACTATTGGAAAGTTTGTACTCATTGTCGAGGATTAGAATGCCATTTGGAGATTTATCAGCACTCTCAGAACCTGGCCTCGATCCTAAATGCTAACCCAGGCCCCAACCCTGGCCTCAATCTGAGATGCCAACACAGGATCCAACCCTGGCCCCGGCCCCAACCCTAGCCCTGAGCCCAACCCTACCATCCCTAACCACAGCCCTAATCCCAGCCCACAGAGCAATAACCAACCTATACTCCTAACCTTCCTGGAGCCTGCAATCAGATAGTCATCTCAATCCTAGCTTTTAACTGAATGGATTTACTTGGCATCACATAATGAAAGGAGGAATTTTCCTTCTTGAAAGGCACGATTAATCCTTTCTAAAGTGCCACTGTATTACCCATGCTTATGGATTCTTTTGAACGTTCTTCTACAGCAATTCCTCAATGGATGGTGGAATCCGCAGGATGATGAAAAATACCATATTAGTATTTGGCTAGATGCTGAATAAGTTGGGTATGGAGTAGCTGAGAAGAGAATCAGATGTGGATGTCCTGGTACCTTCAATCTCCTGTCTGGCAGCCTCCAACTGATGGAGTTGGTGGATGCTGGGACACTGTACCTGGTTGTCTCAGCATTAAAACTTCTGTGGTAGTTTTACAGAAGCAACATTATTAAAAAACTCCAAAAAATACCTCAGCAGCCAAACAAATTAGGAGAGCGAGTATCTATAGTTGCCCGGGGAAGAATATTCATGTGATCTTCACATGATAGCTACACCCGAACAAGGAAAGGATGCAATGATTGCTGGGGAAGAATATTCATGTGATCTTCGCATGATGGCTACACCTGAACAAGGAAAGGATGCAATGATTGCTGGTCCAAACTGATGGATCAGATATCTTATAGATCAGCAAAAGCATTAGCCACATACTTTGATAAAGACACAGTTTGACAGATTAATGCCATCTAGTCACAGAGAAAAGTGTCGTTGTTTTTGCATGTAAGAGACATTTAAGATACTGCTGGATAAAAGAATACTGCACATGCCACTATATCTGGTTGTGTCATCATAGCTTCATTGATGCAAATCCTCTTCCTGTGTCAGAACTTAACTAGATGGCACAATTAACAATTTTTTAATCGTCATTTTCCCCTGTATTACTATTAGCATACTTGATGGATCTAAGAAAAAGGTCACCTGAAATACAATAATCAAGTTATCAGATAACTGGACAAAGGACAAAATTATTTAAGATTGAACTTGAACTAGCATACTTATGATGAAAGCCTGAAGACAGAAGCATCAAAAATAGTATTTGAAAATAGATTGCATGGATTGGTCCTATCATCATATATCTTAGAGTGTGTAACACGCTCAAGATCTACACTATCACATGTAGATAAGTATATTGCATAAACCTACAGCTCCAAGCACCTGAAAAGCCCTATATATAATATATATATATAGAGAGAGTGACCTCTTTATATATGTTATGCACAATACGGTTGCTATATACTTGACCCTGCTTAGTGCATGCGTGTCATGTGAGACACCCACTAACAACACTTGGAAAATAATTGCTGCACAATAAACATGGCTACATGATTATTAAGGCGGGGGGGGGGGGACATTACCATAACTATGAAACATTCATAACTTATCCCACGCAGGTAATTTTACCAACAAAAGATAGCTTATTTTAGCCTGTGCTTATAATGATATTTTGACAAAGATACATGATTACCTTGGTCACCGAGAAAACTCCCTCTCAAAAGAAAGTTTTTATGGACCTATTAATGTAACCGCTAAGGTGTGGAATGAATACAAACAAATCCACAACACCCACACAGAAGCTGTTAAAGTTGAAGAAAGTATGATAATTGAGTTAATGGCAAGTCAAGCCATATTCATCATCGTATCGAGTATGGAATGGTATATACTTATAAGGTAGTTTGCTGATGAAGGCTACAAATAGTGCTCAATGCTGTGTTAAAGTAGAGCTATTGATTACAGTGACCTTCTTCATAATCAACTTGGATATTAAGTTCATTATTGAGTTCATTGTAATTTTGTTATGTCAACTGAGAGTTCGTTGAGAGTATAAATTTTTTCCCCTTCTTTTTTCCCTTTTTTCCCTTCTTTTTTTTCTCTTTCAGTTTTTATTGCAATAGTTTTTAAAGAAATTACATATGACAGAGAACAACATTATAGTATAATTGAAAAA
Organism: Cladorhizidae sp. MBARI D1340-BT2; assembly: GCA_028752905.1. Taxonomy (NCBI): domain Eukaryota; kingdom Metazoa; phylum Porifera; class Demospongiae; order Poecilosclerida; family Cladorhizidae; species Cladorhizidae sp. MBARI D1340-BT2. The sequence goes on from JAQNBH010000015.1 coordinate 31,287,685, forward strand.
TCTTTTGCGAGTGAATTTTTCTCAGACACCATGTTTTGCATAAGGTATATGCATCCTATATATTTAATTAAAATATTATCATAAGCACACATTAGAAATCTTTAGAAATCTTATGAAATAAGGTATATGGTAAAATTGGGATAAAGCTAAAAACTGATATATAGAAAATATAATACACTATGCTAATTACCCCCTTATGTATATATATATAATATATGTATAGTGATGTATGTATGTATATATGGTGGTGGAATAAAGATAAGATAGCAAAGAAGTTGGTCATCCATCAGTATATATTAATTAACATGTATAATTATATGGGAGTGCTGCCCTTGGTTTGACCCCAATTTCAAAATGGCCGACACCTAAACATGCACACAAACACACACTTCTTAATCCTAATTTTCTACGGTGCTTTGAGTCCTTCACTAAGGTAGTCAACCAGCAAAGGGAGGGGGGGGGGGGAACAAGAAGTATAAAATCTAACTAAGTCTTCCACCTGAGTAGCAGAAGTCAGTTTTGCTACATACAGACCCAATCACTTTCTATGATTATTAATTCAGTAACAAAAAAATATGTAAAGATTTGCAACCAATAAACACACTAGTGCAATATTGAGCCTAGCTAACGGATTCAGCAGCTGCAACATGTCACTGCAAGGAAGTGAACAGGTACACTTGCATCTAAAATCTATGGTTTACTGAGCTCACTCTTTCAAAAGATTTTCAACAAAGCAGGCAGACTTCTTGTGACCTGTATGTCTATATATTATATAGGCATGTGTTCTTGAGTAATAAAAATGAGAAAAAATACCTGCTATGACTGGTTTGAACAATTGTCACAAAGTTCTTGAAGGAGGATGCTTGTATACTTATGGAGGTAATTGAGTGGTAGAACCCCCCCCCCCCCCCCCCCCCCCCCCCCCCCCCAAAAAAACACCAAAAAAACAAAAACCAAAAAACCCCCAAAATGTATATAGCTCCAAATTTATTTTCAGTGTGCCTGTATAGAATGAAAGATCTATCTCTTATTTTCTCCATACATAATTTGCTTACAATATATCCACTTCTCTTTAAGTTTACTACATCACGTACCAAAATCCAAATGCATTGCAGTAATTGTTGTAACACTTGAAAATAGGAACCCCGCCCTCTCCACTACAATAAACTACTTAAGTATGTGCAGTACGAGTATAGCCGAGCTGAGTCAGCAAGCAGCTACACATTTGTGCTTCAAAGAAGTGATCAGTTGGTTTCCATTTGTGCTTCAAAGAAGTGATCAGGTTTCCTCAGAAGCTCTTGTGGCAAGTCAATAACACAGACCTTACAAAACCAAGTTAACTACTGATGATTCATGGATACACAGGCAGTAACACCTATGTCCTGGAGTTGTCCTTGGTAACTTCTTGTATATAGGAGGTTGCTCGCTGGAAGAAAAAGCCAATGTAAAACACAAACACTTATAAGATCCTTTACCAATGAAGACCAATATTTAAAAAATAAATCTGTTATGTTTAATACGTGAAGGGTCCCACAAATGTTTGTGTTCTACATTGGTGAACTCTCTTGTATTCTTTGTTGTTGTCAAGTCAAGCCATTAATATGTAATTCTTGTTTTACATATATTTTTGTCTTGTGTGTGTATATATTGAACTACATGTAGGATTAACTAATAATAAATTTAAAAATTTAAAAATAACACAAAAAAAATTAAAAAAGGGGGAGGGGGGGGGGGGGGGAAATGGAGGCAAGAATCTAGATGACCCTTTACCATTTTATATCATGCCTTTAGGTAAGGTTCGTCTACTTTCTTTTTTGTCTTGTGTGTGTATTATATCAGTTGGCTTGAACCGTGAATATATACCCCTCACTTCGATTAGGGCCTCAATCTCACAGCAAAATATACCTGGGAAGTCTTGACAGAACTTAGCATTATTTATACACCTGAAGTCATTTAGCTGGCTCAATCCATCAGTTGATGTTTGCAAACAGAGGTTGCTCTATTGTATCTGTCTCTTCATGTAGAATTTCCGACTTGGCAATCGCCTGTTCACTGTCCTCACTTCTAAACTATAATTATGACGTGGGCAAGGTATAAAGGTCGAGAAGCATGGAGGAATGTGAGTTCTATGACCTTTCTTGCTGCAAAGTGAAATGTTACTCCCAATCCAATCCAAACATCACTTTTCTCATAAATCTCTAAACTTGTCATTCATGAGAGAACATGAGACTCACTATGCTTACGAATCACTCGGAATTCCTTGCTTTTGAGCAAGGAGGCACTCCAGGATGGATTTATTTGCTGCAAGTTTGGCCAGCTTGCCAGCTTCTGACTTCAATGGCCTTAAAACCAAACTGCACCTATCCCCCCCCCCCCCCCCCCCCGGAAAAAAAACACCCCGCGGTTAATCAGTGGTTAGGTTTGTTGTCATCTCACTAAATCTAGCAACATCAAGGCTTGCTTCTTGCCAGTAAATACTCCTTTACACATGAGATCATCCAAAACTTTCAACTTCAGTTCATTATTGGCATTTTATTCCTCAGTTATTTATATTACCAAAGATAACTAGAACAGTTTCTGATGCAATGAATATCCTCATTGCACTCAGTGGGTGCATGGTCACTGTCCAAGACTGAAGCTATTTGCAAGTGTTTTAGAAAGGCCGTTATCTTGAAGACCGTCTAGAATTCTAGATGTTGCATCTTGTGAGATTAAGGATGAAGATGGCCAATTTGCAGCAGACAAGTACATGGAAGCAAGAGTGTTACTTCACCCACCAATGCAAAATGTACCCTGATGAGTATCTGAACGGTGATGAAGATCTATTGTGTGCATGGAACTTGATGTTGGGACTCGAGAGCCGGATTTCTTTCAGCAGTTGGGACAGGAGGATCAGGAAGCAGTAGCCTAGGAAGACAATCAAGAAGATGAAATGGGGATAACTCCCTTCCTCTAAGAAACTCAAAAGGGCCATATAGTTTTCGGAAGAAGGCAGTGCAGCAGTTTCTGGAAGGCAGGGAGTACCTATATGTTAAAAGCTTTGGGAATTGGTTCAGCCACTGTTACCAAGACTATTTTGAATTAAAATGCTAAAAACAGACAAGATTATGTATAACGCTATTGCTAACACTTAAATTGTGTGTGTGTGTGTGTGTGCGTGCACTGAAAATAAAGATATGCCTCCAAGATGGGACAGACCTCTCTACAAACAACGAAGATCATTTTACCAAAGCATACCCATCTCAGAAGTTCCACTATATAGAAAATCAGCTGGATGGCATTCCAGTTCCAAATTATAAGGCTAACAAAACACATAAGAATAAGAAAATGGAGAGAGAGGGGAAAAAAGAAGAAAATAAACACGTACCAAAGCACTGATGGCTATATTGCTCCTGCTGTATATACAGCAAACCTCTGAAAGCACTGATGGCTATATTGCTCCTGCTGTGTGTACAGCCAACTTCTCAAAGCACTGATGGCTATATCATACTTGCCAACTTTCCATAAGTTAATTCCGGGACATTAATTTTATATACCGCGCGATTTTTCGACCACGCCCCCTAATTAGCGTGTGCCTTTCGCCATTAATTTTATACGCGATTTTTCGCCCTAACTAACCGGTTCGTCTCATCATACAAGTATTCTCTGTAGATTTCTGGAAGAGGCGGTTAAATTGATCCATTGAGGGCAAGATAAAAGAACAACAGAGGTTTCATCAGAGGATTCTCATGCTTTGAAAGAATGCTACAGACCTTAGCTGTTCAGCTTCCTCACAAGACAAGAAGAATGACTTCAAACCATCATACTGCGTGAGGTAACGATTTACACACTTCAGCAAGCTGAGCCATCGTGTGGGGCAATGCTTCAAAATCACCCCTGGCTCAGTGGTGAAAAGTGAACACCATAGGATGACAAATTGCTGTTCTCTTGCTGCTATGGAAGTAGTAGAATATGTCGATGAACAGCTGGTCAATGTTCACTGGGAGTACCTTCAAACCAGCTTTGACTATTAAATCAGCCAAATGGCAGATGCAACCAACATCATACAAAGTTGGGATCTCATCCTTAATCAGCTTCTGCACACCTGACCTCACTCCTTTCATAACATTGGTGGTATCAGACATGAAAGACACTGCATTGTCAAAGGCCCATTCTTAGTCAGGGACTCCTTCAAGGCTTGAAACAAGTTGGTAGCTATATCAATGTTCACAACAGGCATATCCAAGAATCTCGTCTGTACTTCACCTACCTGTGGATCAAGAAGCCTCAAAAGAATTATGCAAGACTTATCCCTCTTGTCATGGGATTCATCAATCATCAAAGAGAATGGACCACTTGACATTGACTCCATAACTCTGTGTGAAGTAAGGAGCAAGAGCTTTCTTCACTATGGCGGTGGTTTTGGTGTGGGAACAGGATAATTTCTTTGCAATTTCAGAGTCTGGGAACATCTTGCTGAAAAGCTTGGTGACATGGTCACTAGACAGAAAGGATATGTTGTGCTTAGCAACAAATGTAGCCCACCTGACCTCTGCTTCAATTAGTTGATCACTTCTCTGATGTTGGAAGAGAGAGTTGATTGGAATAGTTGATAGCACAGCCTTTGACATATCCTTATGTTTCTTGCTCTTGAGGTGAGATGTGACATCATTACGGCCACCATGGGTAACACCAAAGTCGATTGCATACAGAGTACATCGGGATACAAGTGAACTAAAATGAAGGCAAGACTACTGACATTACTATTGCATTGAACACAAGCAGCACACTGTACCCATGATGTTATTATTTACCCTGTATTGTTATTATTTACCTGTATTTGCTGTATTCCATGCTTACTTACTTTGTCAATCAATTTCATTATATATATTTTATTTATACCTTTGAAACTCTTGCCTATCCCCTGAAATTCTTTGATCCATTTATTGTCAAAATGGCATTCTCTCCTCTGCTTCTTTGCTACCATTTTGCTGAGATTGCAATTATCATATAACGTGCTGAGAAGTTTCACGTGAGTGCCGCACCTCCAATCGAAACAAGGTCAAAGGTTGTTTCGCACACCCGCTGGAGCCCCTATCTGAAGTTTTTCTCTGCTAAAATTAAAGTGTCCTGTTTTTGTTGCTTTACGAGTGTTAAATGACTAAACTAAACAAGCTTGAGACTGCAGTGGCCAGTGGAAGCGCAAGGTGCGCGTAGCTGTAAATTCCGGGACATTTCCGGGACAAGGACACCACCGGGACAATGCTCAAAATTCCGGGACTGTCCCGGCCATTCCGGGACGGTTGGCAACTCTGCAGTATATTGCTCCTGCTGTATATACAGCAAACCTCTCAAAGCACTGATGGCTATATTGCTCCTGCTGTATGTATATACAGCAAACCTCTCAAAGCACTGATGGCTATATTGCTCCTGCTGTATATACAGCAAACCTCTCAAAGCACTGATGGCTATATTGCTCCTTCTGCATGTACAGCAAACCTCTCAAAGCACTGATGGCTATATTGCTCCTGCTGTATATATGTACAGCCAACCTCTCAAAGCACTGATGGCTATATTGCTCCTGCTGTATATACAGCAAACCTCTCAAAGCACTGATGGCTATATTGCTCCTGCTGCATGTACAGCAAACCTCTCAAAGCACTGATGGCTATATTGCTCCTGCTGCATATACAGCAAACCTCTCAAAGCACTGATGGCTATATTGCTCCTGCTGCATGTACAGCAAACCTCTCAAAGCACTGATGGCTATATTGCTCCTGCTGCATGTACAGCAAACCTCTCAAAGCACTGATGGCTATATTGCTCCTGCTGTATGTACAGCAAACCACTGATGGCTATATTGCTCCTGCTGCATGTACAGCAAACCTCTCAAAGCACTGATGGCTATATTGCATGTACAGCAAACCTCTCAAAGCACTGATGGCTATATTGCTCCTGCTGCATGTACAGCAAACCTCTCAAAGCACTGATGGCTATATTGCTCCTGCTGCATATATGTACAGCCAACCTCTCAAAGCACTGATGGCTATATTGCTCCTGCTGTATGTATCAAAGCACCGATGGCTATATTGCTCCTGCTATATGTACAGCAAACCTCCAAGTATACATGTAGCTTGCAAGTTGATCATTGATGTCATCTGAAATGGCCTCTACAGAGTATTCATACCCCTTGGGCCAGCTCCCCTATATATTTATACATACTGGACCACTACCATGCAAGTAGTTCTCAAGGCAGTCATATGATGACGATGTTAAACACATGAAAATTGCAGATCATGAATCCAATTAAGGTGCTGTATATGTGATAACCAGACTCCACTACTATTCTTCTCAAGCAGGGAAAAAATACGCAGTGGTCTGTGACATGTAATAATTAATACACACATTACAGCCACATTATATAAATATTGGCACCCCTGCGCCTGAGAGGAACATCAAGATGTCGCACTAAACATAGCTTGGTACATCGCCTTTTCTTTCTGTTCACGGCCTCTTTGTCGCTCACGAACTTCTTTTAATTTCTCTTTGATATTCTTGTCTAAAGTGGAACAAAACGTAATCATTCAGTATTTACACATTCCAACATCACACATCCAATATTGGCACTAACCATTCAATATTTCATATATGAAACATCACACATCCAATATTGGCACTAACCATTCAATATTTCATATATGAAACATCACACACACAGTATAAGTGTATATACCAGCAATGATAGAGCATTCCACATCCAATATTGACACTAATCATTCAATATTTCATATAACACACACACAGTATATAAGTGGACCAGTAATGTGATAGCATTCCACATCCAATATTTGGTATTTAAAAATGGCTGGCCCAAATGTGCCGAAAACAACAACAAAGACAACGAAATATAGCTCTCACTTCAGCTAAAACGGCTTAGTTGTTTTGGGGAGAATTAGCTCACAAACTTCTTTCAGCATGATTTGGTAAACTGGTATATATATATAGACCTGAAATCTGTCAAGTATATGTCCCCATCATCTTCTTTCCCCCACCCCTCCTTAACTTGAGTACCATAGGTCCATTCATGTTTTACTACCAGAAGATTGAAGTTTTCCTATGACTATAAATGCTTCTCACAAAACATAAAATTGGTAAGGGTCATCAAAACAATATCCCACTTCAAGCATGCAATATCGAGCCTGATTCAGTAGCAACATGTTTTTACTAGAGTCAGTCAGAAGCTTACTATAAAAGTGTATTAACCCTTTCACTGGCATAAGCGACTTAAGTCGCGAAAACTGATTAGTCGCGACGCGTAAAAAATTAACCGTTCGCGGTATATACTTCAAAAATTGCACGAATATGCCTAAAGCATGCCTCTAATATACCCCTGAATATCAGGAAAATACGGAATGAGGAAAGGGAAGTAAACGTGCCAGCAAACATCACTTCCGGTTCATTCCCGGTCTCGAAGAAGAAATGTTTAGTAGAGACGAAGCGTTAAGACTTCCTATTTGAGGATGACTTCGGCCTGTTCGAGATTGACGTTAGTGAAGAAGAGGAAGAAGGTGCCTGTGCTTACCTGGGAAGTGGCGTAGTTGACGGTGATGCTATGGCAGCTATAACAGAAGCTGTTGGCACCGACCACGAAGCAAGTTTTCAAAGTATAGGTCGCCCTACTCTGCCAAGCGAAGCTTCAGACGATAGTGATGATCATGAAGACTTCCCCCAAGGTAAGAATAGATAAGAGTTGTATTGTAAAGCCTAGTAACTAGCATAATAGTAAGAACTATTTCTCCTTGGAAGGTAGTTTCACTCATGGACCTGGAGGAGGAGGAGGAAGCAGCAGAGGAGAAGACAGGGTTGGAGGAGAGGTTATTATTTATATATATATATATTTTTTATAATGTAGCATTATGTGTTTATTTATTTATAATTATGTTATGCACACACTTTTATTTATTTTTCAGTACTATGGACCCTAGCCCTTACTTCCTCTTTGTTATGCTATTCACATCTTTGTGGTTTGATATAAAAATGTTGTTGACAAATAGTTGTTGTTGACCAAACGTTGACTAGCTAACATTGCTGATTTCATGTGTATGAAACTGAGCCTTTTTCAACTTATAATGATATTCACATCTTTGTGGTTTGTTATAATCAACCCAAAAAATGTTGTTGACAAACAGTAGTTGTTGTTGACCAAAGTTGACCGGCTGACATTGCTGGTTTCATGTGTAATATGAAATTGAGATGATATAAACCCAATATAAACCCTTTTATTTTACTTCCTGTCTCTTATAACAATATTCACATTTTTGTGGTTTGTTGCTAAGCAACTAAAATTTACCATAACGTCCCTTCATGCATCAGCTATCACCTGATATATAGTTGTTGGGTACTTGTCTTCATGTGGTCCTCTATAAAAAAAAATATGTGAAATTATGTCAATTTTTGTTCCGTAAATCTGCCAGTGAAAGGATTAATAGCCTTCTTTGAGGCTGTGTACCATCGCAGTCAATGAAGATCTCACCATGGATGCCGAGGTTACATATATGAGAACAGTTGTCAGCATAGACCTTCAACAACAAGACCAGGTAAATTACCTGTGATCCCTGTATGTAGCACATGTTGCATGCATGTATGTAGGTGCACATGTTGCATGCATGTACGTAAGTGTACATGTTGTATGCATGTACATAGGTGCACATGTTGTATGCGTGTATGTAGGTGCACATGTTGTATGCATGTACGTAGGTGCACATGTTGTATGCGTGTTCGTAGGTGCAAATGTATGCGTGTGCGTAGGTGCACATGTTGCATGCATGTACGTAGGTGTACATGTTGTATTTATGTATGTAGGTGCACATGTATGCATGTACGTAGGTGCACATGTTGTATTTGTGTATGTAGGTGCACATGTATGCATGTACGTAGGTGCACATGCTATATGCATGTACATAGGTGCACATGTTGCTTGCATGTACGTAGGTGCACATGTTGCATGCATGTACGTAGGTGCCCATGTTGCACGCATGTACGTAGGTGCCCATGTTGCACGAATGTACGTAGGTGCACATGTTGCATGCATGTACGTAGGTGCACATGTTGCATGCATGTACGTAGGTGCACATGTTGTATGCAAGTACGTAGATGTACATGTATGCGTGTACGTTGGTGCACATGTTGCATGCGTGTATGTAGGTGCACATGTTGTATGCATGTAAGTAGGTGCACATGTTATATGCATGTACGTAGGTGCACATGTTGTTTGCATGTACATAGGTGCACATGTTTCATGCATGTACGTAGGTGCCCATGTTGCACGCATGTATGTAGGTGCACATGTTGTATGCGTGTACGTAGGTGCACATGTTATATGCATGTACGTAGGTGCACATGTTGCATGCATGTACGTAGGTGCACATGTTGCATGCATGTATGTAGGTGCACATGTTGTATGCGTGTACGTAGGTGCACATGTTGCATGCGTGTACGTAGGTGCACATGTTGTATGCATGTACGTAGGTGTACATGTTGTATGCATGTATGTAGGTGCACATGTTCTATGCATGTCCGTCGGTGTACATGTATGCGTGTACGTAGGTGCACATGTTGTATGCAAGTACGTAGGTGCACATGTTGTATGCAAGTACGTAGGTGCACATGTTGTATGCATGTACATAGGTGCACATGTTGTATGCGTGTACGTAGGTGTACATGTTGTATGCATGCACGTAGGTGCACATGTTGTATGCATGTACGTAGGTGTACATGTTGTATGCATGCACGTAGGTGTACATGTATGCATGTACGTAGATGCACATGTTGTATGCATGTACGTAGGTGCACATGTTGTATGCATGTACATAGGTGCACATGTTGTATGCATGTACGTAGGTGTACATGTTGTATGCATGCACGTAGGTGCACATGTTGTATGCAAGTACGTAGGTGCACATGTTGTATGCATGTATGTACGTAGGTGCACATGTTGTATGCATGTATGTAGGTGCACATGTTGTATGCATGTACGTAGGTGTACATGTTGTATGCATGCACGTAGGTGTACATGTTGTATGCGTGTACGTAGGTGCACATGTTGTATGCAAGTACGTAGGTGCACATGTTGTATGCATGTATGTACGTAGGTGCACATGTGTGCATGCACGTAGGTGTACATGTTGTATGCATGCACGTAGGTGTACATGTTGTATGCATGTACGTAGGTGTACATGTTGTATGGATGCACGTAGGTGTACATGTATGCATGTACGTAGGTGCACATGTTGTATGCATGTACGTAGGTGCACATGTTGTATGCATGCATGTAGGTGCACATGTTGTATGGGTGTACGTAGGTGTACATGTTGTAGGCATGTACGTAGGTGCACATGTTGTATGCATGTATGTAGGTGCACATGTTGTATGCATGTACATAGGTGTACATGTTGTATGCATACACGTAGGTGCACATGTTGTATGCATGTACGTAGGTGCACATGTTGTATGCATGTACGTAGGTGCACATGTTGTATGGGTGTACGTAGGTGCACATGTTGTATGCATGCATGTAGGTGCACATGTTGTATGCATGCACGTAGGTGCACATGTTGTATGCATGTACGTAGGTGTACATGTTGTATGCATACACGTAGGTGCACATGTTGTATGCATGTACGTAGGTGCACATGTTGTATGCATGTACGTAGGTGCACATGTTGTATGGGTGTACGTAGGTGCACATGTTGTATGCATGCATGTAGGTGCACATGTTGTATGGGTGTACGTAGGTTCACATGTTGTATGCATGCATGTAGGTGCACATGTTGTATGGGTGTACGTAGGTTCACATGTTGTATGCATGTACGTAGGTGCACATGTATGTTGTATGCATGCACGTAGGTGCACATGTATGTTGTATGCACGCACATAGGTGCACATGTTGTATGCATGCATGTAGGTGCACATGTTGCATGCATGTACGTAGGTGCACATGTTGTATGGATGTAGTTCCGTAATAAACATTAGGAAAATGTCCCGTGTACTGTAGGCTGAGTTTTAAACTGCCTATAGAAATATTGTACACACCACGAACAACAGCTGTTGGGGTTACTACTGTATTGTACTTGTCAACCTTATTTGGTAGAACAACTTACACTGATTATATATTAATTCAAATCTCCATTGGATTTTATACTGAGAGGCCCGAAATGAAAATTAGCATACGTAGTAGGATGCAGAAGCTGCCCATTGACTTTCGACCTTTCACCTTGGTACATACTTAATCTGCCTACCAAATTTGGTGAACATCTATCTGTTCAAGCCATTGTCACGAAATATCATTTATGACCTTGACGTGGAATATTCTTTTGGCATATACCATATCCCCCAATATCAAGTTGACCTTAATTATAAGTAGGCTTTAATTATAACTAGACCACAAATATAAGTTGACACCAAATATAATTAGACCTTAATTTTAATCTAAGTCGAACTCTAATATAAGTCCACTTAATAAATTTAAGTTGACCTTAATTATAAGTCAACATCAACTATTAATTATAAGTTGACCTTAATTATAAGTCAACATCAACTATTAATTACAAGTCGACCTTAATTACGAGTCGACCTTAATTACAAGTCGACCTTAATTACAAGTCGACCTTAATTATAAGTCGACCTCCAAATTTTCAGTCAAATTTTTAAATTCCATAACTTGCAAAAAAACCCCACAAAAGCACACACACACTTTGCACCCCACATGTGAACATTCATGAGTGTCCTCAGACCCTTCAATGCATCAAGACCCCCGACAAGCAAAGTGAATGTAGTCTTTGGTTCTCAAATGTGCTCGACGACCACTACCAAATCTTAGGCTTGCTCTTCACAATACCAACTTGCCCTGTGGCTTTGTCTTTCTTCCAGCCTCTAATAAGCTCCAGGCCTCCTTGAGGCCTCCTCGGTGCCTCCTCGGTGTCTCCTCGGTGCCTCCTCGGTGCCTGCCTCCTTGGTGTCTCCTTGGTGCCTCCTTGGTGCCTCCTTGGTGTCTCCTCGGTGCCTCCTCGGTGCCTCCTCGGTGCCTCCTCGGTGCCTCCTCGGTGCCTCCTCGGTGCCTCCTCGGTGCCTCCTCGGTGCCTCCTCGGTGCCTCCTTGGTGTCTCCTCGGTGTCTCCTCGGTGCCTCCTCGGTGCCTGCCTCCTTGGTGCCTCCTTGGTGCCTCCTCGGTGCCCCCTTGGTGCCTCCTCGGTGCCTCCTTGGTGCCTCCTTGGTGCCTCCTCGGTGTCTCCTTGGTGCCTCCTTGGTGCCTCCTTGGTGCCTCCTTGGTGCCTCCTCGGTGCCCCCTTGGTGCCTCCTTGGTGCCTCCTTGGTGCCTCCTTGGTGCCTCCTTGGTGCCCCCTTGGTGCCCCCTTGGTGCCTTCTTGGTGCTTCGCAATCGTTTGTTTGCTCATAGTATTTTACCTAATAAGGTAAATGATCTATGGTTTGCAATGCATACTCGGCAATCTTCTCTTTCGCAGCGTGAAACTTCTACAGTTTGCCATCGTGGTTGGACGCGATCCCATACACTTAAATATAGGACAACCTAGTAAGTTTTAGGTCAATTTTGAAAAAATATAGACTTATAATCGGGAGAAATCGGTACAAGTTTGGTGTTGATACAATGGCTTTGCTGATAATCGACTTAAACTTGCTCACTCGATGTTTCGACTAGATGCTCTATCCTTCATCAGGAATACTGAGTCATGTGTACCGGTAGCACCATGTGGTAGCACCACACCCTGGCATACGTCGTAGGGCAGCAATGAAAGGGGGAGGGGTTTAAGAGGGAATAATTCTTCTATTCATCTATAGCATAATAGATAACTAGTAGCGTCCATAAAAAAATGACCACTTATTTCTCAGGAACCTACGAACCATCCATAGACTTTAAAAACCACGGTTTTAAGAGGGATTGAGTTGGGGAAAATGAACTTATTTGGTTTTGTTTGTTTGTCTACAGTTAATTTTGGTACCAGAAGATAGTTATTTAAAGACTTAAAGAAGAAGGCTAATTAATTTAAAGACTTAAAGAAGAAGGCTAATTAGTGGTGACAAGTATACTCCTTTTAAACTGCATCCTGATCACCTTGAAAATTCTCACACTACTTCCTACTAAGGGGTTGTGTAAAGGAACCACAGAACCACGTTATGAGTGCAAAGATGGTGTCTTCAAATTACCACACAAAGGGAAATGGGAGGTGGATAAAGACGAGCAAGAATGGTGGCAATTTATCAATGTACAGTGCAACCTAGCCAAGCCAATCAACTGAACCCTGGCAAATCAATGCAGATTGGCAATTAAATGTACTAGGCTTGCCAGTTCCAAGTGGTACCAGATACAGTACCAGCCCAAACATGTTTTGGTGTGTATACAAGTTTTGTGGGTGTACAATTATATATATGTAAGCTTAAGTCTCACTATTCTGTACTGTAAGAACTGACCACCATTACTCAGAAGAAGCTAACTGGATATTTCTCTGTTTATTGTAATGCACTGTAGTAGTTACATGCACGCATGCAGTGCTGTAGAGATTATTACAACTATAAGTACAAATTATATAGTTCGAGTAATGCAAACAAATTCACCACTCCTGAACTCCCCTAGCTACAGAGGCTGCACTGTATACATGTACCTTCAATACACTTTGAGCTCTTAATGCAGTCATGTGGTCTGATACACAACCTTGGAGTGAGAAGTGGCAACGAGCATTTCTAAGGTGATATAGGCAACAGTTTTTCAAGGACTCGACTCATTAACACTACAGACTTACAAGCCTAAATCAAGTATATATAATATTATATATCATTGGAAAGCTCTTGAAACAAGTAAACTGCCAAGTATTAAATGAAGAAAGTAGGGGGGTGATCTTGGACGGCCAGAGTGGCACTATCAGCTACTACTCTACAAAACACACACCCCAAAACAGTCCAAATATTATCCTGAAATCACAAATGCCAAAATTCGAAAATCTACGGAAAGCTGTACGACCCAGAACTAAAATTGTATAGTGCTCTATTTATCCGCGAAGAAATAGTGCCAACTAGAGCTGTTCAAGAGAAGCTACTTGTAGCAAGGGAATAGGAAAAGGAGTGATCCTCTTCATCGCAAGACTCTCGACAAGTAATGGTGGCAGCTATGAAATACCAGAGCAGGAACCCAGGGTGGCCATCAGGGGAAGCCCAGAGGAGAAGAGAATTATTATTATTATTATTGTAGCACAGCTACTGGATGCTTAGATCCTGCTTCATGGGGAGCCCAGCTACTGGTGCCTAGATCCTGCTATGGGGAGACCAGCTACTGGGTGCTTAGATCCTGCATCATGGGGAGCCCAGCTACTGGTGCCTAGGCCCTGCATCTTGGGGAGCCCAGCTACTGGGTGCCTAGATCCTGCTATGGGGAGACCAGCTACTGGGTGCTTAGATCCTGCTTCATGGGGAGCCCAGCTACTGGGTGCTTAGATCCTGCTTCATGGGGAGCCCAGCTACTGGGTGCCTAGGCCCTGCATCATGGGGAGCCCAGCTACTGGGTGCTTAGATCCTGCTTCATGGGGATACCAGCTACTGGGTGCTTAGATCCTGCTTCATGGGGATACCAGCTACTGGGTGCCTAGATCCTACTTCATGGGCAGCCAAACTGTGTAACGGAGAAAATAGCTCATTTTATACCTTTGACAGTTTTGCTGCCTGTGAATAGTTTTTGCAGATACCTTTAGAGTTTATAATGCAACTGATCAATACATGCACCAGTTCTCTTTCTCCCCTTACCCACACGCCAGTTGACCTACATAGCTACTACGTTTCCAAGCTGGTGTGGCATCCAGAAAAACTTAACAGCGCATGATCTGTTACCAATACTTGCATCATTCCCTTCTTGTCCTGGCAGCGTCACGCTGGCAATGCACCCACACTCGCTGGCAAAGCACCCACACTCTCTGGCAACGTACCCACACTCGCTGGCAAAGCACTCACTGGCAAAGCACTCACTTGCAAGCATATAGAAACGCCATGGGCCGATCCAGACCAAAATTTTTTAATGGTGTTCAAGGACCACCCAAAGAAGGCTTTAAGCAACCTTTTCATGATTTTTTGTTGCATTTTTTAATGGCTCATATTCGGGACTTTTCGCAGCATTTTGGCTACCCTGTAAGGTGGACTTCCCTACCTTTTCACCAGACATCAGGTGGAAGGTAACAGGTACCTTTACAGGTGCATTTTGTTTGGGGTAATGGAGGAAATGTTCATTTTATGTTGTTTTGGGGGCATTTTTTGTTGCCAACACGTAAGATTAGATTTACCACATGTCATGGACCTTTATGACTGGAGTTCTAAATCTACCATGTCAGGACTTACATTGCATCGCCTTTTTTTGTCCGGGCAATACCCGGGTACCGCTACCAGTAAGTAAATAAATAAGCAAATAAATAAACAACAAAATAGTAACCGTACAGAAATATTTACGGTGCTTGTGGTTTGAGTTCAGGCTCTTGAGAGTGCCCCCCCCCCCCCCTCCCCCAGCAGCAGGCAAGTCCATTCCACAATGTCAATTGAACCGCTCACACTTTAGTGCTAGCAATGTCTCCGTGGCCAGGTCAAGATGGTGGCTTCCTCCCACAAATCAAACTAGGATTTTTCCCATTCATGTTGCAGATTTTTCTTTATCTATGAAGTATGTATGTATCTATGTATGTATGTATGTATGTGTATTATACATCCACCTGTAAAACATATGAACGGGTCACATTCCTAAGCTCAGGACAATCCTAAGCTCAGGAATGATAGTCTGGTGGTCACAACTGGAGCTCCATTGATTCTTCACACTTCACTGTACGAACTAGATACATAGCGCTCAAAAGAGAGATATATCTCTGTGTGCTCTCTTTTGCTATATTAAGGACTCCAAATAACTTGCATATAATAGATCCATTCACAGCAATTTTGGAACCAGAGGACTCCAAATAATTTGCATATAATAGATCCATCCACAGCAATTTTGGAACCAGAGCACTCCAAATAACTTGCATATAATAGATCCATCCACAGCAATTTTGGAACCAGAGCACTCCAAATAACTTGCATATAATAGATCCATTCACAGCAATTTTGGAACCAGAGGACTCCAAACAACTTGCATATATATAATAGATCCATTCACAGCAATTTTGGAACCAGAGGACTCCAACATCATATATATAATAGATCCATTCACAGCAATTTTGGAACCAGAGGACTCCAAATAACTTCATATAATAGATCCACTCACGGCAATTTTGGAACCAGAGGACTCCAAATAACTTGCATATAATAGATCCATTCATAGCAATTTTGGAACCAGAGGACTCTGCATATAATAGATCCATTCACAGCAATTTTGGAACCAGAGGACTCCAAATAACTTGCATATATATAATAGATCCATTCACAGCAATTTTGGACCAGAGGACTCCAAATAACTTGCATATAATATATTCATTCACAGCAATTTTGGAACCAGAGGACTCCAAATAACTTGCATATAATAGACCCATTCATAGCAATTTTGGAACCAGGACTCCAAATAACTTGCATATAATATATTCATTCGTAGCAATTTTGGAACCAGAGGACTCCAAGTAACTTGCATACAATAGATCCATTCACAGCAATTTTGGAACCAGAGGACTCCAAACAACTTGCATATAATAGATCCATTCACAGCAATTTTGGAACCAGGGGACTCCAAATAACTTGCATACAATAGATCCATTCACAGCAATTTTGGAACCAGAGGACTCCAAATAACTTGCAAATAATAGATCCATTCACAGCAATTTTGGAACCAGAGGACTCCAAATAACTTGCATATAATAGATCCATTCACAGCAATTTTGGAACCAGAGGACTCCAAATAACTTGCATACAGATCCATTCATAGCAATTTTGGCAGAGGACTCCAAATAACTTGCATATAATAGATCCATTCACAGCAATTTTGGAACCAGAGGACTCCAAATAACTTGCATAATCCATTCACAGCAATTTTGGAACCAGAGGACTCCAAATAACTTGCATATAATAGATCCATTCACAGCAATTTTGGAACCAGGACTCCAAATAACTTGCATACAGATCCATTCATAGCAATTTTGGCAGAGGACTCCAAATAACTTGCATATAATAGATCCATTCATAGCAATTTTGGAACCAGAGGACTCCAAATAACTTTCATATAATAGATCCATTCATAGCAATTTTGGAACCAGAGGACTCCAAATAACTTGCATACAGATCCATTCATAGCAATTTTAGAACCAGAGGACTGCATATACCTTCACAGCAATTTTAGAACCAAATTATCCATACTGCCAACATGTAATCGGTTTCTGTAACTTTAATTTCCACTGGTTGAGACCAATGCATATTACACCCCCTTCCCCATTGCTTCCCCTTACCACACTTACCGGCAATACGCCAGTCGCCATGGTGAGTCCAAATAACTTGCTAAGAAGTGAGTGGATCCGACACGCCCTATGTCCAGGGGACCACCCACCTGCCCTGCCCACCCACAAGGAAAATATCCCAGGACCCTTTCAGGAGAGGGGCGAAGGAATAATGAGCAATATTTAGAGTAGAGCATGACCTTCAAGAATACGTTCATAGAAACAGCATGATATCAACTCCCCTGCTACACGGCTGCCCGTGGCTCGGGGGCACACAAGAGCTCTGATAAACTGTCTAGACTGAGAGTTAATTGACGCTGACTGCAGATGCTTGGTTGGTGCAGACGCTACGAGCGCCATACGTACTTGAAGTAGAGCAGCTACTGATCTGGGCCTGCTGTACGGAGAAGGCTTACTTAAATAACCCTATTCTACCTAGCACGAAAACTCGTACAATTATCTACATCCATGCAGGGAAAAAAGATCTTGACTTCACAAGCCATTATATACCTTGTGAGCAGCTTCAGTAATAGACGTGTCTGAAACAGCCGAGCGCCATCTTCCAACTTCTCCATCCACTGGAACAGAGGTGCCACAGGCTCAAACAGACAGACTTCTTCACCAATTCAGCCACCACACTCACCAGGATGCACACGTGTGGCAAACTAAAACTGCACTAAGTTTCCGAAACTGAAGGAGCAGAAAGAGCCAGAAAAAATAATCGACAGCCTGCACAATCTTTTTAGATGGATCCTGCAGTGGCCATATCCCGTGTTCGAAGTTTCCAACTATATAGCTATGGCTGCAGTTTGAGCCTGTCACCATAGCAATCGACTACAGAATGGAAACAAGACCATACCCATGTAGAACACAAGTTAGATGACCCTTTACCATTTAAAATTGTCGCAATCCTACATACCAATCATGTACAACAGTGATTGGTATGTCGTATTACGACAATTTTAAATGGTAAAGGGTCATCAAACGAGTTGCTGTCTACATGGTAGTTCATTCTTAAAAAAAAATGTTTTGACTAATTTAGTTGCAACCACAACCACACCGTGTTGTGTGCGTGGCGTGTGTGCATGCGTTAGCACAATAGTTTTAATGATACTTTACCAAACTTGGTAGGATCAAACTGTGGCTGTCTAAGGTTAAAACCACAAATTAGCTGTTATGGGAACACAACTCAGCTTAACCAAACTTGGGTTTGTATAGCGAACAATTGATGACGACTTTTTAAGGTCGTGGTGCAAGAGCAAAGGTCAAGTCCACAAATTAGGCTTTACGAGACGACAGATCTCTACCACAGTTGAAGTAGGTACCAAGAAATGATTAGGTCACTGGAAGCAGCTGCACCCTATAATGAAGGTTTAATTTGTTTTTTAATTAACAGAACATTCTTTGCCTCTTGTTGTTGTATCATATGTAAAGTAGTTGAGAGGCCAGTCATCTCACTTCAGCAGAGCCCTGTGAGCTTCTGAGTCATCTCACTTCAGCAGAGCCCTGTGAGCTTCTGAGTCATCTCACTTCAGCAGAGCCCTGTGAGCTTCTGAGTCATCTCACTTCAGCAGAGCCCTGTGAGCTTCTGAGTCTCCAGCACTAGCAGGGTTTCATTTAGAAAATTGTCCAAGGGGGGGGGGGGGGGGGGGGGGGGGGGGCAACTGGACGAATCTGGATTTTAAGGGGGGCATGATGGTTAAAGATGTGACAAAGTTTCTAATGAATTTTAATAATACAATTTCCAGGGGGGGGGGCGGGCAAAAAGGTTCAAAGAGAGCCGCCCCCCCCACCCCCCCTAAATGAAACCTAGTGCTTCTGTTCAAATACTTTTCTTACTTGCTCCTTTTTCTTGTGTACTGCACAAGTCAACACATACCAGACCTTTGCTGTTGTTGTTGTGTTATTAGAGTCAGCCCCTTGGTGGAGGCCCAGCTACAGCCTCCTTCAAGGGTGTAGTCAGCCCCTTGGTGGAGGCCCAGCTACAGCCTTCTTCAAGCCAGCCCTTGGTGGTGGCCAGCTACAGCCTCCTTCAAGGGTGTAGTCAGCCCCTTGGTGGAGGCCTAGCTACAGCCTCCTTCAAGGGTGTAGTCAGCCCCTTGATGGAGGCCCAGCTACAGCCTCCTTCAAGGGTGTAGTCAGCCGCTTGATGGAGGCCCAGCTACAGCCTCCTTCAAGGGTGTAGTCAGCCCCTTGGTGGAGGCCCAGCTACAGCCTCCTTCAAGGGTAGTCAAGCCCCTTGGTGGAGGCCCAGCTACAGCCTCCTTCAAGGACTTGGTAACAGTTGCACAGAACTCCAGAACTAACCCAACATTCATCATGTTATTCTATACCATTTTCATTGCTCAAGTACACACATATTTGCTGTGCTATTGCAGGAATTTGCTTTATGTTGTTATCACTGTTAGTATGGTGGCAGGTTATTAGATTACTAGGGTATGGTTGCAGGCTATTAGATTACTAGGTTATGGCTGCAGGCTTTTGCTTATCATTCTGTTGGATTACTCTATATGGATGCAGGCTTTTGCTTATGTTCATCTGTTAATAAATTGCTCCGTTCAGATCCAGCTGCACACCATGCTTGATGACACCATCAATGAATTTACCTGCCGCATGACCACCCTTCACCTCAGCAATCAAGAAACGATTAGGCATTATGGACAATTTGGAGTCCTCTGGTTCCAAACTGTGAATGGATGTATTTTACGCAAGTTATCTGAGAGGGGAAAAAAGAGCTATAGATAGATAGAGATAAACTTTGATCTTCGAAAATAAGAATGTTCACAGTTTTTAAGACTTTTAGGTTTGCCTCATACAAGAACTACAGCCAAGTAGCCAATGAGAGTTTTAACCAGATACGGGGTTTGTTTATTGGGGGTGGAGTTTGCCATCCATCATTAAATATACCACCAATATAGGGAGTATCACGGAACATGGTAGCTACATGTATAGAACTCCCTGATAGATCCTTGAGGATAAAATGTCATCCCTGATAGAAAATCTTTGAAGATAAATGTCAATTTCCAAATTGCCCTCTCCCCCCCCCCCCCCCCCCCCCCCCCCCAAGTTTATAGGTCTGCTAGTTTACTCGGCTGAAAACGATCATTTAGGCAGCCAAGAAGTGATATAGGTCTCACTGGGGGCTGCTTCTTGGAGAGAGAAAAACAAGTAAAAACAAGTTCTAGTGTGTTCTAAAACTAGATATGAATGCCATGCATGGAAGATTTGAGGGTCCTCCCCGCACACACTCCCTTGAGCACTCGCTGACACTGGTTGCCTAGTAACAATCTCGTACCCACACATGGGTAGAAGGCCCTCATTCTTAACAATACATGGCCCTCACTAGTCCTTACCCACACATGGGAAGAAGGCCCTCATTCTTAACAATACATGGGAAGAAGGCCCTCATTCTTAACAATACATGGGAAGAAGGCCCTCATTCTTAACAATACATGGCCCTCACTAGTCCTTACCAACACATGGGAAGAAGGCCCTCATTTTTAACAATACATGGGAAGAAGGCCCTCATTCTTAACAATACATGGGAAGAAGGCCCTCATTCTTAACAATACATGGCCCTCACTAGTCCTTGCCCACACATGGGAAGAAGGCCCTCATTCTTAACAATACATGGGAAGAAGGCCCTCATTCTTAACAATACATGGGAAGAAGGCCCTCATTCTTAACAATACATGGGAAGAAGGCCCTCATTCTTAACAATACATGGGAAGAAGGCCCTCATTCTTACAATACATGGCCCTCACTAGTCCTTACCAACACATGGGAAGAAGGCCCTCATTCTTAACAATACATGGGAAGAAGGCCCTCATTCTTACAATACATGGCCCTCACTAGTCCTTACCCACACATGGGAAGAAGGCACAACTAGTTCTACCATGTCCAGACCATGTCCAGACCATGTCCAGTTGGGTTTTTATTGCCAACACTTACAGTCAAACATTCTTACCTTTCTGGTCAATCCTATTAGCAGCGGTGATGTCTTCTTCAGCCTCATCAAGAAAACCAAGGTGGAGTCTAGCTACTCCTCTGCGATAGAGAGCCTTGCAGTTAGCTGGCTGGAGCTTCAGAACCTGCATGGCACCACTAATAAAGCCAACACCGGTCATGGCAATGGACTTACTTCGTTCGTACGAGCGACGACCCTCTCCCATTTTTCCATATGACTCAAACATGCTGAAGCAAGCAAGAATATTGTACAAGAGGCCACATAAAGGATATTTTGTAAATATAAGATCAGTTTTGCATTGCCTTGTATCTCACAGATTACTCAATACTTTATATAATACCAATCACAGCTTCAATGTTTGCCAATGTTACGTATCTTACCCAGACTGCATTTAGAGGGGGGGGTGCTATTGCTAATCGTTAATCCTTCGCCCCCCTCGAGATCTTGGGATATTATATTATTGTATAGTGTTGTTGATAATATGCCCCTCCCCCCCCCCCCCCCCCCCGTTAACAAAATACTACTTTTGCCCCCCCCCCTCCCCTCCCCCCCTTCAACTCAATCCTAAATGCAGCCATTACTATTTCACTACTCTCTTATAATGTATCATGGAATTACTACTACCTAAGGGAGTTGGCTAGGGCACGACTTAGTCTGGTGTAGCCAATCCTTTACCTTCCATCTTTGGGACGGGTTGAGAAAAAAAGGGTCTGGTGTTTTTGAGCATATACGATTATGTCACATGACTATAGCTGCAGCCCAATCAGATTGCAGTATTGATTTTAATCCAGCCATGTGGAATAGTGAACGCCTAGCTTAATTCCTACAGCCAGGGCAAACTTACCTCGTTGGTGGAGAGGAACTTACAGAAGAAACCATAAACTAGCTGCTAGTTGGTCGGAGCTATCGTCATCACGCATGTAAATTATAGTACATGTACTATTACAAATGCAAGATATTGCCCACCATTTCTGTGACGTAGAAGTGGTGTGTTATGTTAAATCCTTCCTACACAAGCTAGGAACACCAGACCCTTCTCTTCCACTGCCCCAAAGGT
Organism: Cladorhizidae sp. MBARI D1340-BT2; assembly: GCA_028752905.1. NCBI lineage: Eukaryota > Metazoa > Porifera > Demospongiae > Poecilosclerida > Cladorhizidae > Cladorhizidae sp. MBARI D1340-BT2. Next base: position 31,310,146 of record JAQNBH010000015.1, read on the forward strand.
AAGGAGGTAAAGGGTCAGCTACTACAGAAGAGGCATGAGTTGGGCAATGTCTAGAAAGATCTGGTACCCAATGTCTGCACTAGTTTTTACATCTCCCATTTGCAGGTGTAAAGAATCCGTTACAGAAATACCCCCAACAAGAAATAGCATCAAAGAAAGGGTGGGTGGCTGGGGGGAGATAATAAATTCACCTGCTAAGTTGTTAGTAACTGCAACCATTACATTTATTGCTTCCTCTTTCTGCTCTTTTGTTGGCTTCAGTCGCCCAGCAGCCAACTCCAATCCAGGAATGAAGTCCAACTTGTCCATAATCCCCTTGCAGAACATACTTGCATGGTTGTACTTATTTATTGCTTTTCTCCATTCCTGCCTTTTGAAAAGTTCGTTTCCTTGTACTTTTAAGGCTTTGGCCTTGTCAACTCGACCCTGGACAGTCGTGGGCATGGCGGGGACAGAGGAAGAGGAGGAAGTCGCGTTTACTTCTCCAACAGTAGTTGTGGGTGTTATTCTATCCAACAAGTTATCAGTCGCAGACGGATCAGCCCCAGTTTCTGCAGCATTGTTTACCGAGTCAGCAGTTAGTTCTACTGCCGCCATTTGGTGATGTATTTGGTAAAGTGCTAATGTGGTCAGTCGGTCTGTGGTAATGCGTTTTGTTTGTGCCAGTGTGGTTTCCTGTTCCGAATTATGCGGATTTCATTCGCAGGAGAGGTGAAGAAAAGCGTGCATAAGTCCTGCGGGAGATATGGCTAAGCAGGTGAGCTAAGTCGACTTAGTCTATCCAGCATCGCCCGAGCGAAGGAAAAAAACACCTGCCTCAGTAACGTGTTTTGTCTTTATTTCCCTGCAGACTGCTCTTTCTCCCAATTCAATGGACCTTCCTAAAAGTAAGCATATTGTACCAGATTTGTTGTATCCATTTTGCTTAGCTAACTTGATATGGAAAAACTATGAGCATGCTGGGTGGAAGTAAGGGGGTCTTTGGAGTCAAGACTGCCTCCTCAGAATGGAAGGCTCAACTCATAATTAGCACTGCAGCATACTTATTATTATGTATGCAACTCACTGCTAGCTGCCACAGATATGTGCTATGCTACCTTGGTAACTAACAGTCAGCTGTTTTGGCCACAGCATCTGTCAAGATCTTCCTCCCCCTCCGCAGTTTTGAGAGTGTCTGTAAATTGACTGCAGTAAACTTGCAGCCATTTCTTGTTCTAATTTTAGAGTCAAGAGTGTTGTTCCCAATATAATTAGAATGGTATTGTGTATTTATCCAAGTGCATGATTTCTGTTCCTAGCCCAAGTCCCTCTTCCCCCCCCATGACAATCCAATAAATCATCGTTGAGCTCTTGCTGCAGAAGACAATAGACACAGCTTAGATGTCCTGGAAAAAACAATGGGAAGAGATAAGATATGATCTGTGGAGAGCACCCTAATTTAATTAAGAGCCTTGGTTGGTTTCGTTGCACTTGAACCAAGTTAAGAGCAGTTGTTATTTTCAGCTCTCCCACACTACCAAGTTTACGAGTAAAAGTCAAAAATAGACTGGTAGCTAGAGAGAGCCTTCACTCCGGGCTTTTTCACTAAACAGTCCACTCAATAAGAACGGTGTTAATTAATCGGCCCAGACCCATGACCACACTTGCAGCCTCACCTGATCATGTGATGTACTGTAATTTTAAAGATGTGATTGCTTGGCCTGCTCGCCAACGATCCCCTTGCCGGCTAAGCAGCCGACTAAGTGGCCTCGCAAGGACTGCCATTAATTAATACCGCTTTGTCTACTATTAGAAATAGATGGTGAGGTTGACTGGCAAACCCTAGGAAATATCCTGGTGGCTCATGCTCTTGGAGAGGTAAGTTCAGACAAACAACTGCTCATCGACTCACACATCTCTGCATGTATCTGTTCCAGGTGCTGTATGCGTCTTACATAGATAAGAAGTATGGAAGCCCCCAGGAGGGGGTTCTTCCTGCCACCAACTGGAGGTAAGTCACTTTGACTAGTCCAGCTTTTTATCACGTTGTAGTGAGAGGGGGGAAAAAAGAGAGAGATGTTTTGAGCAATGGTTGACTTTTTGTGTTTTCAAATGTGAGCATCTTTGGTACAACAAAGTAAGGGGGTACAATGGAGCCTCCCTTATCCATCCCCCCCCTTCCCCACCACCACCATCATCAACACACACACACAGCCAAGCACATTCTCTACCTGGCAGTGTCCTAGAGCATTTAAATTAAAAAATTAAAAAATCTGCTGGCAATTTCTTGAGTTGGGCCTCCTGAAGGCTGAACGAGAGCAAATATATACCAAGTGTCTAAGTAGAGCCAGATTTAAATTTAAATGCATTTTTTAACCTTCTTATTCCAAATAATGATGTTGAGCACTGGAGGTTGGGTTTAAAACACTGTGCTTGCAAGCATCAACTCTCCCAATATGAAGCTGCTGAGGGTTGCAGGAACCTATAGCATGCTTTCATCTTGGTTTTGCCGATCTCGACATCTAAGGCTCCAAGCTGTGTAAACAGGTAGTTGTCTACATCTCAAGCGTGCCGTTTTCTGCCTTTGTGTACATGCTTCAGACAAGATGTTCTGCTGCATATTTAGAAAATGGTTTGTTTATCACAGCATTCTGTGTGCTTCTGACCAAAGATAGTAAAATAATCTCTGAGGCTGAAGGTCATAAACATCTGTTTTGTGGCTTGCTCAACTGTGTTGTGTTATTGACCTAATTAGGAATATTGGACTGGGTTTCTTGGGACTTGATGGGTAGTAGTACACACTTGATACAATACTTAATTGGTAGGCATTATAATTGATTGTAATTGGGCACTTAATTAATGGCAAGTTAGACCATTGTGTATTAATTAATTAGGTTGATTACTGGTTCTTTGCTGATCAGCATGCGGATAATGATGTCATCGCGGTCGGTTGAAAATTGCTACCAAAAATGTAGCCAAGACGAGGTTATCTGCCTGTCTAAGCGTTTCTAAGGCCCAGAAGCAACTAACAGCCTTCAGCACTAGGGGGAAACAGTTGAGCTATAAACAGAAAAGAAATTGCTAGCTAGCTAACAAGATCAACCAGTGCTTCTAAGCTTTAGCTACTTACCTTAGTGTAGAATTTGGTATCAATAAATCAAACCTTAGCCAGTGCTAATTCTAAGGTCTTCTCGGTATCATAGGTGACACAGTGCTAATTAGGGTCACACCCATTCATTGGCAAAATTCGAAGTTGCGCCTTGCTCCTTTACGAAGCAGAGCCACCAGAGCCACCATGGAAGGTAGCTGTTTAGTGTCTTAGATAGCTAACTTATCAAACTAACTAAGCTATCAACTACCCAAATTAGTATTTCCTCCAGAAAGAAGAGTCCTAAGTTACTTTTCCTTTCGTGTCAAGACAATGGTCGTAAGCTAGCTACCAATGCTAGCTTTTGCTAGAGCTGGTCTAGCTAAGGTACTAGTAGATCATAGAAGATAGGGATGGTTCAGCTACAGCATATTCCAGAGGATATCCGGCAGCCTAAGCTGGGTCTGCCCCACAAAAGCTTGTCTATAGCCTTTAGCACTAGTATGTTTTGCCATATGAACAGTTCAGCTATACAGGGGGAAATATTGTGAGCTAGGCAGTGACTAACAGAGAACATAGACATCAATCGTGCTTCTGGGGTGCTGCCTACCCTAGCTTTGAAGTGGTTGTTTATGAATTAGATTGTCAGCGTAATCTAGGCTGTACTAGTGCCAAATACTAGTTTGTAATCAACTTAGTGCATATTAGGGGTCACACACATTCACCTGTCAGTTAAATTATAATTAGTTCCCAGAAGACAGTGGTAACCTGCACAATGATCTTGTCATATCCTGCTCTTCAAATAAGAGAGCCACCACAGAGGTAAGAAGATCTAGTTGTTCGGCGTAGAGGCTGTCCCCACTGCACCTAAACTGATGGCATTAATGGGTCCTAGGGGAAGAAGATCTAGTTGTTCGGCGTAGAGGCTGTCCCCACTGCACCTAAACTGATGGCATTAATGGGTCCTAGGGAAAGAAGATCTAGTTGTTCGGCGTAGAGGCTGTCCCCACTGCACCTAAACTGATGGCATTAATGGGTCCTAGGGGAAGAAGATCTAGTTGTTCGGCGTAGAGGCTGCCGCCCACTGCACCTAAACTGATGGCATTAATGGGTCCTAGGGGAAGAAGATCTAGTTGTTTGGCGTAGAGGCTGTCCCCACTGTACCTAAACTGATGGCATTAATGGGTCCTAGGGGAAGAAGATCTAGTTGTTCGGCGTAGAGGCTGTCCCCACTGCACCTAAACTGATGGCATTAATGGTTGCTAGGGGAAGAAGATCTAGTTGTTCGGCGTAGAGGCTGTCCCCACTGCACCTAAACTGATGGCATTAATGGGTCCTAGGGGAAGAAGATCTAGTTGTTCGGTGTAGAGGCTGTCCCCACTGCACCTAAACTGATGGCATTAATGGGTCCTAGGGGAAGAAGATCTAGTTGTTCGGTGTAGAGGCTGTCCCCACTGCACCTAAACTGATGGCATTAATGGGTCCTAGGGGAAGAAGATCTAGTTGTTCGGCGTAGAGGCTGTTCCCACTGCACCTAAACTGATGGCATTAATGGGTCCTAGGGGAAGAAGATCTAGTTGTTCGGCGTAGAGGCTGTCCCCACTGCACCTAAACTGATGGCATTAATGGGTCCTAGGGGAAGAAGATCTAGTTGTTCGGCGTAGAGGCTGTCCCCACTGCACCTAAACTGATGGCATTAATGGGTCCTAGGGGAAGAAGATCTAGTTGTTTGGCGTAGAGGCTGTCCCCACTGTACCTAAACTGATGGCATTAATGGGTCCTAGGGGAAGAAGATCTAGTTGTTCGGCGTAGAGGCTGTCCCCACTGCACCTAAACTGATGGCATTAATGGTTGCTAGGGGAAGAAGATCTAGTTGTTCGGCGTAGAGGCTGTCCCCACTGCACCTAAACTGATGGCATTAATGGGTCCTATGGGAAGAAGATCTAGTTGTTCGGTGTAGAGGCTGTCCCCACTGCACCTAAACTGATGGCATTAATGGGTCCTAGGGGAAGAAGATCTAGTTGTTCGGCGTAGAGGCTGTCCCCACTGCACCTAAACTGATGGCATTAATGGGTCCTAGGGGAAGAAGATCTAGTTGTTTGGCGTAGAGGCTGTCCCCACTGCACCTAAACTGATGGCATTAATGGGTCCTAGGGGAAGAAGATCTAGTTGTTTGGCGTAGAGGCTGTCCCCACTGTACCTAAACTGATGGCATTAATGGGTCCTAGGGGAAGAAGATCTAGTTGTTCGGCGTAGAGGCTGTCCCCACTGCACCTAAACTGATGGCATTAATGGGTCCTAGGGGAAGAAGATCTAGTTGTTTGGCGTAGAGGCTGTCCCCACTGTACCTAAACTGATGGCATTAATGGGTCCTAGGGGAAGAAGATCTAGTTGTTCGGCGTAGAGGCTGTCCCCACTGCACCTAAACTGATGGCATTAATGGGTCCTAGGGGAAGAAGATCTAGTTGTTCGGCGTAGAGGCTGTCCCCACTGCACCTAAACTGATGGCATTAATGGGTCCTAGGGGAAGAAGATCTAGTTGTTTGGCGTAGAGGCTGTCCCCACTGTACCTAAACTGATGGCATTAATGGGTCCTAGGGGAAGAAGATCTAGTTGTTCGGCGTAGAGGCTGTCCCCACTGCACCTAAACTGATGGCATTAATGGTTGCTAGGGGAAGAAGATCTAGTTGTTCGGCGTAGAGGCTGTACCCACTGCACCTAAACTGATGGCATTAATGGGTCCTATGGGAAGAAGATCTAGTTGTTCGGTGTAGAGGCTGTCCCCACTGCACCTAAACTGATGGCATTAATGGGTCCTAGGGGAAGAAGATCTAGTTGTTCGGTGTAGAGGCTGTCCCCACTGCACCTAAACTGATGGCATTAATGGGTCCTAGGGGAAGAAGATCTAGTTGTTCGGCGTAGAGGCTGTCCCCACTGCACCTAAACTGATGGCATTAATGGGTCCTAGGGGAAGAAGATCTAGTTGTTTGGCGTAGAGGCTGTCCCCACTGTACCTAAACTGATGGCATTAATGGGTCCTAGGGGAAGAAGATCTAGTTGTTCGGCGTAGAGGCTGTCCCCACTGCACCTAAACTGATGGCATTAATGGGTCCTAGGGGAAGAAGATCTAGTTGTTCGGCGTAGAGGCTGTCTCCACTGCACTTAAACTGATGGCATTAATGGTCCTAGGGGAAGAAGATCTAGTCCTAGGGGGGAAAACTCTTCAAGTCGATGCACGTTCGTCACTTCCACACTAGCACTGAAATAAATCGTATGAAGCAAAAATAATCAGTCAGTCAAAATCACACACACTAGCTGTAGTTGACATGGAGTTTCTTTTTGCGGCCTTTTCTTGCTGATCAACTACCACAGATGACGCAGGAAACACTTTTTGCAGAGAAGAAAGAGGAGAGCGCGGGAAAGTTAGAACCAACAAAGGTTGTGACTGCACCAAGTCCAGATGCAGGCCGTACAAACATAGCACGAGTTCTCTAGCTATGTAGCTAGCCACTCTAGCTAGCTAGTTTGGCCGCAGGCCACAGATAGTATCCAGCTAGCTCCAAAGTTCCCAACTACAGCATCACGAAGATGCGAGCGAATGAAATTCTTTTCAATGCAAACACTCACGTAGTTATTTGAATGCTTTAATTGGTTGCTCTGGTTCGCATCAAACCACCTATCGATGTGGACCCGAATAATGCGCATTATTTCAATTCAAATTCAGTGTGGACGCGACCAATGCATATTAATGCATTGACTTGTGCAGTGAGGACAAGCTAAATGTTAGACTCTCCACTGCCAAACTATTGCTTCTAGAAGCTCAGATTGGGAGGCTTCGTTACTTTGTTCTTTATAACAATTACTACCATGAGCCTCTGAGCTCTAATAGAAGGCTAGTGGTTAGTTTTGCTAGAGCTTCAGTAGCTAAAGGCATTATATCTAAATTGTGTCAACGAAGAGTTTGTTGAGAGTAATAGTAGAAATTATGTGATACAGTTTTTGTAGTCATTATCACTTGCCCTAGCCCTAGCCTAGGGCAACCTGTAAAAGCCAGTTCTTCATGAATAATTCATGTTTATAGTGATCTATTTTTATAAGGTGAATGATTGTATTAGAGGAGGAGGAAGAGCTGGAAGTGGTTGAACAAGTGTGACGGCTCTGTAGCTGGAAACGATGTTGAGGAGAGGTAGTTTGTTCTTTGGAGGTCTAAGAAGCTGCACTGCCACTGGACACAAATATCAAGTGAAGTGCCGGCTGCTCATGTGTTTCTCCGCAAACATGCCCTCGTCCGGATAGCCCTAGAAGTCATTATCAGAGTGGTCACTTGGAGGCATGTCCAAGTGCTCCAGCAGGAAATCTGGGTCAGATGGTAACTACTGCAAACGATTCTCTGCCTATTTCCTAGTAAAAAGAATTGCCAGTTGCTTATAGCAAAGCATAAATGCATGACCGCCAAATGACCGGGAATTAGCGCGCACGCTCGAATGCGTTACTGGCCATGTCAAAGAGTTGAATGTGCGGTTGGATGAACCCAGGTCAGTCCACGCTGCACTGCGTGTTTGATGCACATTGGATGAGGAATTCGAATCAGGAAATTCCATCCCAGTGCACATCACGTCCATAGTGACTTGAGGTTGAGTCAAAGTTATATATATGTCTTAAATAATTACGAGGTGCTTTAAAATAGCTGCCCTCTCCATGGCTGCAGGTTTGGGCTTGGAGGAGACCGGATGCTAACCTTCTAGAAATTGTCTTCAGGGCCTAAGCTAGACCAACTTGCGCTCTACTGGCCAAGAGCTCTTGATTTTTTCCCTCCTCCCTTAGAGGATTTGTGGAACATTATCCTTTGATGCTGCCTTCCCTTAGCGCCATCGTCTCTCTGTTCTGCAGCACAGGCCCCCCAAGATAACCACATTAGAGGGAAGGTATCGCTGAATTTCCCTCCTATATATGAGTGAGGTTTTGTTACACCTGAATTCCTGTTGAACTGGTTTAAAATGCATCCTCTTTTACTCACTGGCTTCCTTTCTCTTTTTTCTTTTCTTCCATGTTGGGGTGTGGTTAATTTGTTGGGGTGTGGTTAACTTGTTGGGGTGTGGTTAACTTGTTGGGTGTGGTTAATTTGTTGGGTGTGGTTAATTTGTTGGGTGTGGTTAACTTGTTAGGTGTGGTTACTTATTGAGGTGTGGTTAACTTGACGTTTCCTGAGGAACCGTCTGCGGAACAGCACGCCCCTTTGGACTCTCGAGGAACCATCTGTGGACCAGTACTCTGCCATGGCCTCTTGAGGAACATCTGTGGACCAGCACTCTGCCATGGCCTCTTGAGGAACCATCTGTGGACCAGCACTCTGCCATGGCCTCTTGAGGAACCATCTGTGGACCAGCACTCTGCCATGGCCTCTTGAGGAACCATCCATGAACCAGCACTGTGCTTTGGCCTCCTGAGGAACCATCCATGAACCAGCACTGTGCCTTGGCCTCCTGAGGAACCAATGCGTCCTGGAATTGTCTAGACCTCCTCTGCTATCTGGTACATTCTGAGTAGAGGAGGAGAAGACAAAACCTGGAGTAGGAGGAGTTTAGAGTTTGCTCTCGCCATGACATCAAGTCAACCACACCCCTGCCAGAAAGGAATGGCTGAATAAGAACCCCCCCCCCCCATATTTTAAAACCTTTTTTAAAGCATGCAGTTAAGAATCATCAAAAAGAATGAGGTGTGTGTGTGTGTGTGCGTGCGTGCGTGTGTTTCATCATTCGAAACAAAGCCCTTAAGAGAGCAGCAATTGCTCCCTTTAATTAGATCATGAACTTCTGCACCTTAATTACCGATGACTTGAATGAAGTAATTAATGGTTAATTGTCTTGACAGATATGCTTACGAGGAGAAGAATGTCGTGGTGTTGGTGAAGGAGATGGAAGACTTTCCTATCAAATGGTGAGTGTCACACTTACTTATATGGGAAGGTGCAAGGTTCAAGGGTTTGTACATAAGTAATTTTGTGTTTGCACAAACAAAAAATCCCTCTAAAATTTGAAGGTGATAATTCTTCCCAGTACTGAAATGCGTGCAGCATAATTGTTGAAGTGGGTGTGGTCATCCAATCCTGCCGCAGGAAAGTACTCTCAAGTTCAGTGTCGGGAACTTTTGTCTCCTTCGTTCTGCTAACTGCTTCTCGGATGGCTACTAGCTGCTTCTTGGATGGCCGGCTGCTTCTTGGATGGCTGGCTGTTTCTCGGATGGCTGGCTGCTTCTTGGATGACCGTGTCCCTTATTTGACTCCATTGCAAGTGCTAGTGGCTGAAAGAAGACTCGATAAATTTTAAGCTAAACTTCTGTTCTACAAATGCTTAGAGTACAATTTAGCGCAGAGAGCGCAGAGGCTAAATTCGTATAATAATAATAATAATAATAATATAATAATAATAATAATAATAATAATAATAATAATAATAATAATAATAATAATAATAATAATAATAATAATAATAATTATAATAATAGTACTACTACTACTACTACTACTACTACTACTACTACTACTAATAATAATAATAATAATAATAATAATAATAATAATAATAATAATAATAATAATAATAATAATAATAATAATAATAATAATAATAAAATAATAATAAAATAATAATAAAATAATAATAAAATAATAATAAAATATAATAAAATAATAATAAAATAATAATAAAATAATAATAGAATAATAATAAAATAATAATAAAATAATAATAAAATAATAATATAATAATAAAATAATAATAATAATAGAGAAGTTCTGTCCCTAATTCCTGGCTCGAAGAGTTGCCCGGCCGACCTCTACCTTCCGCGATGGAAGCAGGGCAAGCCGGCAGCCCTAGACGTCACAGTTATTTCAACCCTTCAACAGCTTACGGTCGATGGTGCTGCGGCAGTCCAGGGCTACGCTCTGTCCATAGGAGAAGATCGGAAACGTGCAGCTCACAGCCAAGCCTGTCATGCTGCTGGTATCTCCTTCATTCCCCTAGTCATGAGTCCCTCGGAGAATGGAGTGATGAGGCCCATCAAATCAATTGGCCGACTGCAAGGCCAGAGATTGGGCACCCTCCCAGAAGACTGCATCAAACACCTCTTTGAAAGGCTGTCCATCTGCCTCTGGAGGGGGAATGCAACCATGTGGGTTGGTCGGTTGTTAACCAGACCCCCCATGGTTGATGGACTTTTGTAGACTGGACCATAATATAGACTGGACCATAATAATAATATAATAATAATAATACAGTAAACCCTCACTAATCCGAATAGCCTTGGGATCTGAGTAGTTCGGATTAGTGAAATTTTCGGATTAGTGAAAATTATGAATATCATTATATTGAACTCTGAATTTGTTTATTTTTTGCAACTGTGGGTTGAATACTGGGTGGTGGGAGTACAAGTTATTTTTAATCATTATGATCCCTTCCCATCCTCATTATTTTAGCAGATCTCCGGAATCCCATCTCGGTCTTCTTCCTTTTGCATCCTCACAACTCGCTGCCCTTCTTCTTTATGTCTGAGATAGTTGAGACTCCAACTCAATACTGTTTAGATAGTAACTTGTAGCTTTTCTTCCCGAGCTGGTCCAGGATCTCGACCTTCTCCTCCATGGGTAAGGCTCTTGTGTGCTCTTTTCTTCTCCGTAATCAATGCAGCTGCATCGTATGACAGGCTCGTTTAGGTTCGAAGTTCAATAATGGCACGCATTTTGAATCGTTTTTTTTTTTGCTACCCAGTTCGGATTAGCGAGGTTTCGGATTAACGGGGTCCAGATTAGCGAGGGTCTACTGTAATAATAATAATAATAACAATAATAATAATAATAATAATAATAATAATAATAATAATAATAATAATAATAATAATAATAATAATAATAATAATAATAATAATAATAATAATAATAATAATAATAATAATAATAATAATAATAATAATAATAAAATAAAAAATAAAATAAAAAATAAATAAAATAATAATAATAATAACAACAACAATAATAATAACAACAACAATAATAATTGATGAATAATAATAATAATTCCTTTAATTAACATTTCTATGTGGCATTTGTTTTCCCCAACCGGTGTAGCTTTATGGGGCGCTCTGTCGTTGACCTCCCTCCTAAAGAGATCCACGACTGCATCTCCATCACAGAAAACGCTCTTCACTGGGACAAATATGCAGTGGTGAGGCACAACTTAGGTATCCTTAATAGAGCCCATCCCTCTTATTGAACGCTCAAGTTTTGTTGTTGTTGTTGTTGTTTGTTTGTTCCCCCCCCCCCCCTCCCCCCCCACCCCCCAACCCAGAAATTATCTATTGGAATGTAAATTAGCAGGTGTTAGGCTAATTGGCTCCATTGAAGTAAGCAAACAGAGGCCCTGTGCTGAACAAATTTGTGCCAACTTGCTCAGCAGGCGGGAAATAAGATCAACCCGAAGAAACCATCTCAACATTCTTTTGTTTTCTCATGCCCTTCAAGTATAAACTAACTAGCGTAGAGACAGGAATGCTGATGGTTAAGGATTTGGACATGACCACTGGCGGCTTGACTGACAGTGCATCAAATGTCAGCATTTCTGCCTCTAGTGCGAAGGAGGGGGCCCCCTGGATGTATTCCCTTTCCTCCTCCCCCCTTCCTCCAAAGCCCTGGTCCCCCCCCCCCCCCCCCTTCCCTCCAAAGTTCAGGTCCCCTCCCTTCCCTCCAAAGCCCAGGTTCCCCCGAAGTTCAGGCCTCCCTTCCCTTCAAAGCCCAGGTCCCCCCCTTCCCTCCAAAGTCCAGGTTCTCCTTTCCCTTACCCCCCAAATCCCCAAATCCGTACGAAACACTGCTTTTCTATAAGCCGGCTCACAATGTGCCTCTCACACTAGCACGTGCCTCTCACACTAGCACGTGCTGTGTCAAGTTTGAGATATTGGAACATGAAATTGCATTGCTTCACTTCGCTTGTATATATAGACTTAATTTCTATTCTCATTCCGGACGACACATGGTGTGTTTTATCTTCAAAGAAAAAGTTTCGCCAAGAAAGCGGTTAATGTGGAAAGGTTAATTGAGGCAGTGAGGAACTTTCTTAGTGCGTGGCAATCATTCAGAGAATGAATGAATGGGTGGAGTTTCGGTTGAAAACTCAGTTTTAATAGTTCGGAGTGATGCGATAGGTGGGTATTATGACCCTGCCTTAGTTAGCAGTAGTAGAATTAGCAACAGCTAGTCTGCGTTTAATAAGCAGGACCAATTAATAAGCAGGACCAATCAACTCCTCACTGTGCTAATGACCAAGCCTCCAGACCTCGAGCAGTGACTGAGATTAGAGTGGCCATGTCAGAAAGTATAACACAATGTTAAGCATCAGAAGGTGTAACACAATGTTAAGCACCGGAAGGTGTAACACAATGTTAAGCATCAGAAGGTGTAACACAATGTTAAGCCGACCAAGTTGCTGAGCCAAACCGGCCATTTTTATGAATCGAGCATCATGGGATTGGGGTGTGGCTTTCTCCTCTCTCCCTTTTCTGGTTGGTTGAGGAGTTCTAAAAAACGTATTTTTAACTTGATCAAACAACTTTTTCTCCATTTAAAACCCACTGTATCCTCCCCTAATCCTCAACAAGTGGCAGAATAGGCGGCTTCAGGAAGGAGCACTCCATTCTATTATGGTCTGTGGAATGGACTAAATTCTGTGAGAACCCAGGTTCCGAAGGATTCAATGTTGGCCCCCGAGTTGGCATCGTTGAGACTTCTGGGGATTTGACTGGCCTCTACAATGGGGGCTCCTGATTAACGAGCAATATTCTAGCCGAGATGATGCCGTGGCATTGAGGGTCACCCTCCTCCCCCATGTTTGTCTAGCCCACTCTGTGGGTTGTGACGAATGTGTGTGTGGTGTTGACATGCACGGATAATTCCGGGATTGTCTGCGTGGCAAACCTGCTGCCCACCCAATACTGGCTAGGGCCAGGGCAAAGCTAGTACATAGGGTAGGGTGGGGGTGGGGTTATAAGTGGTACCACTGAATGTGGTGGTGCTGCTGTTGCCGCTCATGTTGTTGCTGTTGCCCTAGCTCATGGTGTTGCTGTTGCCCCAGCTCATGGAATTGCTGTTGCCCTAGCTCATGGTGTTGCTGTTGCCCTAGCTCATGGTGTTGCTGTTGCTCTAGCTCATGGTGTTGCTGTTGCCCTAGCTCATGGTGTTGCTGTTGCCCTAGCTCATGGTGTCGCTGTTGCCCTAGCTCATGGTGTTGCTGTTGCCCCAGCTCATGGAATTGCTGTTGCCCTAGCTCATGGTGTTGCTGTTGCCCTAGCTCATGGTGTTGCTGTTGCTCTAGCTCATGGTGTTGCTGTTGCCCTAGCTCATGGTGTTGCTGTTGCCCTAGCTCATGGTGTTGCTGTTCCCTAGCTCATGGTGTCGCTGTTGCCCTAGCTCATGGTGTTGCTGTTGCCCTAGCTCATGGTGTTGCTGTTGCCCTAGCTCATGGTGTTGCTGTTGCCCTAGCTCATGGAGTTGCTGTTGCCCTAGCTCATGTTGCTGTTGCCCTAGCTCATGGTGTTGCTGTTGCCCTAGCTCATGGTGTTGCTGTTGCCCTAGCTCATGGAGTTGCTATTGCCCTAGCTCATGGTGTTGCTGTTGCCCTAGCTCATGGTGTTGCTGTTGCCCTAGCTCATGGTGATACTGTTGCCCTAGCTCATGGTGTTGCTGTTGCCCTAGCTCATGGTGTTGCTGTTGCCCTAGCTCATGGTGTTGCCGTTGCCCTAGCTCATGGTGTTGCTGTTGCCCTAGCTCATGGTGTTGCTGTTGCCTTAGCTCATGGTGTTGCTGTTGCCCTAGCTCATGGTGTTGCTGTTGCTGTTGCCCTAGATCATGTTGTTGCTGCCCTAGCTCGTGGTGTTGCTGTTGCCCTAGCTCGTGGTGTTGCTGTTGCCCTAGCTCATGGTGTTGCTGTTGTCCTAGCTCATGGTGTTGCTGTTGCCCTAGCTCATGGTGTTGCTGTTGCCCTAGCTCATGGTGTTGCTGTTGCCCTAGCTCATGGTGTTGCTGTTGCCCTAGCTCATGGTGTTGCTGTTGCCCTAGCTCATGGTGTTGCTGTTGCCATAGCTCATGGTGTTGCTGTTGCCCTAGCTCATGGTGTTGCTGTTGCCCTAGCTCATGGTGTTGCTGTTGCCCTAGCTCATGGTGTTGCTGTTGCCTTAGCTCATGGTGTTGCTGTTGCCCTAGCTCATGGTGTTGCTGTTGCCCTAGATCATGTTGTTGCTGCCCTAGCTCATGGTGTTGCTGTTGCCCTAGCTCATGGTGTTGCTGTTGCCCTAGCTCATGGTGTTGCTGTTGCCCTAGCTCATGGTGTTGCTGTTGCCCTAGCTCATGGTGTTGCTGTTGCCCTAACTCATGGTGTTGCTGTTGCCCTAGCTCATGGTGTTGCTGTTGCCCTAGTTCATGGTGTTGCTGTTGCCCTAGCTCATGGTGTTGCTGTTGCCCTAGCTCATGGTGTTGCTGTTGCCCCAGCTCATGGTGTTGCTGTTGCCCTAGCTCATGTTGTTGCTGTTGCCCTAGCTCATGGTGTTGCTGTTGCCCTAGCTCATGGTGTTGCTGTTGCCCTAGCTCATGGTGTTGCTGTTGACCTAGCTCATGGTGTTGCTGTTGCCCTAGCTCATGGTGTTGCTGTTGCCCTAGCTCATGTTGTTGCTGCCCTAGCTCATGGTGTTGATGTTGCCCTAGCTCATGGTGTTGCTGTTGTAGCTCATGGTGTTGCTGGTGTGGTCTTCTCTAATCTTCACAAGTTGATTGTGACACTGCATGGATGGTGACTTCATTGGGTCATTGTTGGCAGCGCGTGTCATGCAGTATCATGCAATGCTTGTGGTATCATGGGCTGTTCGTGACTCGATCTGCTGCATTCTCTGGTGGCGGTGAAGGTGGTGACCCTTTACCATATCTCTGGTGATGGTTCTGGTGATGGTTAATGTGGGATCCTTTACCGTATTCTCTGGGGACATTTAAGGTGGGACCCTTTTGCTGCATTAGCTAATCTAGCCCCTCCTGCTACTCTAAAATCTTGCTGCGGGTGGGGAGGGGGTTGTCCCTGTGTGCTGACGTGATCATAGAGTAACCAATCATGCGCTGTGATCTCGCAGTGGGCAGTGTCCTCAATAACTATTTAGTTTGTGACTATATACATGTACCTCAAGTAGAAATGGTCTTTGATTAGACCACACCCACTACTTACATGCTTATTTAAAAAAATCTTCTAATACACCTAAATGGAGCACACACAATGTAAATCATCGGCATGCAGAATGGCTGAGGGGCATGTGCCGGGGTGAGCAGGTCATGGGACATGTGCCGGGGTGAGCAGGTCATGAGACATGTGCCGGGGTGAGCAGGTCATGAGACATGTGCCGGGAGAGCAAGTCATGGGACATGTGCCGGGAGAGCAGGTCATGAGACATGTGCCGGGAGAGCAGGTCATGAGACATGTGCCGGGGGGAGCAGGTCATGAGACATGTGCCGGGGGGAGCAGGTCATGGGACATGTGCCGGGAGAGCAGGTCATGAGACATGTGCCGGGGTGAGCAGGTCATGAGACATGTGCCAGGAGAGCAGGTCATGAGACATGTGCCGGGGGGAGCAGGTCATGAGACATGTGCCGGGGGGAGCAGGTCATGGGACATGTGCCGGGAGAGCAGGTCATGAGACATGTGCCGGGGTGAGCAGGTCATGAGACATGTGCCAGGAGAGCAGGTCATGAGACATGTGCTGGCGGGAGCAGGTCATGAAACATGTGCCGGGGGGAGCAGGTCATGGACATGTGCTGGGAGAGCAGGTCATGAGACATGTGCCGGGCGAGCAGGTCATGGGACATGTGCCGGGGTGAGCAGGTCATGAGACATGTGCCGGGAGAGCAGGTCATGAGACATGTGCCGGGGGGAAGAAGGTCATGAGACATGTGCCGGGGGGAGCAGGTCATGGGACATTCGCCGGGAGAGCAGGTCATGAGACATGTGCCGGGGTGAGTACATACAGTAGGTCATGAGGCATGTGCCGGAGAGCAGGTCATGAGACATGTGCCGGGGGAAGCAGGTCATGAGACATGTGCCGGGGGGAGCAGGTCATGAGACATGTGCCGGGAGAGCAGGTCATGAGACATGTGCTGAGAGAGCAGGTCATGGGACATGTGCTGGGAGAGCAGGTCATGAGACATGTGCCGTGGTGAGCAGGTCATGAGACATGTGCTGGGATAGCAGGTCATGGGACATGTGCTGGGAGAGCAGGTCATGAGACATGTGCCGGGAGAGCAGGTCATGAGACATGTGCCGGGAGAGCAGGTCATGGGTCATGTGCCGGGAGGCAGGTCATGGGACATGTGCCGGTGTGAGCAGGTCATGAGACATGTGCCGCGAGAGCAAGTCATGGGACATGTGCCGGGAGAGCAGGTCATGAGACATGTGCCGGGAGAGCAGGTCATGAGACATGTGCCGGGTGGAGCAGGTCATGGGACATGTGCCGGGAGAGCAGGTCATGGGACATGTGCCGGGGTGAGCAGGTTATGAGACATGTGCCGGGAGAGCAGATCATGAGACATGTGCCGGGAGAGCAGGTCATGAGACATGTGCCGGGAGAGCAGGTCATGGGACATGTGCCGGGAGAGCAGGTCATGAGACATGTGCCGGGGGGAGCAGGTCATGGGACATGTGCCGGGAGAGCAGGGCATGAGACATGTGCCGGGAGAGCAGGCATGGGACATGTGCCGGGGGGAGCAGGTCATGGGACATGTGCCGGGAGAGCAGGTCGTGTAGTGTCCATCAAGCCACTAAAAAATTGCGGCATTTCTGTGAGAGCAGACGGCTAAGAAGATAGCCACGCCCATAGCTGCAAGTCACATCAGCAACTGTCGGCTCGTGATGTGACCGTAAGGGGAAAGAGAGAGAGAGTACTGATGATCCTTTCCAAGATGATTTCCACTAGTCTGGAGGAAGCTTTTGCTCGTCTAGTTTCTGCTGCAGGATGCTCTGGTCTTGCTCGAGCCTTGTGCTTCGCTTTGGGTCCTGAATCATCTTGCATTTCTTTCTCGCTCTGACTGCGAGTTGTTTCTTTTTGGAGTCAATGTTAAACTGATTGAGGACTGAGCTATTTCTTGGGATCTTCTCTCAAACTGGAGGCTTAGTTGTGGACGTTAAATATAATAATAAGTATACTTAGAAGGTAGTTTGCTGAGAAGGCTACAAATAGTGCTCAATGCTGTATTAAGGCAGAGCTATTAAATATAGAAAAGTACTGGGATGCCATAATTTTGGTGCCTTCTTGGCGATAGTGCTCAACCAGTGGGAGCGTAGGTACTTAGAAGGTAGTTTGCTGAGAAGGCTACAAATAGTGCTCAATGCTGTATTAAGGCAGAGCTATTAAATATAGAAAAGTACTGGGATATATATATATTAAATAAATATATATATATAAATATAAATATATAAATATATATACTCTCAATGTTGACATAATAAAATTACAATAGTAATAATAATAGTACATGTACATGTAGTAGTAATGATGATGATAATAATAATAATAATTATAATAATAAATATAATAATAATAACAACAACAATAATAGCAATTAATAGCAATTAATAATAATAATAGTAGTAGTAGTAGTAGTAATAATAATAATAATAGCATAATAGTAATAGCAATTAATAATAATAATAATAATAGTAATATAATAATAATAATAATAATAATAATAATAATAATAATAATAACAACAACAACAACAATAATAATAATTATTATTATTTAATAAGTAACCTCATAATAAGTAACCTCAAAGCCAGGGTGCAGTATATACTAATATTATTGGATTCTGCATTGTGGCATATGTGGCTATGCCAATTTATATTGTTCTTTATAAATCGAGCTATATAGCACTCACACAGTGCAATAGCATGCACTATAATCCGTGCTTAGGAAGTCCCTATCCAATCACATTTATTTCTCTTAATGCTGTCACAAAAATGAGCGTGCACATTTTATTCTGAATGCTAGGAGTCGAGATCAGTGGCCCAACTCCGTGATGACAGGGATACACAAGATTATATCAGTAAGTAGCAGACCCTTTACCTAATCAACTTCTCCTCTGTAAGTGGTTGAGCTTCACCTAAGTAGCCGACCTTTTGACTTAAAACTGAGTAGGTTGTTGACCCTTTACCTAATTACACTTCAGAAGTGTGTATGTTTGAACTATCTCTAGCTATTACCTCAGAGAGGGTGCTACTAATATTTGCAACTGTTTGTAGCTAGTTAACTTTAAAAACTTTATTTTATCTGTGCCCAAGTATTGACATCTCTACTTCTGGAAGTCAGTTATCCAGAGTTGGGACTGGATGACTTTAAGAACTGAACTCACACCATTCTTCACAGTATATCGAGCTTATTCTAGATTAATTAGGACAACTTTTTTCTCTCTTTTGAGTGGGTGTGGCCATGCTCTCTGCATAGACATGGAGCGAGAAGTATCGAATGAAACGGAGCTGCCACATTTTAGGTGGGTGGTATAGATTTGTCGTTTGTCGTGTGCATGTGCAATTTCTCCCTGCGTAATTTCTCCCTGCGTAATTTCTCCCTGCGTAATTTCCCCCTGCAAAAAAAAAATTGTAGCCAGCATTGTCGTATCACTAACATTGCTGTGGGAGTGGCTAGCATTACTGTGGTAGTGGCTGCTTTTTGCATCTCATTGATCCGACTTAGTTGCGCCAAATTATTTGTGGTAATACACCTCGCTCCAACCGACTGGATTGGTATAGCTAATCTATTCCTATTACGAGTTAGAATAGCTCCACCTGCTTCAGGTAGGTGTGGCCATGCTGAGCCTATACTGATCCAATGGCTGCAGTCACGTGTTAACTCTTGCTCATGATGAGTTATGAAATCACGTATATATGACCGAGCCGTGGGCAGCAAGGTGGCTGACGAGCTAATCTCATGCAGCATGAGGTGTAGTCTGCAAACATATTCTTGATGAGGCTGTTCACTCAAAGAGACGAGAAAAGCTAATATACATGCATACATGCAAGCATGCATGGCAGTAGAGGCCCAGCTAGGAGACAGATATATACAAACCTGCAAGCATGCATGGCAGTAGAGGCCCAGCTGGGAGACAGATATGTATATACAAACCTGCAAGCATGCATGGCAGTAGAGGCCCAGCTAGGAAACAGATATATACAAACCTGCAAGCATGCATGGCAGTAGAGGCCCAGCTGGGAGACAGATATATACAAACCTGCAAGCATGCATGGCAGTAGAGGCCCAGCTGGGAGACAGATATATACAAACCTGCAAGCATGCATGGCAGTGGAGGCCCAGCTGGGAGACAGATATATACAAACCTGCAAGCATGCATGGCAGTAGAGGCCCAGCTGGGAGACAGATATATACAAACCTGCAAGCATGCATGGCACTAGAGGCCCAGCTGGGAGACAGATATATACAAACCTGCAAGCATGCATGGCACTAGAGGCCTAGCTGGGAGACAGATATATACAAACCTGCAAGCATGCATGGCAGTAGAGGCCCAGCTGGGAGACAGATATATACAACTTCGTCGGTGTAGTATAGATCAGAGCTGTTTTATAACAATCCATATTTGTTAACTAATATGGTTGTTAGCATCATGATGGTTAGCTGGTGAAAGACACCCCTGGTGAATGTCTGATTATTGTGATGATGTCTCTGCAGGTTATATGCGACACCAAACCACTCAGTGTTTGGTGAAGTCTACAAGAGATCTGCTGTTTTATGTGAGGAATCAACACATGGTAAGTTCAAGTTACATCATGTAACTAATTAATAATAATAATGGTGATGATATAGTAAAAATATTATTAATACAATAACAACGATTGTAATAGGAACCGATAATAATAGTGATAATAATAATTATTGTGTTTGTAGTAGTAGTAGTAATAACAGTAGTAGTAAGGAGAGATTTAGTTGTCAATCTTGGAATAGATGTGCTCGATGCATAGCAAGGCATCTATAGTATTATATAGCGAGATGTATGGAACTTTTGCAATTGTTCCAAGCACTAGGCGGTCCTCGGACTTGAAGAAGGATTGGTTGAGTGAGTGTGTCTAGCAGGGGGGGGGGGGGGGGGGGGGGGGAGGGGGGTTGATTGTCTAGTAGACGGCATTTTGAAAGGAATTCTGCTCTTTGGGTTGTTTTGTCAGTTGGTGTGGAGTTTTTCAGTAATGCAGAGATGGTTGAGTAGGATGCTACTCTTGTGTAACACTTGGTGTTGCCAATTAAACGTTATAAGGGCCATATGGTGCAAACTCAGACATAGTCGGGGGGAGGGGGGGGGAAGGGGGGAATAAATTTGAATTAGCTACCCATTCTCCATTTGCAAATGCCAATAGACGGTTGATGTTAGACGAAGCGGGAAGCAAGATTAAATTTTTTTTAATTTATGGTTGATGATTGCAATTGCCTTCCTGGCTTTTGCTACTGTTTCTGGACATTCTTCTTTGGTGGGAAGCAGCAAGAGCACCTGTGCTTACCTGGGATCATTCTGTGGATGGCGCCTGGGGTATCCTGTGGACAACCCTGGGTATCCTGTGGCCTTGGTATCTTGTGGATTACACCTGGTGTATTTTGTGGATGACCCTGGGGTATCTTGTGGATGACCCTGGGGTATCTTGTGGGTGATGCCTGGGGTATCTTGTGGATGACGCCTGGTGTATCTTGTGGATGACGCCTGGTGTACTTTGTGGATGACCCTGGGGTATCTTGTGGATGACCCTGGGGTATCTTGTGGGTGATGCCTGGGGTATCTTGTGGATGACGCCTGGTGTATCTTGTGGATGACGCCTGGTGTATTTTGTGGATGACCCTGGGGTATCTTGTGGATGACCCTGGGGTATCTTGTGGATGACGCCTGGTATATTTTGTGGATGACGCTTGGTGTATCTTGTGGATGACCCTAGGGTATCTTGTGGGTGATGCGTGGGGTATCTTGTGGGCGACGACTGGGAGATCTTTGGGCAATGCCTGGGATATCTTGTGGACTTCATCTAGTGGATGACGCATGTTGGATCTTGTCGACGAAGCCCGGGAGATCTTTGGGCAATGCCTGGGATATCTTGTGGACTTCATCTTGTGGATGACGCATGTTGGATCTTGTCGACAAAGCCCGGGAGATCTTCTGGGATATCTTGTGGACTTCATCTTGTGGATGATGCATGTTGGATCTTGTCGATGAAGCCCGGGAGATCTTTGGGCAATGCCTGGGATATCTTGTGGACTTCATCTTGTGGATGATGCACGTTGGATCTTGTCGACGAAGCCCGGGAGATCTTTGGGCGATGCCTGGGATATCTTGTGGACTTCATCTTGTGGATGATGCACGTTGGATCTTGTCGACGAAGCCTGGGAGATGCCTGGGAGATCTTGTGGGCTTCATCTTGTGGATGGTGCACGTTGAATCTTATCGACGAAGCCCGGGAGATCTTTGGGCAATGCCTAGGATATCTTGTGGACTTCAGGAATGCGTCGCTCGTGGCCTTGCCGAGTCTGCACAACCCACTCCAGTCAATGTCAGTTACTTCTCAAGACAAGTGGTCAGAGCTCTTGAGTGCCACCGAGCCACAGGCAAGTTAGCTAATCTCACCCAGTGTGGAGTGCATATGATCTATGAAGGCACTCTTGTTGCCTATTGATTGCATTATAAATTCAGGCAATACAGCCTGGTCTTGTCTCTGACATACTGTAGCATTTTGTCTACAATATAAACTATCAAGTTATAGTAAGTTCGATTTCCTTCAATCAAGTTGAAAATCGAGGTGAAAATCGTAATTATAACTTTATTCTCTCATTCGTTATGCAGCGTGATTCTGGCAAGCGGGTGGTGAGTATGCTGTCAGTTGATCATGCCTCGTGCCCTGTGGTACCCGGAGTTCACAGAGGTCAGGTGAGTGGCTAGAAATATTCATTAAAACAAGTATACCATGGAAAAAAACCCGTGAAGCACTGAAGCACCTGCTATCCTCAAGAATGTTGTGAATAATCCCCCTCCTGTGTAGGCATGTTAAATACCAAAAGAAGCTGATCGCCATGTCATTAATATTCATGATATGCATATACATATATTGTTATATATTTACTTTCAGCTTGGACTTGGTACTGGCTGGGTTCTGGAACCCTATAAAGGTGACCCAAACAGAACTCTCGTCAGCTACCTTGTTAATGTGAGTATTTGTAGCCAGGAATGTCAAGACTGTTATGGTAACTGTTCCTTCAACTTTAATCTGTCTTTTCTTTTTTTTTTTGCTTTAGTTTCTTTGGGAATAATCTTTAATTTTTTTGTGTTGAGATTCAGAGTGGTAGCCGGTAAGCACAAGTACCTCCGGAGCTTTCCCAGTAAGCACAGGTGCCTCCGCAGCTTTCCCGGCAAGCACAGCTGCCTCCGCATCTTTCCCGGTAAACACAGGTGCCTCTGCAGCTTTCCTCAGCAGAAGGGCTTCCAACAATGACCTAAAAAGACAGCTAATGGTGGCAATAAAAAGTAAAAAAGAAGTGGAAAAAATATGTTTTTACCTCATCATATTGGGATTTATAAATATATTATTACAATAACCTTCTCAATAATCAACTTGAAATTGTATTCTCTCAATGTTTCGACTAGATGCTCTAGCAGAAACGTTGAGAGAATACAATCATCATCATCATCATCATTATTATTATTATTATCATTATTATTATTTTGCTGTTTTTTTAAATTATTGTTATTATTGTTATTGTTGTTATTATTATTATAATAATAGAGCAATCTACTGGGCATGTATAAATGGATAATCTACTGCTTAGCATATCAGTTCATATACAAGTCAAAAAATATTTTAATGTGTATATATTATATATATATATTATATATATATATAATATATGTGTATATACATACATATATTTATATACTATATATGTATATATATGTACATATACATGTACATATGTGATATATACATACTAATATATGTATATACACATATGTATGACTAAGAAATGAAACAAGAATTTGCAGAGCAAAGACATTACAAGACCCTTTACCTAATCATATATTTGTCTTCATTGTAATGGGCCCTGTGAATGTTTGTTGTCAAGTTGCCAACTCAATTCATCTTGTTTTTTTTGTGACCGATATTTTTTTACAAATGATTTTTTAATAATAGTCAAGCTGCTTACTCAGAAACTAACCAATCACACATGTTAACGACAGCAACGTCCCAGATAAAATTAGCATCACACATAGGAATTATGCATTATGAGCAAACTTGGTTGATATGACTACCTATATTCCTGCAACTGTATTGCACCTGGTGGGAAAGAGCTATGACTGAAGTCAGGTAATCATAGCTCAGTGTATTCTCCAAGGACAAGTGAGCTCCGTTCAGTTGCTACAAGTAACTAACAAAAGAGTATACAACCTGATGTGTTAGGCCAGGATGTTATATTGCTCTATGGTGGTTTTCACTCTTAGAGAACAAGATTCTATGATGGCCACTCACCGACCGCTTACTTCTTTGCTTGTAGACAAATGCAGCTGCAGGTGATCACAGCTGCTATTAGAACACCACATGAGCAAGGTAGATTCTTTGATGAAGCTTGGGGACCCTTTACCAAAACATTGTTAGCCAATCAACTCGGCTTCGAGGCTCCTGTTGCTCAGACACAGGCATCTTTATTTATGGCATTATTATCAATTTTCGAGAAGTTTTATTAGTGCTGCGTCAAGGAACGGATTAGCTTGTGGCTGTAGTTTGGATCTTATGGTAGAGAAAATTATAGTTATATGTGGAAAGAAAAGTAGATAGATACAAGATCTTGAAGATGAAAAATTGTGCTTTAAACAGTTTTTGGATCCCTGTGAACTACTTTTACAAAGAATTTAAGGCACCCTCAAAGTATTTGTGGGTGAAAAGCGGCTTAACTCACCTTTTATGAAACTAAGAAGTTGCCTGGGTAAGTTAGCCACAGATCTAAGCTTGTTGTTATTGGTTGTCCATTTATAATAGGTGTCAAACCAATGTAGGGATTGTTACGGCAATACAAAAGACAACAATAAAAAATTAAAATTGTGGTCAAAAAAGACCAATGTAGACAACTAACATTTACATGACCCTTTACCTATTAATATAATGACCAATTATATTTATTATATTTAGTGGAGTATAGGTTGCAGCAGCTTCCCGAAGCTTCCTGCCCATTTCAGAGGTGCTACTTGTATACAGGATGTGTTAATTTTGCCGGAATATAAGTCACAGTGGATAAAATGAAATAATGGGCGTGGTCACAAGTGGAGCATGTGACCTCATTACTCCAACTACTTGCACTGCATTCTATTTGTGTGTGTTAAATGTCTGGGACTAAGCGTATGAGCTGTGCTGCAGCTTTTAAGCTCAAAGTTGTTGAATTTACAGAGAAGTTTCGGAACAGAAGAGCTGAAAGGAAGTAAGAATAAGAAAAGCTAGTGCAAGACTGGAGAAGGAAGATCCAGTTGACAATGCTGCCAAGATCAGCCGGATCATATCGAGTTAGCTCCGGCATGCTGGTAGAGGAGCACTTTATTTTAATGTGCGACTTATTCCACCAATAAGGGACTGTACCAGCATTCCCTTGTTGGTCTCGTTCACTTTTTAAAATGGCAGATTGCAACCCTCCTAACAACCAAGGCACATCACAACTAAAACTCACATTGGACTTCATTATTCCCTGAATCATTCTGGACAATATTAGGTTTAAAAAAAGAAGAAAAGACTCCCAGCCCTAGCCCTAGCCCTAGCCCTCGGCTTGCTTTGAATTCTTTCCTAAGGTATAAACTGCAGAAAGTGAAACCTTGAAGTTCATCTTCAAGATCTGTGCATCTCTCTCCATCCCCCCCCCCCCCCCCCCCCCCCCCAGCCAAGATTAGGTACATTCATAAAAAAACACCCTTTGGGCAAATCTTCCAATGCACGTTCAGGACTAATTTATAAAGCAGTTGGCAGGGATCATCAAGTGGGTAAGTTCGTTGACGCAATCAAGCTAGTGAACTTGCTTATTATGAGCGGAATGAATGGCTCGGCTCAACTCTGTTGTTGGTTGGTTGGAGTTTTCCTATGCAAATGTTATCAAGCCCTTGAAAGAGGCTGTAGCTGACCTTGTAAAGGAGTCTGTAGCTGACCATGTAAAGGTGGCTGTAGCTGACCATGTAAAGGAGGCTGTAGCTGACCATGTAAAGGTGGCTGTAGCTGACCATGTAAAGGTGGCTGTAGCTGACCATGTAAAGGAGGCTGTAGCTGACCATGTAAAGGAGTCTGTAACTGACCATGTAAAGGTGGCTGTAGCTGACCATGTAAAGGTGGCTGTAGCTGACCAAGTAAAGGAGTGTAGCTGACCATGTAAAGGAAGCTGTAGCTGACCATGTAAAGGTGGCTGTAGCTGACCATGTAAAGGTGGCTGTAGCTGACCATGTAAAGGAGGCTGTAGCTGACCATGTAAAGGAGTCTGTAACTGACCATGTAAAGGAGGCTGTAGCTGACCATGTAAAGGTGGCTGTAGCTGACCATGTAAAGGTGGCTGTAGCTGACCATGTAAAGGTGGCTGTAGCTGACCATGTAAAGGAGTCTGTAACTGACCATGTAAAGGAGGCTGTAGCTGACCATGTAAAGGTGGCTGTAGCTGACCATGTAAAGGTGGCTGTAGCTGACCATGTAAAGGTGGCTGTAGCTGACCATGTAAAGGAGGCTGTAGCTGACTATGTAAAGGAGTCTGTAGCTGACGAATAATGCAATCAGCACTCCAACTCACTGGCTCTCGATGACATGATTCACATCTGGCATGGTCGCAGGTTTCAATGTACTTTGTATCTGGCTAGATCAGCCCGTGGGGAGTGCGTCTCCTTTTGTGGGAGTTCTCAAGACAATGAGCCACTTTCTGACCGGGCCTGGCAAGTCATCACCTTGCCTTGGCCATGTAAAGGAGTGTAGCTGACCATGTAAAGGAGTCTGTAGCTGACTATGTAAAGGAGACCATGTAAAGGAGTCTGTAGCTGACCATGTAAAGGAGTCTGTAGCTGACTATGTAAAGGAGTCTGTAGCTGACCATGTAAAGGAGTCTGTAGCTGACCATGTAAAGGTGGCTGTAGCTGACCATGTAAAGGAGTCTGTAGCTGACCATGTAAAGGAGTCTGTAGCTGACCATGTAAAGGTGGCTTTAACTGACCATGTAAAGGTGGCTATAGCTGACCATGTAAAGAAGGCTGTAGCTGACCATGTAAAGGAGTCTGTAACTGACCATGTAAAGAGGAGGCTGTAGCTGACCATGTAAAGGTGTCTGTAGCTGAACATGTAAAGGAGTCTGTAACTGACCATGTAAAGGTGTCTGTAGCTGACCATGTAAAGGAGGCTGTAGCTGACCATGTAAAGGAGTGTAGCTGACCATGTAAAGGAGGACCATGTAAAGGTGGCTGTAGCTGACCATGTAAAGGTGTCTGTAGCTGACCATGTAAAGGAGGCTGTAGCTGACCATGTAAAGGAGGCTGTAGCTGACCATGTAAAGGAGTGTAGCTTACCATGTAAAGGAGGCTGTAGCTGACCATGTAAAGGAGTCTGTAGCTGACCATGTAAAGGAGTCTGTAGCTGACCATGTAAAGGTGGCTGTAGCTGACCATGTAAAGGAGTCTGTAGCTGACGAATAATGCAATCAGCACTCCAACTCACTGGCTCTCGATGATATGATTCACATCTGGCATGGTCGCAGGTTTCAATGTACTTTGTATCTGGCTAGATCAGCCCGTGGGGAGTGCGTCTCCTTTTGTGGGAGTTCTCAAGACAATGAGTCACTTTCTGACCGGGCCTGGCAAGTCATCACCTTGCCTTGGCCATGTAAAGGAGTGTAGCTGACCATGTAAAGGTGGCTGTAGCTCACCATGTAAAGGAGGCTGTAACTGACCATGTAAAGGTGGCTGTAGCTGACCATGTAAAGGAGGCTGTAGCTGACCAAGTAAAGGAGTGTAGCTGACCATGTAAAGGAGGCTATAGCTGACCATTTAAATGAGTCTGTAGCTGACCATGTAAAGGAGTCTGTAGCTGACCATGTAAAGGTGGCTGTAGCTGACCATGTAAAGGTGGCTGTAGTTGACAATGTAAAGGTGGCTGTAGCTGACCAAGTAAAGGAGTGTAGCTGACCATGTAAAGGAGGCTGTAGCTGACCATGTAAAAGTCTGTAGCTGACCATGTAAAGGTGGCTATAGCTGACCATGTAAAGGTGGCTGTAGCTGACCATGTAAAGGAGGCTGTAGCTGACCATGTAAAGGAGGACCATGTAAAGGTGGCTGTAGCTGACCATGTAAAGGAGTCTGTAGCTGACCATGTAAAGGTGGCTTTAACTGACCATGTAAAGGTGGCTATAGCTGACCATGTAAAGGTGGCTGTAGCTGACCATGTAAAGGTGGCTGTAGCTGACCATGTAAAGGAGTGTTGCTGACCATGTAAAGGAGTGTTGCTGACCATGTAAAGGAGTGTTGCTGACCATGTAAAGGAGTGTAGCTGACCATGTAAAGGAGTGTAGCTGACCATGTAAAGGAATGTAGCTGACCATGTAAAGGAGTGTAGCTGACCATGTAAAGGAGTGTTGCTGACCATGTAAAGGAGTGTAGCTGACCATGTAAAGGAGTGTAGCTGACCATGTAAAGGAGTGTTGCTGACCATGTAAAGGAGTGTAGCTGACCATGTAAAGGAGTGTAGCTGACCATGTAAAGGAATGTAGCTGACCATGTAAAGGAATGTAGCTGACCATGTAAAGGAATGTAGCTGACCAAGTAAAGGAGTGTTGCTGACCATGTAAAGGAGTGTAGCTGACCATGTAAAGGTGGCTGTAGCTGACCATGTAAAGGAATGTAGCTGACCATGTAAAGGTGGCTGTAGCTGACCATGTAAAGGAATGTAGCTTACCATGTAAAGGTGGCTGTAGCTGACCATGTAAAGGAGGCTGTAGCTGACCATGTAAAGGAGGACCATGTAAAGGTGGCTGTAGCTGACCATGTAAAGGAGTCTGTAGCTGACCATGTAAAGGTGGCTTTAACTGACCATGTAAAGGTGGCTATAGCTGACCATGTAAAGGTGGCTGTAGCTGACCATGTAAAGGTGGCTGTAGCTGACCATGTAAAGGAGTGTTGCTGACCATGTAAAGGAGTGTTGCTGACCATGTAAAGGAGTGTTGCTGACCATGTAAAGGAGTGTAGCTGACCATGTAAAGGTGGCTGTAGCTGACCATGTAAAGGAATGTAGCTGACCATGTAAAGGAGTGTAGCTGACCATGTAAAGGTGGCTGTAGCTGACCATGTAAAGGAGTGTTGCTGACCATGTAAAGGAGTGTTGCTGACCATGTAAAGGAGTGTTGCTGACCATGTAAAGGAGTGTAGCTGACCATGTAAAGGTGGCTGTAGCTGACCATGTAAAGGAATGTAGCTGACCATGTAAAGGTGGCTGTAGCTGACCATGTAAAGGAATGTAGCTTACCATGTAAAGGAGGCTGTAGCTGGCCATGTAAAGGTGGCTGTAGCTGACCATGTAAAGGAGGCTGTAGCTGACCATATAAAGATGGCTGTAGCTGGCCATGTAAAGGAGGCTGTAGCTGACCATGTAAAGGTGGCTGTAGCTGACCATGTAAAGGAGGCTGTAGCTGACCATGTAAAGGAGGCTGTAGCTGACCATGTAAAGGTGGCTGTAGCTGACCCCTACATGGGTACATCAACAATAGTAGCACAACATGGCGTGTGCAGATATGTGGTATACGGCAGGATGGAACAAGTGAGTAATAATGTTTAAAATCCTGGTGTCCAAAGTTCTGAGTTGGACTCTGTAGAGCTCTGACTTGGTGTAGGTCTCCACCACTTAACTATAATATACATAGCTCTGAGTTGGACTTTGTAGAGCTCTGTTTTGGTGTAGGTCTCCACTACTCAATTATAACACACATAGCTCTGAGTTGGACTTTGTAGAGCTCTGTTTTGGTGTAGATCTCCACTACTCAATTATAACACACATACTGTAGCTCTGAGTTGGACTTTGTAGAGCTCTAACTTTCCACCACTCAACTATAATATATATATAGCTCTAGTTGGACTTTGTAGAGCTCTGACTTGGTGTAGGCCTTCAACACACTCAACTAAATACTATATATATATATTATATATATTATATATAATATATATAATATATAATATATATATATTCTCGTAAAAATTGGTTGGAATGATTTAAGGGTCATCTAACTAATTGTGGTCCTCAAGGGTGGGTAAAGCTTTGTTTCCAACAAGTCAACCCAATGTAGCTGTTTCTTTTAAATTTTATTTTATTTATTAAGTTGAGTCTCGAACTATTCACCACATCGATATGATATTCTTCTTACCTCAAACAAAACTCTGCGAAATAAAATATATCACCCCCTGTTTCTATACTAAGCCGTACAGTCTATTTTTATATTTATGTGGTTTAATTTTTTTTTTATCGTTCAGGCAAACCTTACAGGAATCCCCCCTCTCATCATCAACCGAGTCATTCGCAGGCAACCTCTCTGCATCCACTACCTACACCAGTTCCTCAGAAAACACAAGAGAGATACATCACAGTCACTACTCCAAAGACTCTCCACCAAGCACAAAAATGTGATAGGCATTTCCTCCTCTCAACCTCCTCAAATCTCCATCTTGAACCAACCTCCTCTTTTGGTCACTGCTAGCATTCCCACTCCAGATATCTGTCAGGACCCGACGGGCTACACCTTTTCCGCTGTCACTCTCGGTAGCAATCCTCTGTACAACTGGTCGACTTGGTCAGCATCAACCGTGACAAACAAAGACAGAGATTTCTCCTCCCTCAACACCAGCGAAGAAGTCGACAAATGTAGAGAAAGCTCTGTTGATTGCAACAGACATGGAGGGCAGGAGGAGAGCGAGGTGGATTTTAGACTGACATCTACAAACAGTTCCGAGAAGAGGCTACGACCTCGACAGCTCTGGATACCCTCTGTCAGAAACTCTGCACATTTTGTAGTGTGTGCAGAGAGGAGTTCGGGAGTGGAGTGGACTTTGATCTCTAATAGACATCAAAAATAGAAATATCATTTACAATTTATTTATCTGTGTCACTTTCTATATATTATGATGTGTGCATGTATGGACTTGATGCATGCACATACTTATATACCTGCCTTATATTTATATGTATATATATATGAAGTGTTTATAATTATATATATATATTAATCAGGGAGTGGCCCGGAGTGCTCTATGCAAGGGTTTACACTGACATCAACTGTCAGAAGTCCCACATTGTGTGCGTAAAAATGAGCAAATGCCTTTGCTACTTCAAGAGATGACCTTGGTCGCACAGGCAAGTTGAATCACGATATGAACAGGAGATTTTCATCCAGTCCGCCAGAGAGTGCGACATATCTCTCCATAACTATTAACTTCAGGAAGTGCTGGAAGTATATACTCAACAAGAAAAATGATGTGATCAAGCCTTCTAGCAGTCTGTGAGCCTTGCCTGTTGCCTTGGTTGGGGAAAAAATGGAAGTCTTAGGTTTTGCATTGACTGCTCAATCAAGTGACCACCAAGCTCAAAGTTGAATTAGTTTGACTGTCATTTGGGTATATATATTTAATTCAACTAGTTTAGTTAGTTTGTCAGAGTTATTTTATTTATTTGTACTGGTTTTTGAGGTCCATTAATTCAAAGTTGAATTAAAATTGAATTAAGGGGGCATAGACCATATTTGTGGTCACCAATTTAATGCTTCATCCATTTTGAATGGTTTTGATCTCAAAAGGTAGCTCATTCTCTGTGCTTTCCAATGGTATTTAATTAAAGCAGTGTTGCCATCAACATCTGGCTGACAGCCTGACACACTGGCAATAGTACAGAGGTGTTTTTTTTACAAATCTTCAGCCTTCATCAAGACTTGCCATTTATGTTGCTGTCAGTCAGTTTCTAATAAAACTCCGCCCCCTTTTTCATTCAAGCAGGAAAAGTGAGCCCACAGAATGAACCATATCTCATGGAAAATTGGCTGGATTGAATTGGCTGGATTGAAAAAGTGATCATTCATTTTGAAGAGCAAAGAGAGAGCATTAAAAAGTATATACTATGGACAAAAATTGAGTGAGCAAAACTGTGAATAATGTCGGGAATACACATTTCTTGAATCACGAGAAAATAATGTTCAAAATACAACACTCCAGGGAGCAGGGGTAGATCCAGGGTAGTTGTAAACTCCTCATTTTGCTCTTGATCATGACTATCATTCTTGCACTCTTTCATCATCAACCATCAACACACAGACTCACCAGAAATACAATGACTGAGCAGGGTTGACACAGGAGCAGGCAGGCCTGTGATAGCCAGTGCTAGGGAAGGACCAGCTACAGACTCCATGTGAAGGTAAAGTGTGGAGCATAAATGGTAAAGCCGTTAAAACAAACTTCCGGCATCATTTGAGTCTTCTGCTTCTAGATATCTCTTCTTCTCCCACGATTCTAACCCAGAAGATCCTTCGTAACTCTTCATGACTCCATACTTTCGTCTTTCCAGAGCTTTTGTTTGCATTCTTCTTGACATGGAATTTAATAATGCTAACAAGTAAATAGCAGTACCAATGTGGGTGTATGTTAGTGTGTGTCAAACCAGTGGCCCCAAAACCCGAACATAAGGTCCGGTGAAACTGAAAAAGTCCTCAAATAGAGTTTTCAAAGCCCTCAAATAGAGTTTTCAAAGCCCTCAAATAAAGTTTTCAAAGCTGAGGTGGGAAAAACGAACATGAAAATGAAATGAACGGACTTGCCTAAAAAAAGCGAATCTTATGCTCTCTCAAAATTAGTTGACTTGTCATGTCAATTTTAGTTGAATTGTTTAGTTAAGCTTTCATTTCAAATTTATTTGAATTAATTAGTTAACTTGTCACTGCCACCAAGGATGCCTACCCTCTACCAAGAGTGATATATACATATCACTGGTGGGTTCCCAATGGTTCACCAACCTTGACTTGCTAAGTGGCTATATACATGCAGGTGAAAGTTGTTGAGTAGACAAGGTTAAGACAGAATTCTGTACCACGCAAGGGCTATGTCTCAGCTACCTTCCAGAGGCTAATGGACCTTGTTGGCTGGACTTCATAGTTTAGTTTTTATTGATGATCTTGTCGTCTTGGGTATCACATTCCAAAACCACCTCCAAAATCTGCATGAAGTCTTCCAGAGGCGACCCAAATCAAACCTGAGGGTGAAGCCGAGCAAATGTTCCTTTCTGCAAAGCAAGGTGAACTTCTTGGTCCATGTGGTCTCCAGTGATGGGGTATCGGCCGACCCTAGCAAGGTTGAGGTGGCCAAGTGGCCAGTAACCAACTTCATCAATGCCTGATATATCATCTCCTCTCCTCACTTACCCGGATGTTACAAAAACCATTTGTCTTGGAAACAGACGCTAGCAACACAGATATTGGTGGAATCCTGTCACAGCAATGTCCTGTGAACAGACAGTTATCGCATATGCCAGTGGGATCCTCAGCAAGTCCGAGCACAATTACTGTGTAACTCACCAGGAACTTCTAGCAGCAGTCTACTTCACCCAGCATTTCTGACTCCATCTGCTGGGTCAGATGTTGGGAGATAAGCAACTTCAGGATGAGTTGACTGGCTGACACAGGGTGACACTTCACTCACTAAGACTGACTCTAGTGGATTAACCACAACAACCACTTAGCTAGGGCATAACAAGTGAATATGTAGTTATGCCATGAATATGATTAGTAAACCCACTGAACAGTGCATACATTATGTCATTTATAAGGCTAGTGAACTGCTTGTTTAATTCCAGTTTATGCTGTGATTCTTTTAGCTTGTGAGTTCTCAATATTCAATTAATCTATTGTTATTCTCGAGTTACAGGGTCTGGGGGTAAGCACCTAACCAGACTGGTGGCCAAATGAACCCGAACTGTCCGCTCCGAAAGGCAGTGCCCGTGACATATATTGGTGGCAGAGGTGGGATACCAACAGAAGTCTCAACACCGCATTCTTCAGAACTCAGTACCGCAGAGATGTCGAAGCACATAACTAGGAGTAGGCAGACCACTGAGGGTTTGGCAGTTGAGACAGAAGTAGAGAGCAATGCCAGTTCTGCTAGCACTGTGACGGTAGGATACAGTAATGCAGCATTGTTTCTTCTTCTACAATGAATGCAGGATCGCGAAGAGAGAATGGATCGCGACCGGGCAATAAGAGAAGTCAGAGAACGTGAACATTCGAGACGGGAAGACGAGAGGGACCAGGCATTTGCGGCGCTCCTCGCCAGAATCGGCAGGAGAGCTCTCAGTCGCTTCTCCAGCAAGTGTGGCTACTCTCATGGGGGAGGTATCAAGGTGGCACCATTTCGCAAGCTGGAAGCCAAGGAAGATGTTGATGCATATTTCGGAGCCTTTGAGGCTCATATGGAGTTCCATGATGTACCCAACAGTCAATGGAGTAAGTATCTTGGACAATACTTAACCCAGATCCAAATTTAGTCTATATCATTATGGCGATGTATGCAACGGAGAGAAAGCAATACGATGTGCTAAAGGAGACCTTGTACCAACACTACAGGATCTCGCAGGAAACATACCGAGCGAAGATGCTACAGGTTCAGCGAAAGACAGGTGAAAGCTGGACAACTTGTGGAAACAGGTACCTGAACCTTTGTTGGAAGTGGGTAAAGGATTGCTCCACTTTAAGAGACATGGTGGAACTAGCATCCATCGATGCTCTGACCAAGCTGATGCCTAAACCAATTTCTAACCATGTAAGGGATCATGCTCCGAAAACGTTAAAGGAGGCTACCAAGCTGGCAGACGATTTCATGCTGACATGGGGGTGGAGTCTCGACCAAATCAGTGAATGGGAGGTGGCTGACAGGGACCATGGAAGGAGGCAGCATCGACCAGAAGAATGCCCGCCACCAAGGAAGGACCCAAATTCTCAACAAGGAGAACGGGAGATACCACAAGCAAAACCGACAGAAGTAAGCAGCAGCAAGTCCAGTGGAAACTGGAAGAAGCAACCAAAGTATGACCCTGTGTGCGGACCAAGGTGTTTCGCTTGTAATGATTATGGACACTACTCTTCTGACTCTCCCACAAGGAAGGAGCGCAACAACCCTTCTCGACTTGAAGACCTCAATTTAGCTGTCGCCCTGACTGCCCGAGAGGAAGCTGATCTGGTGGAGTCTGAGATCATCTGCAAGGTGGTCATATCTGGAAAGGTGGGAGGACAAGATGTGGATCGGATACTTCTGGATACAGGAGCAGACAGAACAATGGTAAAAAGCTGCTTGGTACCTGACACTGCTAAGATGGGAGAAGTAGTGCAGATGGAGTCGTACACTGGAAGGGTGGAGTCCCACCCCTTGGCTGAGGTGTAGCTGGAAGTTGCCCATCGCGGGTCACACTGACAGTGGCTCTGGAGGAGCATGGTAAGTATGATGTGCTATTAGGTACTGACTTTCCAGACCTGTGCGAGCTGGGTCGGCAGCTGGTCAATGCCCAGGCTCTCCAGATGGTGCAGACCCGATCTCAGATAAGTAGGAAGGAAGACCTACCCCAGAACGACCAGGAGCCTATTCATGAGTGTCCCACGGGAGAAGCTACCTCAGAAGTGAGCGAAACTGAGTCAGACTACGAAAAAAATGATGAACCAAGCGAATTCACAGAGGACGAACCCTCAACCGAAACAGAGATGACGGATTCTGAGAGGAAGAAGCCCTCTAAATCTGCTAAAAGGGCAGAACGAAAGGCCTGGAGAGAGAAGGTCCTGGAGAAAATGCTTCGGGAACAAGATAGAGGAGCATTTAAAGAGCAGCAGGATGAAGATGAAACCCTGGACACACTTCGTCAACAGGCCGAAACCACGGACAGTCCTTTAACGATGAGAGATGGAAGAGATCCACCGATAGAATGGGTGAGGATGTGTTGTTGTTATGTGTTCCTGTGCAGAAGAGAGGACTACTACTGTCTCTGGCCCACAAGCCAGGACATTTGGGAAGGGACCGAACAGACAGAAGGCTGGCAGATGAATACCACTGGCCAGGTATGTATGCTGATGTGCGTAAAATGTGTCAAGCTTGTAATGAGTGTCAAAAGGTTGCACATTGGAGGAAGCAGCCAGCCCCACTTCGCCCTCTACCGGTGATAGATGAACCATTCTCGAGAATTGGGATGGATATGGTTGGACCACTACCCCGCACCCGAGCTGGAAAGGAACATATTTTGGTGATTGTGGACCATGCAACGCGGTGGCCTGAGGCGATAGCACTGCACTCTACAGACAGTCAGACAGTGGCAGACGAACTTCTCGTTCTTTTCACCAGGACAGGCGTACCGAGGGAGATTTTAACAGATTGCGGATCGAACTTCACAGGACGGCTGATGAAGGAGCTGTACCGGTCACTGGGAATAATGGGACTTCGAACAACTCCATACCACCCAGAAGGAGACGGACTCGTGGAGAGGTTCAATGCAACTCTCAAGTCCATGTTGAAGAAGATCTTTAAAGCTATGGAATGGTCAATGGGACTTGGCTTTACCCCATGTTCTGGGGGAATACCGAAGGGCCCCACACGAAACGACAGGTTTCACCCCTTCTGAACTGCTCTATGGGATGCAGATCAGGGGACCACTCCAGAACTTGAAGGAACAGTGGAGAGCAAGGGAGGGGACTCCAACCGACATTGTGACGTACATAACAAACGTGCAGGATCGATTCGAGGAGCTACAAAGGGTTTCCCGAGAAAGAGAGGAGCAACTGAAATCGAAATACAAAAACCATTTCGACCGGAAAGCACGGGCAAGGTCATTCCTTCCAGGAGACCTGGTCTTGTTGAGGACTCCACCGAAGGGACAGAGTCTTCATGCTGAGTGGGATGGCCCCTACCCGGTGATACAACGATGTGACGAGACGACATATCAACTTCATATGCCATCCCATCCCAGGAGAAAGGTAAAAAGGCCATATTAACCTATTGAGACCTTATAATTCTCCAGCTTTGGGATGCCTGAATGCAACTGAGATCTTGGAAAGAGAGATGCCTGACTGCTTCAAAGATGAGGAAGGCCAGTTGCTACCCGACACAGAAGCAGCCGACCTGGAACTGAGAGAGAGAGAGAAACTGCAGCAGCTGATGAAGAAACACTGTGCTCGCTTCAGGAAGAAGCCAGGATGTGCTGCAGGTCAAGAGATACGAATTGAGACAGGAGATGTGCCTATCCATTAAGTCAACCGCCCTACCGAATGCCAGCAGACAAGCAAAATAAAGTGGAGGACGAAGTTAAGACGTTGTTGGAAAATGGATTGATTCGACCATCGTGAAGCCCATGGGCATCACCAGTTGTGCTAGTCGCCAAAGCAGATGGCGGAGTGAGACTATGTGTGGACTATAGACGATTCAATGGAATCACCAAACCGGACCCGTTTCCATTACCTAGGATCGACGAACTGATTGATGGACTGGCAAGGGCGAGATTCCTCACCACACTGGATTTAGCAAGAGGACACCATCAGGTACCAGTGCACCATGATTCAATTCCAAAAACAGCGTTCATCACGCCAAGAGGGAAATGGGAGTACCTGCGAATGCCATTAGGTCTGAAAAACGCTCCCTCAGTATTTCAGCGAATGATGAATGCAGCACTGGCAGACATGGCTTCCTTTGTGCAATACATTGATGATATTGTTGTGTTCAGTCTGACATTTGATGAACACCTGTCCCATCTGGAAGCTGTACTAACCCGAATGGGAGAACTGGGACTGACCTTGAAGGCACAGAAATGTCAGCTGGCAAGATCTGACTGCCAGTTCCTGGGCCACCGAGTAGGCCGAGGATTAGTACGACCACTGCAGGCAAAAATTAAGACCATCCAGATGTATCCCAAGCCCATGCGAAAGAAGGAGATGCGGGCACTGGGCCTGTCAAACTACTATCGACGATTCATCCCAGGATATGGATCGATGGCAGTACCCCTTACTGACACAACACGGAAGAACGCTCCAGACATGGTGGAGTGGACCAGTGACAGGGAACGAGCATTCCAGGACATAAAGAAGGTGTTGTCAGAAGAACCGGTCCTCATCAGCCCAGACCCCGAAAACCTTTTCATCCTACACACCGACGCTTCTGGAATCGGAATAGGAGCGGTACTCAGCCAAGCGGGAGGAGATGGACAGGACCGATCCATCGCCTTTTATAGTCGACGGCTCAAAGGAGCAGAGACCATGATATACAGTTACCGAGCAAGAGTGTCTGGCGGTGGTGGAGGCTGTAAGACACTTCTGGGGTATAACTCTTGGGGGCTATCTTTCACGTGGTAACAGACCACAGCAGTCTGCGTTATCTGGAGAACATGAAAGACGAAAACGGCAGGCTGGCCAGGTGGGCGCTCAGCCTACAACCATATATTTTCGAAGTGATCCACCGACCAGGCAACCGGCACGCGAACGCTGACGGCATGTCTAGACAGGCATGGCCCACCTACAGACCCCTACCCCGATGGAAGGACAGCCGCTGCTGTCTCGGGAGAAGTAGAGGGGGATGTCACAGGATGTAATGCATGAATATGATTAGTAAACCCACTGAACAGTGCACACATTATGTCATTTATAAGGCTAGTGAACTGCCTGTTAGGATGTCTGAATTCCAGTCTATGCTGTGATGCTTTTAGCGTGTGAGTTCTCAATATTCAATTAATCTATTGTTATTCTCGAGTTATTCAGGGTCTGGCGGTAAGCACCTAACCAGACTGGTGGCAGCAATACCAAACGAACCCGAACTGTACCTCCGCTCCGAAAGGCAGTGCCCGTGACACTGGCCCTTTCCTCAGATCCAAGAAAGCCACCAACAGCTGTGGACCAATTCATACTTTACCAAGGTCTTCTGTATCGGCTATGAAAGTCCTGATGACGAGCGCATTAATCTACAGCTTGTAGTCCCGACTAGCATGAGTGAGGAAGTTCTCAGAGACTTACACGAAGGAGCTTTGGGAGGTCAGTTTGGGAATGACAAGATGTTAGGACATGTGAAGGAGCATTACAGGCTACAACAATGATGTGTGTGAGTAGATCAGGATGTGCCGTCAGTCTCCCACCCGCTGATCCTCCTCCTCCTCATTATTCCTGCATCCAACATAATGCACCAAACTATTTATGGAATTGGTATTTATTCTTGGCTCGATTACAATCTTATACACATGCTCGCATTTCAAGATTGCTGTTCTTTGATCATCTTGTGGAGAGAGTATTGTACACACATTGAGCCCATTGAGCCCATTTGTTTGGGGATGGAAGGTGGGTGGTTGGGGGGGGGGGGGGGGGGGGGGTTAAGCAGTTGACACAATATGCTTAGGAGTCCACTTGAATAAATCTTCATCTAGAGAATTTATAAACACTCTTCCTTGATCGGGCTGGACTTTTTTTGGTATTCCAAGGTGGCAAAAAAATTTGAGTAAAGAAAGTTTGCCCCCGTCTCCACCCACTCCTCCTCCATTCTCTTTAGTGTTAGTGCTCCAACTTCTACCGACTTCGAATAATAACCAATACAAGTAATGATACAGATTAAATAAATAACAGCTATTGTGACCAGTGTTAATAAGTTGCTTCTCTCACAATTAAAATGGAGCTTATTCACTAATGCGTTGCTAATACACTAGTTTACTTGCTTGTTTCCATTGGCAGTAATAGGAAGCAGTCCTATCAAATCAATTCCTATTCTGTAGTAGTAATTGGAACTGGCCTCAATTGTGAGACTGGCTTATGGAACTCTCAGCAAGAATGAACTAAAGTCTACTATATTGAACTAATGAATGACCTTCTAACATTTTTCACATGTCGACAAAGAGATCAATGCCTTCGTATTGATCATCCTAAAATTGACAACCTTGTCTCTATTCTCAGCCTGACCAATATAGCAACCTCCTGCAGGGATGTAATGAAGAGCTTGTAGAATTTGCTTGTCAGAAATCGATCTCCTTTAAAGTCCCACTAACCTAACCTTTATGAAGGTAAAATAGAAGTCATCTTCAAGTAGTATATTTACAGAAAATCTGCAAATTGATCTACTTCTGGTGCCTGAACAACCTTTGGCACACTTTCATACTGAAATAGTTCATCGTAGATCTTTGCCATTTCAGACTTAGTCAAACCACGTGGTGAGCACGAAATCAGCGCACACGTAATAAGTCCTATGGACTGCAGAGAAGTTGGACTGAATTTGCTAGACAACGGCTGTGATTTTGTCTCCGTCCTGCTCAGTAATATCTAGCTCAATTATGTGGCATAAATAGTGAGTCCAAGTGCATCCCAACTAGCATTTCTTTAACTTCACATGAAGGTTGGCAAGTTGGAACAGCCACACGACGAAATACTTCCTTCAAATACCACCATGTGCTCTTCTCAAGACTATCTAAGAATGGCTATGTCACCATGTATTCCCAAGCAAAAGATTGACAGTCTGTCAATACATCGCCTTCTAAAATGTGACTGGGGCACTGTGGAGCTCAAATGGCATCATCACCTTGAATTTAAGTCCAAATGAGTAGCAAATGTAGTCTTCTCTCTGGAAGCATTGGAATTTGCCAATAACCTTTTGCAAAATCTACGGTTGTGATAACTTTTGCTTCCCCAACACCATTTCCTCCACACAATGCATGAAGTGCAGATCGAAACTGGCTGTGGCATTAAGCTTCTGATAATCAATGTAGAAGTGAATACTGCCGTCCTTTTTTAGAACCAACACAATTAGTTGCAGCCATTAGCCTGATCACATTAGCTTTCAATATTTCAATATCCAGTCCAGTTCTGCTTTAACCAGATATCTCTCTGAATACAGAATCCGATCTAGCTTCTGGCAGATTGGTATAACATCTCCATCTACACAACTGTTGTACGTCCAAGAGTGGTTCGGAAGACCCCATGGTTGTCAATCATCAATTGGCACAATTGTTTTGCTGTTCTTCTGGGAAGTCTGCACCACATCCCTCAATGTTCAGGTCAGTATGGTTAGTATCCATCGGATAAAGACTCTCAGTTATCTCCCTGTCACCTTCCAAAACAGGAACATCAGCTTCCTTCTTACCTTCCTCCTCATGACGGCCAATAGTGATGCCTCTGGGAAATATCACCACGTCTTCAATAGATTGGTGTTTACTCTTTCCTGTGACCTAGAATCTCTATCTCATATCCACCAGAGTCACTTTCCTCATAAGGCTATTTCAGCTTCAATAAGTGTTGTGGATTGAGTAGCATTGTCAACAGTTGTTCTCCTGCAGAGAGAACATTGGCTAGCATGGCAGTCGTACTGTCAATTCTGGGCTTCTCCACATTAACCTGAACCAGTCCAGTCATCTCATGTAGCATCTCAAGAATTTGAGATCAAGCAGCTTCCTGGCCTTGGGTTTCACCTGCCTTGATCTGATCTCATCCAACTGCTCTGATTTCCCCGAAACCAGTTTCCTGGTATGTAAAGAGTTGATATGGCAGGTGGTCATCCCACTGCTTGTCCATGACCCACTAACTTCCACAGCATGATTTTTAGTGTTCCTGTGAACTGTTCAATTAGGCCATCTGTTTGGAGGTGGTATATATATATAGTTATATTTGATGTGGAAGAGCTGGTAAACTTCTTGGAGCAGCTGAAATAAAATTGGCACCTCGATAACTCAGAAGTTCCTCTGGTATGCTAACACAGAAGAAGAATGCGACCAGCTTCTGTGTTGGATAGTGATATTACTTCTGGATGGTGAGGATAAACCTTGGCAATGGTCCCATAAGAACCATAGTTACTACCCCAACTTAAAGAACAGTGGCATGGGTATCATCTCTGTGCTCACCTGCTTTCTGAGTGTACTTTGTTAACATAATTTACATGACCTGCAGTATCGAGCCACATATTTGAACAGTCCTGGCTGGTAGATAATATTGGTGTAATCTTAGCTCTTGTTCACCTCTAGGTGCCTTTGGCACATGGTGCCAAACAACCCCATCTTTCTGCACTTGCTGGGAAGCACAGATTACTCGGCCGCCAGGTCCAGTATAACAACTTGTCCTGGTAATGGAATTGTGATATTTTGCTCCTGTCCTCCATGATAGCACTATACGAGACCTCTTGATCTACCGCAAAGAGGGATCAGTCTGTTTTATTTTCATTTCGCTGATTTTTCCTGGTGTAGCATCCAGAGTATTTGCCAGGATTTTGCCTACATGGCTCCTAATCTTCTCTGTCCCTTTGTTATCGGTCATCTTCACTAGTGGCATCGCAAGACCTCACCACCATCCACAATGTACCCAGTAGGAAAGTCTGGGTCAGAGTCCTTCCCCATCGGGCTCTGGTTTTGAATCAGAAAACTAAACTTTCTTCTCTTCACCCAAAGAGGTCCTGCCCCAACATTGCCTTTATGTGTGCTTCCCTAGAAGTACTGCTACTGGTATGTTTGGGACCATTGGTACCCAAGTCGCTTTTTCCCAATGCCCACCATAGCAGTTGGGCATGAACACACATCCCCATGCACACATTGTCTAGGTAGGTACTTTGCAATTGGAATCCATCTTATCCCTCTTCACCACATTAGCAGAGACTAAGGTCTTGTCGGCCAACATCTTCACTGCCTTGTCATTCAATGTAACCTGCTTGTAGCTGTTCTCACCCTATACCATATCCTAACACGCCCCAGCTAACAATGCAACTTGAATTCACCTGCTGGACCAGTCATCTCGTTAGGAAACTGTTGCTCATGTGTCCCCATGACCACTTAGAAAATAACAGAAGTTGACTTGTGTTCTAACCTCCACAGAAAGATTGGATCTCGTATCTTTAAGTTAGGTGTAGGAGGGCTTATTGTGACCTGATGCATTGCTATCTGCTAAATTGGGTCCTGGTACCTCAGGTCATGGTGACCTTGTAGCCGCTTTCCTTTCCAGCAAGAGAAGGGCTCAATTCCTTCGACCATACTGGCATTTCATCTGATACCCCCAGTAAAAGCTGCTCCATTTTAACTGCATGTTAATCCTTCGGTGGTCCCTTAATGCCACGCTAAGATTAGTCTGGATTGGTCCATGGGGTTCCTGCCAGTAAAAGCTGCTCCATTTTAACTGCATGTTAATCCTTCGGTGGTCTCTAAATGCCACGCTAAGATTAGTCTGGATTGGCCCATGGGGTCCCTGAGGCTAACACACACACACGAGTGCTAACATTTTGCACTCTTATGTATATGTGACATGGCAAGCAAAAAGGGGGTTGTAGGGGCAAATTTGTGTCTGAAAACCCAGGAATCCATTGAGAGTAGTAAGAGAATAGCCCTTTACATCTATTGAGAGACTTGATACTGTTGGGGACAGGAAGCTCTCGAAGAGGTCTCAAACGCTCAGGGTCCGGGCGGATCTCACCCTCTTCTACAACGCAACCGAGGATGGCGAGGCGTCTAGTTGAGAAGACACTCTTTTCATCGTTGTAGGTCATGTTTCTCCATTTGGCTACTGCGAGGAAGAGCTCTAGATTGGTATCATGCTCGTCTTGGTCTTTTCCGCATACGGTAAGGTTGTCCAAATAAGGGAAAACACCGGCTAAGTGTTCCTTATGCACAAACTCAGTCATTTCCCGTTGAAAACACGCAACGCCATGGATTAGTAACACCGAATGGGACCCGTGTGAACTGGTATAAGCCATTGCTTGCCTCAAATGTGGTACATAGCCGTTCTTCCTT
The DNA here is from genome assembly GCA_028752905.1 of Cladorhizidae sp. MBARI D1340-BT2. NCBI lineage: Eukaryota > Metazoa > Porifera > Demospongiae > Poecilosclerida > Cladorhizidae > Cladorhizidae sp. MBARI D1340-BT2. Next base: position 31,353,046 of record JAQNBH010000015.1, read on the forward strand.
CCTAAGCGGAACTTGGTGGTATGCACTTCATAGGTCGATAGTGTTGAATACCCGGTACTGAGCAATGGAGTTTACCTGGTCACTTATGCATGGAAGAGGGAAAGCATCCAATAGTGTAAACCTATTGATAGTTTGTGAATAGTCTACTACCATCCTCCTTTTGTGGCCATTTGCAACGACAACTGGGCTCTCCATGGCGACTTGAATCGGACAATTGGGCAACTTGCTAGCCTCAATAAGCCTTCTTTCAGGAGCCGTCATGTTTCCGCGGTAATGAATAGCGAATCTTCGCAACTATACTTGCGTGACTTGGTCGCAATCAGGTGGCAGTCATCTGTTAGATTAGAGAACAACTGTGGTGGGCTAATATTCAAAGTGCTTAAACCACAGAGAGATAACGAAGACTTATGACCACCATATTAAAAAACAACCCTCTCATGTTGCGTCTGGAAGTCCAAGCCTAGTATGAGGTCAGTACACAGTTCGGGGAGGACAGATAGGCGTACCCGGGCGTAGGTTCCACCCAAATACGAGGCCAACAAGACAATAACCGCTCACGCTCGTTGCCAGGGAGGATGTAGCCATCGATATCGTTCCAGACGAAGGGTAGACATGAAGAGCTGCCGATTTCAGCAGTCCCGGATGAATGAAGCTTTCAGAGCTCCCACTATCAACGAGGGCCTTGGCTTCAAATCCATCTACGCTCACCATGGTCGTCGACTTAGCAAGTGACAGGGTCACCTCAGCGGAGATGGTAGTGAGCGTTGGTCGCCACATTGCGGCTGACGTCCTCCCTTCAGACAGGTGTGGGGCGACACTTCGGCAAACTTTCTGAAAGTGTCCCTTCTTTTGGCAATTGGAACACGTGACATCCCGAGCAGGGCACTTGGAGCGAGGATGCCTTTGGTAGCCACAGAAGAAGCACTTCTCTCCTTGAAAACAAGACGCTGTAGCAAGAGTAGAAGGGTTGACAGCCGGGTCACAGTCTAGTAGAACATTGTCCGCTGGTAAGACGGCAGCATTGAATGATAGGGGAGTTGCCGTATACGCTATGCGGTGCTGATTCCAGTGGGCTAGGGCTAGGGCTAGGGCTAGGGCTGGGGCTAGGGCTAGGGGCTAGGGCTGGCTTGATCGAACATAGTCTTGAGGTCCAGAGTATTATTTTCCAATAACCTTTGGTGAATAAATCCAGAAATTAAACCAGAGATGAAAGCGTTCCTTACTCTCTCCTCACGATATTTAACCGAGGAGACATTCTGGTAGTTACAGTCTTTGCTAAGCATTTTGAGGACCTGGAGGTACTCATCCAGGGTCTCCGCGGACTGTTGGCGCCTCGTAGCAAGGATATGTCGGGCACAGACTTCGTTGGTGGGCTTTATATAGAGTATTCAGCGTCTCGATCGCCGTTGGGTAATCCCCACAGTCTTTGATGTATTGGTAGATCTTAGGAGACAGAAAGTTTGAGTACTCCGAGTTTGTCCAAACCCTCACGGTCGAGGACAGCGAGAAAGTTCTGGAATGTCCTCCTCCAGTGGAGCCAATCCTTTGAGGCGTCACTCGATTTTGGATCTGCCTCTAAACGTTCCGGACGAAGGACTTTATCCATCCAGAGATCTAGTTGTATAAATTGTTGTGATTTATAAATACCGTAGAGAGAAAGGTTTTATACAACTACATCTCAAACACGAGATCTAGGAATCGACAATACAGTACAGACATATAACAGGCAAACTATCTAGTAGTACAAAGTTCAAGTTAGTTCCAGATCACTACATTAAGTGGTGGCAAACGCTCAAGAATATGCTTCGATAATTCACATTGCTGGTTGTAATGGACCCGTTGTGTTTCTGAGCATCTTCTTTAGAAGTGCTGAGCCTTAATGTCATCTGACATATTTGCTGTTTTCATTAACAAATTCGAGGTTTGCTGACACATGAAGCATAAATCTGTTGCAGGCTGAAATATAAGGGCATAGCTGTTTCCAGAGATTTTCAAAAGTTCTCCGACACACTTTCAGTATTTGCTCTTGTTCACAAGCTTAAACATAGAATCTGTACACTGCACTTAGTCATATCTGAAGGGAGTAACATGACTTTGTAATCCCTGAAACCAGGCATTCTACCCATTCTACCTGGTAAAGGCACAGCATGATTGTCAGAAAACGTTTGTATAAAAAGCTAGATTCTCTCGATATCATCAATACCCGTTTGATTGTGAGGCCTCTTGCCAGTATTTTTGTGAACTCTTGCACAAAGCCCTTCACAATTGTAGTGCTTGATGATGTTTTCAAGTTGTTTCTTGGAAATGGCGTAAATAAACAGAAATGTGGACTTACAAATACGTTTGCCTTGGAAGTGGTACTCGATTCACATTAAATTTTGTGATGACGCTTTTGTAGAACCACGTAATGCTCTTAATGTAGCCATTACTGCCATGTCAATTTCCACTCCCTCAAGCTCTAAACTCTGTTCTCGAGTTGAAATGATTTCATCACGACTAAACTGCTTCCAACATGAACTCTTGTCGTGGCCCAAATCACAGCATTGCTGAGTAACATTAAAAAAGGCCCCTTGTATTATTGTTTCTTCCTCATCTTCATTGCTAGAGCCGACTTCAGATATTGACTGGGTTATTAGGTCCTCATCACCTTCAGGCTCCTCCCTGATGACTGCAATGGAATAATCTTCATTCAGACTTTCAAACTCTGAAGCTAATTTTTTTAGATAAGCCAGCTATGCTACTGAGATCCATAACTTTGCTATAAAGATGAGATATGTTTTATTTGAAGCCCACTTCCTCATTAATAAAATGAGCTCATTTTTGGTCTTAGGGACTATCCCTGAGCTGGTTGCTATGGAATTTTGATTAGTATGTACTTCGATTGTAGCTAGTTTACAAGTTTAGCCACACTTTACTACAAAAGTTGTAAAATAGCACCCCTTTTGGCTTGCCATGTCACATGATATATTGGATACATTTGTGGCTGAAATATATTTTTTCCTAATGCATTTTTCTAGAGGTGCAACTGTATATAAAACATGATGAGGTTGTTCTGTTGTTGTTTATATTCCCCAACTTGCTCAAGGTGGACTTGGTATGATAAGCAAACATCCATAGAAGACAAGAACAAAACAACCCCTACTGTGCATTATAATACTATAATGTAGTGGTACAGATGGTTCAACTTAGACCAATTGACCTGTTACAGTGTAGCAACTGATAAAAGTTCTAGCAACAGAGTAAAGTAATTTTTTTAGGCCAAGAGGCTGATATGAATAAACAAAATATGGAGTTAAAAGTCAAAGTGCTGATAAGGGGTGTTGAATATAGTGCCTAGTGTTTTAATGTAATTGGGGAGAGCATTCCAGAGCCTAGGGATAAATGAAAGGGGTAAGCAGACCGAGTTCTGTATAGGATTAGCAGACAATTACTGGGTGGAAGGATTGGAGATTGTAGCAAGGAGTTGGTTGGCATGGTGGGAGGCTAGAAGGAAAATCTATGTTATTGTGAATAAGTTTGAAGAAAAAGATAAGTTTGGCATTACGACAGTAGGATAGTAATGGAAGATGAAGCTTAGTGAGAGGAGAAGTGTAGTCCAATACATGCAAAGTATTATTCTCTCAAGATGAGAAGAAAGATGGGATGATTGAGGGTCCCAGAGGAAAGAAGTACCCAGATGAGGATGGATAAGAGAATGTAGAGGCAAAGAAGAGTAGAAGTGTCTGAATAGCAGTAGAGAAGATCAAGTAATTTACGGGTTTTGGAAGAGATGTAAAAAATGCGTTTGTTCCAGGATAGAGATGAAAAGAGAATTTCCAGGAGCTTGAACTCAGTCACTAACTGAATTGGAGAACCAAAGATACACAGAGGTGGCAGAGAGTTAGTAAGAAGAGATTGTTTCTAAGTAATAAGCTTGTATTTTGACTTCATTAGATTAAGTTTGAGAGATAATCTATGAAGTCACAACTATTGGAATTACATACATAAAATTCAGTTAATAGAACTTGTAAAAATTTCCCAGTTGTTTTGGTTGTAAACTAGTCATTGTTTTTCACTTCTAGTTGAGGGCTGGTTATTTGTGTCGCTCTTCTGCCCTTACATCATCGTGATGTCATCATAAAAAGTCAGATTGCTCTATAATCTTACTCGAGCTCTATCAAAGATCTTGTATTGATCGCACACTATTAGTGATGTCATATATATAGTGACTATGTCGGTTCTTTTAAGATTTTATCTGAAGTGGGATACTGCAAATGTTGTGTGTGTGTGTGAGTTGTGATGCGTGTTGTGTGTTGCATGCATATGGCAAACTGAAGTAAAATATTTTAGGCCTAATAATCTAAAATTGCACTCTGTTATCATTAAGACAGGCAGATATACATTGTTCATTTTCATTTATTTATCTTTTCATAAACAAACTGTAGAAATGGTGAATTATTGCAGGTTTTCTTTGTTTACGAATGTGTGGCCAGAGTATTTGAGTGGTAGTAGCTCGCTCGGTATACAAGTGTGTACGTCTGTGCACCATTAAGAAATGCATGAAATGAGTTGGTAAACACCCGTATATAATCAGAACACAGGAAAATAACACTAATGCAGACCACCTGATAAAATACAGGAGAACATATAGGTCTGACGCACAGAGTTTATTCGTATACTTATAATTTCACATTGAATTTTTAACAGAACAATTAAAAAGGGAGAGGAAAATAAAAAGCAAAACACGTGTGCTTGTAACATGTGCTTAGCAGTGCCAGAGATCTTCGTACAGTGTGTTAGTGGTGCGTCGTCGTATGAAATCTTCATAATATCCTTCCACGACTGCTTGGTGATTAATGTTGGACTGGCCTCCTCGCTGTCTCTTCTTGTACCTCTTAGCAACAATGATGTACAGCACAAGTCCCACCACACCAATACCTATCACTGTCAAAATATAGGCTGACCCACAACTCAATATTAAGTCGCTTGTGTTCTTGAAGAGCAAGGCAAAGGCCATAACCACTAAAGCCATAATGCCACCAAACGCACCATAAATGAAGAACAGGATTCCAATGATGAGTCCACGCATGCTGTAAGGAGACTGAGCACAGATGAACTCAAGTGTTGCTATGAAGACCAACATCTCACCAATAGTAATAATCACAATAACAGGCACCAGAGAGAAAGGGCTAGACTTGAGATGATCAGTGCTGGAGTTGTAGAACATGCAGATTTTGTTATTGGAGTAGCCATTGTTCATGTTCGAGTGACTATGAGCATAGACGTCAATGGCCAACATCAACAAATACCCAAAAAGCATGACAGCCATTCCTAGACCGATCCTCACGTTGATTCGAGGGATGTACTTGCGGGAAAAAGGGTAGATGAAAAATTCAAAGATTGGAATGCAGATGGCATATGTCATGATATTAATCATGTTAGTGACAATGTATTTATCGGAACAAATCAAATCTTTGCTATTCAGGTGTTCGAAGAAAGCTGGGTAGTTGTACAATCCCTACAGTAAATATATATATATAATATACATACATGTATGTATGTACAAGAGGAGAAGGAGAAGGGAAGTGGGGTGGGAGGGGGCGGGGCAGAGTACAATTGAATTTCACTCCGTAATCGACTATTTTCATCCTAACTTAGCTAATGTTGATGGTATTAGTATATTATATTGGTTGCTTGGATAAAAAAAATTCAGGAGTCCAAATGGAGCAAACACTAAACGAAGTTGAACAAAATTCACACAATCTGGCTAGGACTAGGCACGCACTTGCACATTAAGGCACCAGCACACTGCCTCCTCCCCTGTCAGTGTTGAGTTTATACACAAGCACAAAAAGATGGATTAAAGAGAAATAGGAGCTAGTTCCGGGAAAAAAGTTATCTGCTAGAAGTAATTGAAACTTAAAAGGAAAAAAAAATAGGAAAAAATTCTCTCATAGTTATTCTGATTGCTATAGCACAATAAGAGAAAACAATGCTAGATTCGGCTGATAGTCCCGACATTGGCACTGCCACAACAAACACCTACATGTAGTTACTCTACATTACAAATACCCGTTTTGAACAAAGTTTTTCAGTCCTAAACCTAATATAGTATATAGATCTGGTTAATTTCACTCACTTTATTTTCAGTATAATTGTGACCCATGACAAAACAATGCTTGAAGGATATGGGGGTTCAGTTGCCCAGTTACCCTGGGAAGAGACCTAGGGCGCATTCTCTTCTAGCTCGTATGAGTTTTCACAAGAGAAAGGCTACAACAGCTCTGAGTAAATACAACGATGCTGATTTCGAGAAAGCAAAAGAAGAATTTTTTTTAAAGCGAAGTCACCAGTGCTTGGAAGAAATCCAAATGACCCTTAACTGGGATCAAGGTGGAATAATGATGGTGCCTTTGTCAAACTGGACATTAAAAAACATGGCAGCAGCTACTTAGAGTCAATTATAAAAGACAAATTACTGCTGTTTTTTGTTGCTCGATGATGGGAGAATTTCTCCCTCCACAGCGTATTTACAAAGGCAAAATGATCGTTGTCCCCCGCACTGCGATTTTCCGGCTTACTGGAGTATTACTCACTCTCCAAACCACTTGTCAATGGAGGAGACTACACTGGCATACATTAACATCCGTGATTGTTATTTACACAGACACACACACACACACACACGCACACAACAATAATAACAAAAAATGAATTAAATGATGGCAGTTCCAAGCCCACATCTAGTTGGTTCTTTGGTCTTTGGTGTCATTAGGATGTGCACTGCCTCCTTTGGAACAAGCTCCTTCTTCCTTTTCATTTGATCTACGATAGCTGCCCATTCCCATGCAATTGGGCAGTTCTTCCTTGCCTATTTTGCGATTGCCAATTTAACCATCTCTTTTTCACATCCATCCTTATGTACTAGGTCTGAATTTTTCCCGTTCCAAAAAGACTCTCCTTGATGGACACTGTAGTGGCTCTAGAAGAAGGTATCAGCAAACTTAGGAGTGAGGGTGCCGATGAAATTCATAACACATGGGACCCTGAAGCTTCCATAGGATAACCCTTCAAAACAGCCTTGGGGACTTGACAAGTATGGAGAATTTGGTTATCCTTCGAATGGACAAGAGCAATGCCACCGTCCAGATGAAGAAGGAGGACTACCACTAAAATGGCAGAAATGTTGAGATCTGACACTTACACTGTGGTGGAGAAGGATCCAACCAAGACCTATGAAAGCAAGATGTGCCACATTTTAATGGATCGGTAAGAAATGAGGGCGATTACACCTGGCCTATACAGGAAACTCAGGCCCACTGGGAACAAGCCACCAATGATTTATGGCCTACTCAAAGTACAATCCTAATATCCCATTCCCCAGTTGTTTCTTGTATATATAACTTGTATAAGTTCCCCAACATATGCACTTTCTAAGCATATTACTAAACATTCTCCCATTGTTAGTAAAACTGATTCATACATGAAGGATTCTGGTCATTCTATGGAGCTCATTAGGAATATATGTATATGTGTCAGTGTCCAAGAGATCTTACCGATTTTTGATGTCTCCTCTATATTAGCCACTGTTCCTATTCATTCACCTATGTTCCAGTTGATGAGGCAGATTTGGTTAAACGTGGGATGTTGGAAACAGATTCTAGATGCGAGATCCTTTATGGATGGGGACAAGATTGCTGAATTCTCAACGAATTCTCAGTTGACATACTGGATAAAATAACCGATAATCAACTTAAATGTACTCACTTGATGTTTTGGCCAGGTGCTCTAGCCTTCACCAGGAATAATTATTCGTATGTGAACTACTTAGATATATCTAGAGAGTCAGTTCTTTGAGCAGAAGGAAGGTGCAGCCATGGGCTCTCCAGTTTCCGCTGTTGTGGCGAATCTGTACATGTTTTTTTAAAACCTATCCTTCGTCAGTGAGAAACTCGATTACTTGAAACAAATTGGGCTAGGCTATAATGGTACCGTAACATTCTCTGGTAGCAGAAGTACTCTCCCCCTTCTAGACCAAGAATGTGGAAGAGATATGTAGACGACACATTTTGAATCTCCAAGAAGGAATCGTGGATGGGTTTTTGGACCACCTCAACAGTGCTCGGCCTTTGATACAATTTACCAGGGAGCTGTAGAGGGAAGGATCTCTTTCTTTACTGAATTGCCATTTACACAGAAAAGAGTATGGCCACCTAGCTGTATTTGCATACAGGAAATCCACACACACTGACTGGTATTTTCATTTCCAATCAGACCATCCAATTCATGTCAGGAGAAAAATAGTAGAAGCTTCTATGACCGTGCTAGAATATGGTTGCGCAGATTCAGTCATTCTGAGGAAGGAAGATGACGTTCTCAAGAATATTTCATCGACTCGCATATAGCACCTGTAATATGGAATAAACAAGAGGTATGAAGAGAACTGAGAAAAGAACCTCGGCATGTAGCAGGCTTAAGAAAACAGGTGTGTGGGAGATTTGGCATCAGAACAATCTTTATATCAGCACCAACCACACACGAGGAGACTGGAGACGAGGATTAAGGAGTATAAGGATGTATGTGAAAAAAGGATGGTGGATAAATCAGCAATTACAGAACAGGCTTGGAAGAACGACTGCCCAATTGCATAGGAAGAGGTAGCTATTGCAGATAAAGTGAAAGAACTGGTTTCGAAGGAGGCAATCCACATCCTATCACACCAATGAACGAACAATTTAACCAACCGACCAACCAACAACAGATGTGGGCCTGAATGCAGAACTGTTATATTATCAAAGCTCTCAACTTGGAACTACATCCATCTACACCAGAAAGATAGTTTTTATTTAATATCTCTTTATTTTAATTATTCTTCTTGTTATACATTATCTTTGCTGCTGTTTATTATTACAGTGCTATTTTATCTTCACTATGCTGTTGTTATATATTTACTATTCTATCTTCATATTATTAATTTAATTTAATTTATTACTATTATTATTATTATTATTATTATTATTATTATTATTATTATTATTATTATTATTATTATTATTATTATTATTATTATTATTATTATTATTATTATTATTATTATTATTATTATTATTATTATTATTATTATTATTATTATTATATTCCCAGACACCTTGGCATCTTCCTATTGTGGTATATAGAGCTACTAGCGAGGTCAGTGCAGTGGTTGCTATGGCTGAGGAGAGAAAGGAAACCAAATATAGATTCATGGACCTGAGTCACTCATTCACCCCAGTGGCAATCAAGACTTTAGCAGTTATTGGGGCAAAAATCCATGACTTTCTTGAAGGAACTGGATCAACCAATCAGGCAAAGGGCGGGAGAAGTGAAACCCAGACTTACCTGCTACAATGCCTCTATGTGGCCATAATGCTATCACTGTTCTTTGGACCACTTGGGGGCTGTCATTTTTTATTTGTGTATTTACACAAATTTATTTTTATTTTTATACATTTATTTTTTAATTGTTTTTACAATGGCATAAGACTGTAATGAAGTATAGTTTAGTTATTTTGTCTCGACACACAAGCGCATATACGTGTACATACGCACACACACACACACAAGAGCAGTTTTACATTATACTATAGTTTACTATGTTATGTTTCAACCAATACACTTTGCCATCTTATCCCGAAGAACGTCTTCACCTGAAGAAGGCCAGTGTACATTGGTTGAAACATGGAAAAGAGAAGCAAATAACTAACTTGCAGTCCAGATCTGAGATTTCTCTAACTTAGTTTGTTTATTTAAATAATAACAATAACAATAATCATCTACTTTTTCGGTAGATAATACATGGTAGGTATTAGAGTATTTCCCATGGAAACCTCGGAGAAAACTATCACCCCATCTTGATTAAAAAACACATCTGATGTAATGCGTAATAGATGAGTGGTAAACTATCTTTCAATTTTGAACAAGATCTCCCATCCTAGTGCGAGCCACACTCTCACAGTACTATAGTGGTATTGCATTCAATGCTTCAAGATTTTATATAGTCTAATCAGATACACGTATTGTCATAGATACACATATTGTCATATGACCTTACATCATGGTTAAGCCCCATGCTTATGCACCTGGCACTTTGTGTAAGTATTTTATACACAGTGCATGGTCGCTTCCCCCCCCCCCCCCCCCCCCACTATATCTACATCTGAAGCTCATCAAGAAAGCAGCCAAATCAATAGATCTAAGCTAAGCCCTACAGAAAATGTTATTTCTCATTTCACATCCTACTAGATGCTGCATGCTCAAGAGGTTGTGACTCCAGCACTACACAAACAACAACCAAATTGTTTAGCCATTTATGCATACAAACTATAGTGCACATACTTTCTTCCGTGAACGTCGTCAAGTTATGGAACTCTGTCCTAGGTGAGCTGGTCAACTGTACTCCAACCTGGCCTTTAAAAAGCTTTAAAAAAACTACCTTGCTGTTGTCAATCAACTAACACACTATTTACTTACTACATTCTCTAGTGTATTGTGCAATTGTGCAATTGTGCCTTCAGGGTTTCAAGGGGGATATCGGAGAGATTGAACCCCCCCCCCCCCCCCCCCAATCAGGATCTGTGTGTGTGTGTGTGGGAGGGGGGGATATCCCGCCACTAATTTTCACTGATACCTAAGTTCAAATGCAAATTGACTGTGTAGAATTTGTATTTTACAGCCATGGACATTAATAGTATCAGGTGAGATATCAGCTTAACACAATTCCACTAACCTGGGATAGTGTGAATAATCAAGGACTAGTAGTGCAGCATTATTTTAACTAGTGACATGGTTAGTTAAGTTCACACTAACACAGTAACAATAGTTATTGTTTTACTCTATTTTTCAGTTCACCACAATGAAGGACATTTACAAATTACCTTCAACATGCATGGAAAAACAAAAAAATATCATTAGAAAGCATATTGAATGGGCTACATATTGGTATATGAATCAGGACCACAGGTAAATTATATAATAAACCCTTTCAGATAAGTCAGTGTCAATACTGGTATAACCCCCCCTCCCCCCCAACCCTGAGTTGAAAAATTCTGGATGAAACCCTGGCCTTCTCTCTCATGTTTTTTTTTGAAACCCTGGCCTTCTCTCTCATGTTTTTTTTGTATAGTTTGTTGGGCCTCCCTTGTCCTTACCTATTGGCTAGCTGGATCAGTCCATGTACATACTGTGTTTTTCTCAGTGTAAAAAAAGGTCCAGTAGCACACTCTCCTAAAACATTTCCAGAAAACAAGTGGAAATTAATACTTCTATCCTTGTCTTCAGCGAAGGTACTATGTGACTATGTACTAGCTTGACTAAAAACTCTAAAAATATACTGGGTTATAATCATTAATCATCACTTATGTCAGGAAATAAAATTCAAAACAGTGTGAAAGCTGCCAAAAGAGTTGTACCAGTGTCCTAAACACTCCATTCTCGGTGTGAGGACGTTACTCATGAGACTAACCCCCCTCCTTCCCATATAAATCACATTATGTATAAGAAGTATGTATTACTTACAGAGAGCACCAAGAAGGCTCCAAATCCTATGGTAACCAGCAGCACTACAATTCTCCAAAATGCAGTCACTTCCTCTACATCATCATCCTCAAAATGACCTCCATAAGATTTCTTAGCAAAATCAGAGCGAACAGGTGGGATATCAGTCGTGTATGTGTAAGCACTTCTGCGGCTAATAGCTCGATTATGCCTGAGGATGAATATAGAAATATCCTTTACTTTCTTGATGGGGTCATGGAGTTTGGGGTCTTTATTCAGCTTCGTTGAGAACAAAAAATCAAGGCAGACTGCACTGGTAAGGAATGCTGTCTGACCCAGCGAAATAACAAGGTCATAACTTTGTGTTGTTCCGTTAAGTTTGCAATAATATGAAGGTGCAAATATAGCAAACTTGACTATTATGCCAAAGTTGACATTCCTAGTCCAATAGTACCAGTAAACAAAAGAGCTTATTTCTTCAGCAGAACAGTCATCCATTTGGTCGATCCCAAAGGGTATAAGGTTAACCTGGAAGCCAGCTGTGCCTATAGCACTGATGGCGTATATGATGACTGCCACTGGCAGAGTACCCATGATAACATCATAAGGACTGGAATTCAGAGCACTGTCTGTAAGGAAGACATAGCTCAAGATGGAAGTGGCAAGAAGAAATACTGCAGCAACCCACATGAACCACAAACCCCAACGCATGACCTTGTACCTTCCAAACTTAGCATCTGCAAGCCATCCAGCAAAGGGGAAGAGCATCTTCGGTAAGAATTCTGCAAATATTGCATTCAGGAATCCAGACACCCAGGGATACCCTTCTGTCAAAGTGCTGCTGGTGCTGGCCACGTTGACAAGTGCATTTTGCTGGTAGCTGAAGACTAGGAGATTAAGAAGGAGGATGAAGAGGGGGCCTGTTCCCTTAGGGCGTCTAAACTTGTACCATTTCTTCAACATCTTCAGCTGGAGAAAATTCGACACTGCAGTCAGCCACGACTTACTTATGACTTACTAGCCACTGACTGATCTTCGTTGTACTTGTAATTGCTGTTGCACTGCGCAGTAATATTCTGGGAAAAGAGTTGTCCAAAACATTGGGCATCATGTTGGGAACAGTTCGCGTGCGCTTGGACTGGTGATGAAGTGAGATTGGAGTTATAGGTCGTCACGGGGCTTGGTTCTGGGAGTTCCCCTCCAAGAATGGCCACCGTCAAACACGAAAAAGCGCAAAGGGATGTCTGAACAGGGATCAATCGCCTCCCATCTAGATTTCCTGAGGTGGCGTTTTAAATTTTATCGTTTTTCAATATTATAATATATATACCAAACTAATTAACAACCAAACCAAAAATACATAAATAGCTAAATAACTAAAAAGCTAACAACGAGTATCATGCAAAAACTAACTGGTAATAATATGTAAAAATATATATATAGAAAATATAATAAAAAATGACAGGAATCTCAGCCTAAACTGATCCGCGAACAGAGATAATGTTCCCTTTCTGTATGGCCACAGAGAGTATATAGATAATCCTGGGCTTTCACCTCTTCCATTCTTTGCCCCAATAACTGCCAAGGTCTTGATTGCTCAGCCACTGCACCGACCTTGCTATATCATGTATATATAGTAGCTCTACCATGATAGGAAGGTGCCAATGTTTCTAGGCAGGTAGCATCCAACACCAATGACCTGCTATTTTTTCATCATCTGACCTTTTCCCATCTGAGCGACCCTGACTTGATGGTTTCAGTAGAGGGGACATGGGCAGATGTTAAGGCATGGTGCAAGATATTATTGATGGCCGAGTGGTGGTAGTGGCATCCCTCAGTCTTCTTGCAGCTGAGGCCATGTGTAGTGAGATGGTTGATTTCAGCCCTGCAGTGATGACAAGCGTGGGGATGACAGAGAGTGGATCCCAAATGGAGACCAACCTGACGGTGCTATCATCCATTCTCAGAGAATCTCAGGCCCAAGCTAGTATTGGGGAGTGCATTAAGACAAACACTAGACTATGTAGCCAAGAACCAGGCACGTGCCATATCATCAGAGGCATTGTCCAGGAAGAAATCTCTGGTACGGACACTTTCTATGCATCCCACTTTTGTAAGCAGGCTTCAGCACCTGGAGGTGGAAGATTGCCTCGATCCTGAGACCAACATGAAAGGGCATTATTCAAATTTGTATAGGTGGAAGTGACTGGAGCTGACATGGAAGAATATGTTGGACCAGATCGGAGGAGGCAGTAGCTCATTGTATTCAGTTTGGAAAAAAAAGTCAGACTACAGCATCATTGCATTCTTGAGTCTGACAGTCTAAGTGACTACTGAAATAGAGGCAAGGTTTGGTGAGAAGATGAGATGGATTCCAGAAGCATCCAGGGCAGCCTTTGGAAGTATGTGGGGCCAGTGACTGCTGAAAGTCTGTTACTCTCAACAAGTTTGCCACCAGCGATGATGCACTTGTTAATGTGAGAGAAACTGCTTTATCTCTTGGGAATCTGTTACTCAGCAGAAATTTTTAATTCTTAAGCAACAAGCTCAGGGGAACTAAATGAAGCCGAGGTAACCATTTTGCTGCTGTGCAAAGATTTTTTTGTTATCAAACTGAACAAGTCCCATGTCTTTGAGAATTGGGTCCCCAAAAGGAAACTCTTTGAACATTTAAAAAAAAGTAAAACTGTCTGGCAGAAAGGTTTCATGTCCATTTCTTCCTCCAGTTCTTGGAAATAAAAAAGTCAACTTAATACACTGAGCTGTGATTACCTTACTTAAGTCATATATCTTTCTCACCAGATGCAGGCTGATGTGCAGGCAGTGAGGTTGGAAAGTCAGTGTAATTATGCAAAAGCTTAAAGAGAAGTATGAGTTTAGAGTTGAGACGACGAGAGGAGAGTGTAGGGAGTTTTAGATTAGAACGTAAGAGGGAATAGTCAGAGGACCAGTCTTTAAAACAAATTTTGCATGCAAAGAATTGTATTTTTTTGGATAGAAATGGAGAGGTGCGCAGATTGTGGATCCCATAGAAAAGAACAGTATTCAAGGTGAGGTCTTATTAGAGAGGTGTATAGACGCAGAAGAGAAGAGGAGTCAGAGTGATGATAAAATTGTCGGTATAAGAGGCCTAAGAGACGACGAGACTTACTACAAATGAAGGATATGTGTTTAGACCAGGATAGTGTGGAAGATAAGAGAACACCCAGATACTCGAACTCGGAGACTAAATCAAGAGAGGAACCAAGTAGGTAGAGCGAGGGCAAAGTTTTGAAGATAGGAGAGAATTTGCAAGTTATAAACATCCATTTCGATTTTGAAGAATTTAATGTAAGAAAGTTGGAGATCCAAGAGGAGACAGTATCAAGATTTTGTTGAAATAGGGAGAAATCAGAAAGGGAGTTAACAGGTTGGAAAAGTAAGATAACATCAGCATACAGAATAATCTTGCAGGAAGAAGACAGAGGGACTTTACATACTCCATTAATATAAATGATAAAGAGAAGGGGCCCAAGGATTGAACCTTGAGGGACACCAGAAGAAACTGGAAGAGGGGAGGTGGACCCAGAAATGACCACCTGTTGAGAGCAGCATGAAAGATAAGAATGGAGCCATTTGAGGAGCCAAGGGGGACATTGGAGAGTTGAGAGAAGGTGTAGTAGTAGGGGTGCATGAGGGACAGAATCAAAGGCTTTTTTTAGGTCAAGTTCATTATGATGACCTTGAGGTGCAGCTTAAGACACTGTCCAATCAGTTGGGTGAAGACATTTCATTATCAAGTATAGTTTCATGCCTTAAGGGACTATCTGAGCCTACTAACCATCTATTTTCGGAAGTCATTGTCTTAGTGAAGCTGTTGCTAGTATTGCCATCAACGAATGCAACAAGTGAGAGATCATTTATTACCATTAGGCATCTCAAAACCTATCTCAGATCTACAATGAGTCAACTTCGTTTTAATAACATATTACTTTTGTATGTGCATCAGGATAGACTGGACAAAATCAACCTTTTAGATATTGGATCAATTCATTGATGCCAATGAACACAGGCATGGTAGATTTGATTTGTAATACTGTATGTAATTTCAAAACTCAATTGTGACTCAAACCATGGTAGAACAGTAGTTGAATAAACAAAAAATCATGAACTGCCATTAAAAAATTATTTTTTTTGAGGCCGCAAGCATATAAGTTTGCAATGACTGATGAAGGACAAGATTGATGGAACCATTCCTTACATGAACAGCACTGTTGCAACTGTAAGGGCAGGGTATGGGACTGCCTACATATGCAGATAAGTGGTATTCTTTCATCCAACCTCTTGTACGTCACAGTCCGTCTGAGACCTTTCAATGCGAAAGGTAGTAATATTCGTTTTTGAAAAGACATTGCTATATAGATGGTGTCGCATCTTGCTCTGGTCAAAGGTGATGAGTGATGGATTAATCTGACTGCATAGAGCTGTTGCAATTGCAATAGCAAATAACCCACAATCATCGCCTCCAGCCTGTTTCTGTATTTTTGGTTTCTCAATGATAAGGTATAGGTTCCAGCGTAATGCTCCATCCAGGCAAGGCCTTTCAACGTATCCAATTCTGTATCAATGATATATAAGAACAGATATAATAAAGCATTAGGTCCATGTATTAAGGTGTAATATCCTGTACATAGTCTCAATTCCATTCACCCGACTTGAAGAAAACATGTCAAAACAATTAAAAAAATAATAATAACAAATAAAAAATCACTGGATTTTAGTTGACATACCTAGTTTAAACACACTGACTTACTGGTTCTGGTATATAGGGAGGCTGTCATATAACAACACTGTACCCTTGGATGCTCCTATATTTGATGCACAAACCCAGTGGCCGCCAGTGTTCATGACCGCACATAATTCTCTACTGGAGTTCCAGTAAGTGAGCCTCCACTGCCTGGTGCCAAATATTGAACTGGCTGAAGGCCACCCATCTTTGTAAACTGTACATGAAGTAGGGCCTGTGCTTCATTTATGTGGATGTCCTCAGACCATGCTCCAGATTGGAGTTATTAGAACGTCTCTGGGTAACTCTCTGTAGCTGACAACCTGTTGGCATGGTAGGCATATGCCATTTACCCTCAGTACAGTCTGGGTCGCACCAGTCACAAAACAATCTGTCTCGGTCTGTGAAGATTCTGTGGAAATGCACATCTTTTCTGGTTGTCGTTGGTCTTGGTCCACAGTGTGGGTGGTTGGACTGGAGGTAGAATGTTTCTCAGTATAGGGTTTGTTGGGATGTAGGCTAAGAGTTGACACCACACCAAGGTTTGCTATGCACTGCCTCTTCCTTGGTGGACTCTTCTCTGCAATATTCATGGCCAGATTCATAGTGCCTCAATACTAGTATCACAATCAAAGTCACAATCCAGGTAGTAGGTCAGAGGGAGGGAGGGGTGAGCTTGTCTGCAAGCTTGCATAGCCACTCTCAGTTGTAGGTATTTGTTGGGACACATCACCTACAAGATTGTCTTGAAGAATGGTTTCATGACCTGGTATACTACAGGTCAAGTAAGGCTTTCGGTGTCCTGAATTGGCCATTACCATCCTGCAACATGCAGAGGCCCATAGAAGTGATGTCAGTTATTTCGTAAGGCCCCAACCAGTCTTGTGATAACGTGTCACCTTTCCTTGATGCTTTTCGTACATTCCTCTTCAAGACATGGTCACCTGCAGCAAACAAAATATTTTTAAACATATGCATATCTTCAAGCCAAAACTTATGTCTGCAATTTATTAAGAACATAAAATGAATTGGAAATATAAAGTTCTATGCATAATGTCTTTTATTGAAACTGATTTCCACTCAACAATTAACTGCCTTCCTCTCTGTATCTCACACTAGAGCAGTATATAGCACCATAAATATCTTAATTTTGGTCACATCAGTCATCACCCTAAGCATACCTATTGCAAACTGGAAGCGTTAAGCCTTTCTTTTGCTTGGCATCAAATTACAACTTGTGCTTGGCAGTGGCTTCTTCAATTTTTTCTCGTACCTGTTCATCCAGGGCCTGTACCTGTTCATCCAGGGCCTGTATCTGTTCATCCAGGGCCTGTACCTAAGTGAATACAGAAGTATAATAAAAAGAGTTGCTGTGGATCATTTTATATACATCAATCATTCACAAATAAAATATGCACAGCGATCTTTGCTACACGATCTTCCAAGTCTGTTTTAATCTCTTCAGGAGACATATCAGTGTGTATATTCACATACTGTAACTCTTCGTCACAATCATATTCTGCGTTAATGGCTATGGCACCCCAAGCTGTGCGATAGAGCATCAGCTTCTGCTTTGTTGATGATTGCACACTAGTGTTGATGCCATAAGTGGTAGGGAGCACAAATCTAAGATATCAACAAAATACAAAGCATGAGAAGGACTAAAAACACGTACATAGTAATCCTATATACCAACCAAACAGTTACAATTGCTATATTGGAACTCTAGGTCATAGGATGGATTACAAAATCCATCCAGTAATAGCAAGCGCCACAAAAGATACACTGACCACCACTGATGCATAGTAGCTTTAAATATTGTTCCAGTCAGTTTGGCTGTCATTTGTGTATTTGGACAGTGCCCTCTTAAAGTGTCTGGTTTGTGCTCATCCTGGCCATTTGTTTCTGGATGGTATGCAGAATGCATCATTCGCTTCACAGCAAAGGCAGCAAAGATGAAATCATTTACCTGAGTTGGAAAAGCAAAACAGCATGAAATAGATACCAAGTAAAATGCACACTATACTATGTTACTAATAACATTCACTGTAAAAAGAAGCCATCTGCGTAGTAGTTATGGAGAAGAGATGAGTTGTCTGACCACCACTGCTAACTAAAATCAACTAAAATCTTAACATTGAGAAATCCTGAATTGAATTCTTATTTAGCATTTATTATGCATCTTGAATGTTAAAAATATTTAAGACTTGTCATAATAAATTCACGGCCCTGGTCCATGATCATTTTCCTTGGAGGACCATAACTGTAGATGAGCTCAAGTATCACTTTAGCAACATCTGCAGCACACTTTGACTTAATGGGACGAGCAAACACCCACTTTGTGAAAAGGTCAGTCATAGTGCAGATATATCTGTGGCCTTTATCGGTAGCTGCAAATGGGCAAATCAGGTCAATGCCCAGAGTCTCCCATCTTTAATATAAAATATAAACCAAGATACAAAAAACACACACAGTTATTATACTCAAACTCCTCTTAGCACTGTCCATAATTCAGAAACAGCCACATCTGGGGACACCACCACATTTCTCCCAATATTGATAATTTCCCTTGAATTTTGTACTTGCACTGTACATGTACATGCTGCACATGTGCAATGACCGAAAACAACATGAACACAGTTATTTAAAAAAGAAATGATGGTATTTGCCTCAGTGATTCCTGTCTCATCCAAGCTGCAGTGTCATGCCATTTCTTCACAAGAATTTTTTTTGAAGGACCACACGATACACATGACTTGATTGTGCAATGTGCAGGTGCCTAGTAGACAGACATTCCCAGATGTGGGGTGCGCAGATGAAGGGAGTTTAAGCATATATGTTCATGTGATTTGCATGGGACATGCAGTATAAAATCAGTGACCTGTTGGAAACTTTGATAGGATGTAGCTCTGTTGCAATGGTCTTAATCTTCTCTAATCTTCTCTAATCTTCTCCAATTTTAGGCACCGTTCACAAGTGGATATTTAAAAACACAATAAAATGACTGTAGTTTCATGAGGCAATATTTTGATATAATTATTACATGTTATGAGCAAACCAGGATTTGAACAATTCACAGATTGCCCACACTAATATACTGGTCCACACATTGAGCAAGCAACTCATAGATTGTCCACCCGAACTATACTTTAAGTAGAAACTTATCAACTGTCTGCTCAAAACCCATATGTTGGAAACTATAGACTGTATCAATACAAAAGATGATCCACACTTCATACTTATTATTATACTAGGCCAGCGTCACTTGAAATAATGTAAGAGAGAGAATACCAATGCCATGTGTATATATATATCCATAGCACATTTTTATAAATGGGTAGTGTTCAGGTTCAGGAATCCATGCCTGTGGAACAGCCTGTCCTAAAAGGGCAGGGTTTCCCAAAGAATTGCTAACCAAGGTCACAAACAGCAACCAATGGTCATGGACTTTGGCTCCAATAGCCCCCTACTTGCTGCTGTCTGGGTAGACATGAGGAGTATATACTTCATGTCTACCATTCATGTGCCGGAGCCTCCACTTGGATCCACATGCACCATGGAGAGGCACACACTGGTGCCCAGGAAGACAAGCTTTGCCCTCCCTGCTTACCTGATTACTAGTGCTACATGAAGGGAGTGTTTTCAGAAAAATTCCACCCACGCGCTTGACCGAGTACTTACGTTTTAGCACCAAATGAAAACACTCATTAAGAGTAGAGCTTCCTCTAGCCACTGGTGCTAATTTGAACTCGAACACTTTAGATATTCACAGGCATTCAGGTTTTGAGGTACCCCCACTTTAGCTCCCCACTTTAGCTCCAGTAACTTGGCTATCATTATATCCGTGAAAAATATTTTAGTATCAAAAGAGAGCACACAGAGAGACCTATCTTTTGAGCTATATATCAAGTCTATACCATGAAGTTTACAGAATCTATGGAGTGATAAAGTGGTAACCACAAGTTGTTGTTTTTTAAATAAAAAAATGGTCCTGTCCCTCCTTAAGCCCTGTCCCTCCTTAAGCGTATGGAATGCAACCTCATGTTCACAATCGATGTGTCGTGTTGCAATCGTTGCCGCGCAAGCGATGCGTCTATTGTGAACCAGACTTTAGATTATTGAGTATTGTATAGCACACTTTGGAATGATGCACTCAGTACAGTGATTTTAATCAACAGATTACCTCTTGATTTACACCTTGTTTACAAGGACATGCTTTAGAGGGCCTGCCATAATGATCAAAATGCAGTAGCAGTAAAACCTCTCTGGAGCCATAATTCTCTTGGATATTGATAATAGTGATGAAGATCCATGGATGTGACATTTGCTGGCAGTGCATACTATAGATGTGTACCATACACCAGTGTTTTAGTGTTGACCTGTTTTGTTCTAAAGCATGTACTGATTACCACATCCCAGAGAGCACCTATAGTAACTTCAGAGAACATAAATTCATTCATGTTCTCTGAAGTTACTCCTTTAAGGAATGCTGTTCCCTCAGTTCATTATAACATTGCTTTTTGTCCCATTACCCGACACCCTTATTCGAATTTCTGAAAGAAACATCGATGTTGACACAATATCGAGCATAAACGATCATGACAAATTCTATAACGTGTTTAATAAAGTTTCTTTTTTTAACTTTGAGTAAAAATAGTCCAGCTTGTTTAGTAGACAAAGGGAAGCTGTCTTCTGGATCACTTGGTCCATCACCACTTAGAGATGACAGCTGATAAGCCATGAACAGCTGCATGTAGTGACAAGCCATGGACAGCTGCATGCAGTGACTGAGATATCCATAGGTCACTACAAAACTACCATTTTGTCAAGCTGGGCCACTTATTATATCAGTAAACAACAAAATGGGCACTTAAAACTGAGCAACTACATAACAGTGAGGGTACAGAGTACATGCATAATATGAAAACCCTGATTGTTATTTGTTTGTCAACTGTTTCTGGAACCATGTGCATGAGAGCTAGAGAATTAGCCTCCCAACCTTCAGGAGTTCTGGCAGAGCACACCCTGAGCAGTGCTGTTTGAGGTCATCATACATATGCACCGAGATTTGGTGACCATATGATGAAGAAAGATCAATTGTGGAGAGACAGGAGGGTGGGCTTTGGGTGAAGCTTAATAAAATATATCTCAACATCAATAGCTAACTAGACACTTAACAAAAAACAGGTATCTAATATAATATGATCCTAGCTTCAGCCTTTACGATATTACAACATTATGTATTGATATAATGTATAATTATTGATATATCACTATGTACAAATACTTACCCAACTATAACCATCCTTTGCCATAGTCGTCCAATAATAGTCCTGTGGTAAGACGTGCCAAACGCTTCTGACCTTGATGTGCACCATTGATGTCATGGGCCTCACGCAAAACTTTCTGCTGCTCATCAATTGAGAACAGGACCAAACGCTTAACCTTCTCATTGGTATGTTTTTTTTTGCTGGTTGTGTGTGTAGAACATTGTTTCACCTATAGACAAAATAGCCATGACAAGTTGTGTCATGTAGATTATTGCATACACCTTTATAACAAGACACCTAAATAATATATGTCACTTGAAAGAAATCTGCCAAGTTCACATAATCATATGTGCAACACCACAAACATCAGGGAAAGCAATGGTTTATGTAAGGTATAATTTGTTGTGGAGAATATAGACCATGTATTGGAGGCTTATGAAATCATTGGCATTGATCAATTTGACAACCACAATCTGAACCAGTAAAGCTGTGAGAAAACACCACAAGCAGGTGGTGAATTATTTACATATATACCAATGACAATGAAACTGATGCTGCTCTTCCGAATACCACTGCATTCTCCAACCACTGTCTCACAGCTATATGCACCATTCTGTAAATAGTACTCAACCTTCCGCAGAAACACACGTCATGGGTCTTTCTCTATTCGCAATGACTGACCTGAAAATTCAAATATCAACCTTTTATATCTGAGGGGTAGTATGATAGTTTGTTAGATCAACATCATAGGGAAATGGAATTATTGGTACATACTTAACTGTAGATATCTGTCCCCCAGCAATGGCACTATATGTCTCCCAGCTATGCGGAAATAAGCGTCTGCGCATGCGTAGAGGGTGAAGTGCGCGTAATATGGCAGTGTGGCACACGACCAAACCTGGTCCCTGGACAGAGAGATTCTCCTCACGACTTCAGCCACGGTCCACTGCAAGGAGTCAGTAAATCCACAACCGATGCTTGTATCTGCCCCTTGACAACATAAATCCTGGAATGTTGGTGCAGGCATGACACCGGCACATGTCCCTCAACCATTCTGCACGCAGTTGATTTATGTTGTGCTACATTTAGGAGCATTAGTTTTAAATAAGCATGTAAGTAGCGGGACGTGGTCTAATCAAAGACCGTTTCTACTTGAGATACCTAATCACAAACTAATAGTTATCGGGACACTGCCCACTTCGAGATCACAGCGCATGATTGGTTACTCTATGATCACATCAACACAAAGCGACAACCCCCCTCCTCACCAACAGCAAAACTTGGGACATTTTAGAGAAGCAGGAGGGGCTAGATTAGCGACCATCATCGTACATCACCAGAGAATATGGTAAAGGGTCCCTCCAACCTTAGAGAATACGGTAAAGGGTCCCACCTTCCGCCACCAGAGAGATCAGCCACGAAGCATGTTACACTACAAGCACCGCATATCCGAATTTTGCCATTCTACTGAGCTGAATTGAGCAGAAATATTTAGCTTCAAAGCTGGACAGTCTTTCCAGGCTCTCACAGAGAAAGTATCCGACTGTTTCCTTGCTAACATTCAGCCAGCCTCTTGAACAAGTTGTTGCTTCCCAACTCATCACCCCAGTGCCGCCGTGACGATTAGAGAGGAGGGCCAGTCACTACAGGAGAGCAAGATGGTTAATAGCAAACATATAATTCTTTCACTAGTAGCAATTCTGCATCTCTCAGCCTTACTTCTGACATTCAGGAAGTACCTTAATTACCTTCCCTACCAAATAATAACTCCGGCTGCTTCCGTCTACTGGCAAAACCACCTCGAAGAAGCAAATGCAAAGAGGCCATCCCAATTTGGTTATATCTTCGCTACTGATTTTTCTGACCAAATGACCGGTGCTGCTATCAATATCCTCTCATTGCAATGCTGGGCTGGATCTATTAGTGAAACACTTAAGGTGGTTGAACCATTCGTTACCAGAGGATCTAGCTTTGGTGTAAGTCTTGGTATCCTTAGGTCAGCTCAAACGGCCAAGCAGGCAGAAAAAGAGTTGAGATTGCAAGACGTTTTAAACATGGAGAGCTGGGAAAAACAAATTAAGGGTCGTCATTATGCTCCTTTCAAGAGCTGGAAAGGTTTTCTCGAGTCTGCTCCGAAGAATCTTATTGTTGCTGGCAAGGCATGTAAGATACGTACAAAAGATGAAAATAAGTGTAACGATCAATTCAATAGAAGTGCTTCACTCTTTGCTAAAAAGCACAGTTTCAATATAGTCAGATCTGTGCAAGTATTGTACAAAGACTATTCCTTTGGCGAGTTCCGAGACCTGATATATGGAGATCACAAACCCAACCAGTCTGTTGTGCTGTTTCACCATTGGGGAGGCATTGTAGGAAAGGCAGAGAAGTTTCGTGTTGCTATATTAGGACACACTCCTTGTGCCAGAGGGTTATTATTTAATTTTTTTCATGAGAACAGTCACAAAATTGTTGAAGACAGTAAGCGATATTTGGATCGGTATATGCCAAATGCTGACTATATCAGTGTGATGCTAAGACTAGAGCTTCTTTTGCAAGACCACCACTTAGGAGGAACAACGTCAACAGAACAGAAGTTGGCATTAGTTAGAAAATGTGTGAATGGTATCGTAAACAAAGTTCGTACCATGCAAGAATTACACAAAACCACCAGACTGTTTTTGACTGTAGACTGTCAAAAACATGGATCAAATAGATATACAAATACTTCTGATCCATGGTACATGATGAATAAGGATTTTATCGACGCTACGATGAAGGTTTTATTTACTGAACTGAATGGCTTTGGAATTAAATTATCTTTCAAAGAATGGGAAGCTTCATTTGATGAAGTTGCTTCTTTTCAGACTCCCGGGTATGTGGCGCTGCTGCAAAAGCACTTGGCAGCATCTGGTACGTGCTTAGTGACCGCAGGAGGTGGCAGTTTTCAGGGGTCGGCAAGAGCACTGTACACGTCCCTTCATAAGAGCAAGAACATTTCACCACAATGTGTAGCATCAATACCACAATGCTAGTGTGTACTGAGAATAACATGAGAAAGTGTATCAAAAAGTTGTATCGGTGTTTCTCAATGTGGGGTTTAGGGACATGCAGGGGTTCTTGGTGTTTAGCCAACATTGTGAAGTTATTGCTATACTATAGTTTTCTATCAGTTTACAACAACTAGTATATTACGTCACTTGACTATATACTGGAAAATTGTAATCACCGTATCCCCCCTCTGTGCAGATGATTTAAAAAAATATATATTAGCTATTGTCATATGACATAGGGGCTCATCTTCTTTGAAGATAACCCAACATCATCAAGCACCTATATAATTTTAGTGGCAACCTTAACCACAGCCCATATTAATAAGTTCACACATCAATCGGGGTTCACATGCACAGAAGCTGAAATGCTGCTTTTGTTAACCCTGAGTACAGCTGCAGTGTATTCTCATAAAAGGAAAAAAAGAGGTCCAAGATTCAAAAACAGTGCTAGATGGTGAATCTGGAAGCCACAGGTATAAAATTGAAATGAAAATAGTTATTAACGGAAATAGCTTATCTACTTAGATTTTAGATTGTGTTAAAATTCATTCCGCAGGAAATCCTTAGCAGGCCTCTGTGTACACTGTGTTGACTGTCATAGAATCAGCCTTCTTCCAGAGCGGACACTCTAACCCTCCAGACAGGTCTGATTCTTATGCAACACCTACCCTTTACTTCCCAGTCTAACCCACTGGACAATTGCTGGATCCCCAAATAACAATGAATTGTTATATTACATAAAATAGATAACTGTGCACAAAGGCAATCACACGTCGTCTCAGCCACAAATTAATGGCTCTTAACTTATGAGGCTCTTAGTTATCTAACATTATCTTGTCTACAGTTCCTTTCATATTATTCTAGCTACTGGGTTCCATGTCATCAGGTCGCCATGGCACCATCCCCTGGCGACAAATCAGAGTGCTCCATGTCACCTTCTGATAAATCAGGTGAGTTTGTTCTTATTAATTCTGGGCTCTGAATGGAGGTGGTCTCAGTTGGTAAGTTCTCATGTGTATTCCCACACTCTTTACTATGGCTCTCCAGCACAACTTGTAGGACTTGCTGTCAACAACAGCTGCTGTTTCTGTGACATCAGTAAGGGAGGAGGAATTCCCTGATATTAACCCAGTAGATGGTCATGAAATGCTCAGTTTGGCTCTGTTATTCTTGAAATGATGATGACTGCATTCTGCACAGGCCAAAGAGGAGAACTGTGAGGCAGTGTCGGACTGGGAGTGCTTTGGGGGTCGTGCCATCTTAATAACTGAGGGGGGCCACCAGTAAGCCTTGACCAATTATTATTTTTTTAAACCTATTATTCTTTTCTTGTGTTCTCATTATTATTCCTTTTTCACTATTTCATTATGCCTATTATTCTTATTATGATCGAAGAATATAAAACCGTTTCCATAACATGACAAAGTAAAGGTGTCCAAAATATTAACTAACTATAATTGTTGTACTGTAATATATCACAGATAATGGGATTTAGTCCTCTAGTGATGATTCTACGATGTATAAATGAGTTCGACAGAATGGAAAACTTCTGCCATAATAATTGTTAGCACATGTACCTAGTTCACTCTAAATAATGCTGTCATTGAAATCGCCTGCCAGACCCTTTACCTAATCGCAATGCAGTGTGGAGAAAGCTCAAGAAAACAAGAGGAAAAAACAAGAGGAACAGCCAAAAATATATATAGGAGAAGTAGCTACCTATTATTCTTTTTTTGGTCTGAATGTTAGCCTCAGTTCTTTTGGCTACCTATTATTCTGAAAATTATGCTAGCATAATTGGTCAAGGCCTACCCACCAGCCCAGTTTGCTAAAAATGCCCATGGACACCAAATTGGGAACAACTGATAAGTATGCATGCACAGTGCATGTAATTCCATTGCTAGCAGAGGTGGTTTAATATTACTTTTATGTTACATAGCTAATTGTAATGAAAGGTGTTGCATTACATGTGCTTTACAAAACTGGTTTCACAGAAATAAGTCAGAATACTACTTTTAAAACTGGAACTTGACTGGTTTACTGACATCTAATGCAATAACGTGACTGAACATTTTATTTGGCAATAGGTAGCCTGCAATAATAGAGTAGGGAAATGGTATATTGCTACACAGAATAACACAATAGTTATGGATACATGAGTAGTGTTTTTAATTCAGTGGATACTTTGGAGAGGTTTTCATACACACACTCATTATCAAGCAATTTAAGAATTTCTACTTCCACACTGTGCACAGCAGGAGTGCCTCCAGCAGGTCTTGTCCAAGCAGAGATCTCAATCGATTCTTAACAAACTTGAGTTTTGAAAACACCCGTTCAATTGTGATGCACATATACAGTTTATTATAACTTCTGCAGTGGAAGCGGTACCCAATGAGTAACAAGGGAATGTATGGTATGCAGCGATACAGTTTCCTTTACAAAATGGCAGGCTTAAGATCTTCATCATCACTGTCCCTGTTATTTGCTGCAGAAGAACTTCTTTCACTTTCAAGATATGTATAACATTTTGCGAAATAGATGAGCTCCTCTTTCAATTCTTGTTCATCAACATCTGACAGTCTTGCAAGAGAGCACATGGAGAAGTCACTGGTGGCAATCCGTATTTCATAATTTCTGGGGTTTAGCCAAGATAGTTCAGAGTATAGTTCAGTGTTTCTTTCATTAAATCTAGATGATATTTCTGCATTCAGACAATCCACTATGGGTACGAATGTGTTCAGTCTAAAGTGTTCTCTGCTGTTCACTTGCTGCTTCATCAAAGAAACGGCATCCCTTCTTTGTAATAGATGATTTTGGGAGGCTTTGTTGTAGAACAATATCAAAATCTTGATTGCTCTTTGCATCCACAAGCTCCTGCACTTGCAAACGAAAGATGTTTGCTTCTTCAAAAATGTTATCAAATTTGCAGTCTTTTCATACTCCACAACCTGAACAGCCTGATTAGGTGCATACCACGTGTCTGGAGATACTTTGATACTGGATTGAAGATAGCAAGTACTTTTTTTATTACCGTAGCAGTAAGGAGTGAGGTGAAACATAGATAGTCGGTAAGTAATCACTCAGACGCTTTGTTGCAGAACTACATTGTTCAGATATTCTAAGTTCCCACAGTGTAATAAAAGAATATAATAGCCTTATAGGCTGAACACCAACGTATTTTCCCTAGTTTGACAATTTTTTCCAGTTTTTTTGATCCACCACAGTGAGCTTCAACCATCTTTTTCCACACGTCCATTCTCCTAGAACTCTCATTGAAGAAACTACATGCTTCCTGAAGAAGCCCCATAAGATTTCTTGGTCCTTTAATTTTCATGTGAAAACATTGGAGAAACCACAAAATTCTGTTGATCAGCGATTCCCCATACGAAATAACCATCTGGAACTTCATCATTGTAGTATTTTACCACTCCAACTTTTTCTGATGTATTTGCAGAAGCACCATCAAGAGAAAGGCTGATAAGTGCTTTAACATCCAGTCCTAATCTACCAAGCTTTCCAACAAGAAGTTTCCATAGGTCCTCTCCCTTGCCAGAAGTTATGACCTCAAATCCTAACAAACTTGCTTGAACTTTGCCTTCAGTGCCAACATATCTTGCAACGATTGATCTGTTCCAGAAATATCCACAGTGACATCCATCAAGATGTCATAATTTACTCTACAGTCATCATTTATAGCCCTTACAATTTTCCCTTGAATGCTTTCAGCTAGATCTTTGATAATAATGTTAACAGTTGTTTTACTGAGAAAAGTAATAGTGTTGCCCCAACCCTTTACTTGTTGCTGCCCTGTATTAGAACACTGTGCTATATGATTGCTTAGTACAGAGTCATACTTGCTAAGAAGAAACACAGTTTCAAGAAAAACACCATGGCACTTTTTTGAATCTAACAGATCACATGCACTTTCAGAATCACCTCGATAAGGCAATCCTGGCCAGCGACTAGCTTGATGACATCTATTATTCGAGCAAGTACCAGTCAATTCTGATCCACTTTACGATGAGCGGCAGTTTTTGAAGCACACCTCCACATAGGAATCAATGAAGCAAAGTCACATCAATAGAGGTTGCAAAAAAATTTGTCTGAAGCTTCCCTGTGATTCAGGGAAATTTCATGTCATTTAACTAACTGAATAGCTCTGCAGAAATGGCCCTCACCAATACCAAGCACAAAATCATCTCTGCAATTCTCACAAAAGCATGCCAACCATTTTCGCTGTATAATGCTGCCATCTGTTTCTTTCAGCGTGAAAATTTCCACAGAGAAAGGAATATTTTGTGTTGACTGCTCTGGCTGCATTAAAAGAAAGTCAAGTTTAGCCTTTAGCTTCTTTGCCATTCTATTGCAGCAACAGTTCCTGTAGCATGCCTGAAGATGTGCTAGCTTTTTCAGTTGTGCTTGCTATTTCAGTTGTTGCACCAGGCACTGCACCATTGTGTCTCCATTGGTCATGTTGTGACTCCTGTATTGGTATGATGACTTCCACAGATTCAGTTGCATTAGTTGTCCCAGATGTTGAGTTTAGTATATCTTGATGACTAGTCATCTGTGGAATCTTGTGCTGAATATCCAGAATGTTTTCTTGGAAAACAGATCTTTTTTTGTCCAGCCTGTTTTGCCACATTGAGAAGATCCCTTCTTTCTTTTGCCTTCCTTTTTTTCCTGAGCCACTCTTTCCCTTCGACTCTTGGTTCATTTCAATGAGAAAAGGGTCATTTCACAAAACTCCAGTTTAAACTTTGTTACAGCTATTGCATGAATGAAAAACTGCAATGTGGCTTTGTGGGAATGCTTCCTGTGCTGTTTACAATAACTTTACGTGTAGTTGGATTCCCACAGAGAAGTTGCTAATCAGATTCTGATAATTCGTTTTCTTTAATAATTATGACAATAATATAACTTGACTATGTAATGAAACAAACATTCTATGATGCAGCATCGGCTGAATTGTTTTTGGAACACATCCAAGTTTTTTCTTGTTAAAGTGGCTCTGAGAAAGGGGAGGGGGGGGGGGGGGGCAGTGGGTCTGAGGAGTGAGTAGGGGGCCCTACTGGCTCTCAGGAAGAGGGGGGGGACCTGTGCCATGGCACAATGACACAATGGCCAGTCCGACACTGGTGTGAGGAGGAGAGGGGAGGTGGGGGCACTCTATGGAAACACACAATGGACCAACAACACACTGGGTTGAAGTAGGTAGAGGTAGGTTGAACTCTATAGGGACACACAGTGGAACAACAGCACACCTCTACTCCCAAGTCTGCACCCTTACATATAGTTAGACACTGACCAACCATACCCCTTCTCCCAAGTCTTACATCCATACATATAATAACACATGCACTGAGCAACCATGTCTGACATATAGTAATATTCAGTGAGACTAAGCATGGCGACCTAAGTTTCGTGAAGCACTACCTGTGATCAAACACGACCTTATGTTCAATTGATGAAATTAGGCAGATTGTTGAGTCTCAAGTCCATGTGCCTTGCCAGGATTATAGTAAATTAGTAGCTCACAAGAAATATGAAGTCGAGAACCTGAAATGCCTTGCTATGCAGTGCTTTACAAAAACTATATTGCCAGGTAACTTTGTGTTTAATATTATCTAGGCTGATGAGTTGATGATCTAACCAGAGGACTACTTCAAAGCTACTCTTTGAGAACCATCTTTTGGTGTAGGACAGACATCTCGTGGTTGGACATTGCATGGCAGTTCATATGCCATCTACTCAGAGGCAAACTAGGTAATGCTTGGGCTTGTGTTGGAGACGACACTGGGTGATGTCTAAGCAATCTAAGACATACATAACTTGCACGCCAGGGCTTGGCTCTAGTGGACTTAAGTAACTATGGTTTCTTGTTAAAATTTATTATCCTATTTAGTGTCCCTTCCGCACTCCATGTCAAGCGGTTAATGGGCACAGCGATTTGTCGGCGAGGCAGTAAGTGCATTTCAGAATGCCATCTGGTTTGACAAGTGTATTGTGCGGCTTGTGTTACTCAGGCAGTATTGTTGGGAGTATATTGGTTGAAACATGGAAAAGAGAAGTAAATAAGTAATTAACCTCATAATAATCGTGTATTTGGTAGATAATACTGTAGGTATTAGAAACCATCAAAGGTCCCATCCCCATGGAAATCTTGAACATTATCACCTCATAAAAAACCTTACGTAATTTGGAATAGATGAGTTGTAAACTATCTTTCAATTTTGAACAACAAGATCTCTTCTCATTCTAGCTATGAGAGCCACACCCTCACAGTAACACGATATTGGTATTGCATACAACACTTAACATTTTACATAGTCCAATATTAGATACACATATTGTCATATGACCTTACATCATGGTTAAGCTCCATGCTTATGCACCTGGCACAGTTTGTAGGTATTTTATACACTCACTTTTTTGTGCATCTGTTGCTCATCAAAAAGTAGCCACACTGCAAGCCCTACAGAAAATGCTATTTCTTATTTCGCATCACTACTAGATGCTACATGCTCAAGAGGTCGTGACTGCAGCACTATATTACCAACCATTTGTGCATACAAACTATCATGCACACACTTTCTACGTGAATGTGGTCAATTTAAGAAACTCTGTCCGAGGCGAGCTGGTCAAGTTCACTCCAACTTGGCCTTTAAAACTTGGCCTTTAAAAAGATAAAAAACTACCTTGCTGTTGTGAATAAACTAACACACTATTTTTTACCTCTTTGCCATTCTCTAGTGCATTGTGCAATTGTGCCCCCTCTCTCTCACTTTTCCCCGTTTTTCTTCTTATTTTGTTGCAGTTTGTTGGCCCCATTGTCTTATCTTTGGCTAGCTGGATCAGTCCATGTACTGCAGTGCTTGAGAAAATAAAAAGGTCCAGTAGCACTCTTCTAAAAATATTTCCAGAAAAGAAGTGGAAACTAATACCTCTTCCTTGTCTTCAGCAAATTTGCTATGTGACTACTGTCACAGGGCAAACTCCGTAGTCGGCCTGCGATTGCTGACTGGTATCTGAATCGGTTCTGATCTGCCCTACACTGTGTACATGCATGTGTGTGTGTGTGTGTACATGCATATTATGAGGTAAATATTTTAGGCCTAATAATCTTAAATTGCACTCTTTACCAGATCTTGTAAACATGGCACAGACTCAATCTCAAAACAAGAGAGACAAATTAAAATCCCTATCTGACAACTTCTGAGAGAAAAAAGCCGAAGAACCTGATGAAAATACGGCACGTGGGAATTTCCCTTCGGTTTCCTGAGCGAACTGACGATATCAATGCGTGACTCGGAGTTTCGCGTAAACAACACAGGAAATTCCAATATGCATTTTCGCTGTGAAGATTGGCAGCAAAACTGGCGCATAAGTTTGGAATGGATTAGATCAAGGCACAATTCAAGTACCATTCCACTTAGCTATACTTGCACTTTAACCTCACCAATAACGCTTTGTGAAGTGGACAATTATTTGTTCCTATCACGCGACCGGGTAATTACAGAGTACTTCTCTGACTCACCAAAGGGTTTGCTTGTTATAGATGCACATAATTATTGTCATTTTGACACACACACACACACACACACACACACACACACAGGTCTACTAGTTTTGACAGCAGACAGAGGAGACATCGGAGGGTAGGCCGTAACGAGTAAATTAGGCGAAGTGGGCCCTTTTCTCAGATCGTATTAGTCATAGGTGGTTACTTGGTTGCTCTAACACCCCGCCCCTACGTCTTGACAAACTAGCGAGCTCGGAAGGGAGACGTATTTGACTACACAAAAGCTGATTGGGAAGGACTCTGCAACTATCTAATATATGGTGAAAACTCTGGCTTGTGCATGGCACTAGAGCTGGAAGATGTAGAGGATATCTGGGCTATCCTCAAACATGCTGTTACATGGAACGTTTCATCCCAAAAGTGAAATTGAGATCATCTCAACTACCTAAATGGTTTTCTGCTGAACTTTGTCACCAAAGCAAATGTTTGAAAATACTACGAAGAAAATTTAACAGAAAGCAAAATCCACTCAAGAAAGTTAAGCTGAGAGAAGCCTTTTGTGTAGCATCACAGACGGCTAAGGCCCACTACGAAACCAACCTAATAACGACCTTCTCAAATGCAGATAGCTCAGGTATTTTCAAATATATCAGTCATATCCGGAAGGGTGGTGCCATTCCATCAACAGTATTCCATGGCTCTATTATTGCTACATCAGACTCCGAAAGTTCGACTCTATTCAACAACTACTTCATCACAGTCTACACAAAAAGCTCGTATACATTGCCTTCCTCAGTGGAAATGTCAGAGAAGTCAAAGTCCTGATGTCACTTGATACCAGTAAATCAATGGGACTAGATGGGATTGGACCGAAAGTTTTAAAGTTATGTGCTTTACCTCTTTGTGAGCCTCTATGGCACCTTTTCGTAAAGAGCCTAAAGGAGACTTGTCGAAGGTCCGTTAAGTCTCCTTTGTCGAAGGTCCATACTTTGGCCTTTCTGTCGAATCCATTCATTCTGTGTCGGTATCACTTGATTCCTCTGCTTCTGAGGTGGAAACTTCATCCAAAAGCCTGTCTCAGTTCATTGAGTTTTCAACCTCTTTCTGTTCGTTGTCTGTTTCGACTTTCTCTTACCCGGCTCATTTTTGAGCTCGAGTTAGAGCGAGGTTAATAGTCTCTCTATAGAGTAGGCTCCTTCCCAGATTCCATATCTCTGGAAAATCGGCACCAAGCAGAGCATCATAGCGCATATCATCTTGGAGAGCCACTTCTAGGGTAGTCAGCTTCTGTTTGATGTCGAACTCACCATTAGCCATTGGTAAGGATCTAATAGTGCCTTCAAAACCCTGTAGCTGGATGGACTCACCTGTCCAGGCACACTTGGGCACTAAGCTCTGCTTCACGATCATGTGATCTGCTCCCATATCAAGTCTTATTTGTTCCACCTCCTGTCCCATGATCAAGCCAGAGATTACTACTTTGCCTGATAACACTGAGCGTATGCTTCTTCCTTAGGTGTAAGAGGTACTAGCGGCGTCCTCCAGTCTCGGTGTCCTCTTGCCTTCTTGTTTCTGGTAGCAATCAGCTGCATAGTGACCCCATTGGTTGCAATTGAAACAACTTGGTCCTTTGTCATGGTCAAACTTTGGTTGCCGTCTCCCATGGGCTTCTGTTTGCTTTTCTCAGGCGTTCTTCTCTGATGGTTTCGGTCCATTGAAGTGTTCTCTTCCGGATCGGTATCTTTCCTCATGGTGCTGCAGTCTATTGCACTGCTCCAGCTGTTTCTCATCCTGGTTGTCAGCATGGTTAAGTTCCATCCCCTGGCCAGCACAAAATTATCCACCAGCTGCCCCACTGCAGCTACTGTGACAGGGGCACGGTACTTCACATGATGCCTGAGTTGTTTGGGCATCAAACTTGTGATGGTGTCAATCACAAAGAGTTCTCGCATGTCCTCGAGGTTGTACACTCCATAGTCCCCTTCTTGGTGAGTCTTGTGATTCAGTTGATACAGATGGTCTAGCTCTCCCCCACTAGTCATCTAGCTTGCCACGATA
Organism: Cladorhizidae sp. MBARI D1340-BT2; assembly: GCA_028752905.1. Taxonomy (NCBI): domain Eukaryota; kingdom Metazoa; phylum Porifera; class Demospongiae; order Poecilosclerida; family Cladorhizidae; species Cladorhizidae sp. MBARI D1340-BT2. The sequence goes on from JAQNBH010000015.1 coordinate 31,387,222, forward strand.
TGTCTCCTTTGATACCCTATAGTGCTTATACGATGCAGCGTTTAAAGTATCATGATGCTTAAGCTTGTCGGGGTCCATCCCAATGTATACAGAATTAGCATCTGGGATGAGGACTGGCCCCAGACATCCACTCCAACGTGATTTGTCTACCTTGTGATGCTCCATATGTAACTCGAAGCCCGGAGTAATCGTGATGTTTGCAATCTCTCAGCATTCGGAAAGCTGGTACCTTTGGTGGTCTGCTGCTAGGGCATTCCATACCTCCCAGAGAAGGTAGTGAAATATCGGCAATATTTTCTCCTTGCATCTGTTCGAGGAGAGCTTTGAATGCTTTGTCCCTTTTCTCCTCATGTCTCAGACATTCCTTTTCCTGGGCTACTTGAGCTTTCTCCCTTTTTTCTTCTCAAGTTCACCTCTTCTCTGGCTTGCATATGTTGCAAGAGCATGACAAGCATTTCCTGTTCGGCTGAGGGCACCGAGAGAGAGGGTGCCCAACCAGATGGCTCTTCGGTCTCGGAGTCGGCGGCCGCATATATAGATTGTTACTCCTCGGCCTTCTTGGATCTTCCTTTTGGTTTGTTTGACATTGCTGTGTCACCTGGTTATAGTTCAGCAAGTAAATCTGCCAGTCTCTGGTGCTGAACATTCAGAATATCTCTGCGATGTTGAACGTTCAGAACATCTCTACGGTGCTGAACGTTCAGATATCTCTGCTCTGCTGAATGTTCAGAATATCTCTGCGATGTTGAACGTTCAGAACATCTCTACGGCACAGGTGTGCACAGCATTAGTATGTTGGGGGGGAGCTACAATTGCATGGTGCATGAAAAATAGCTAGGGATGGTCTGGGTTTATAGCTATTATCGCCTCCAGGAAATTTTTTATCTTTTATGTCCTACAGAAATTAACATCAAGGCCATTGATTTATATTAAATCTTATATTTTTTGGATTGCATTTGTCGAGGTCCCATGGACACAAAGGTGTCAGTAATAGAGTTATAATTTAGCTTAGCAGTGATATCATTACAAAAAGAATCATTAAGTTCTCAACTCTCTCTTGAGATGTCGTGGATCGAAGCTTGTTTTTAACAATGGTGAGTTTACTAAAGCTTCTCTCAGGATGCTGTGGTCACAGGAAGTGTGACAAACAAATGATAAAGTTGGTATAGTTCTCCATACACTCTATGCAGATCAGTCTGATGCAAAACTTGTAATACATCCAGAACAGTTTTGCAATTTTAAAGAAGGTCTCTCCTAGATTCCTTAAAAAGGGAAAACTCTGTTTTCAGAGCTGATTCATTCATTCCATAGATTCATTCCATAGAACTCAGCTAGGTGCTGTCAGTTTTTTGTCCTCATCCTGCTTCAGCAATTTTTCAGGTTGGAGGTAGCTGAAAGAAACTAAGAGGTTCTGTGTTTCTTGTGAGAATCGCCTTTCTATTTGTTCAATCAATACGTCCAGTACCTGATAGTAAAATTCTGCTCTGTACTTACTTTCAACCATTTCATGATGATGCTCGGTATGCCACATATGATCAAGTCGCAGCAAGACTCTCTTCCTCCATACAGAGAGCACTGTGGGAATAACAGCACCAATTGTGTTAGCAAGAGAAGTAGCTCTCTCAAAGAAATCCTGAAACTTGTCTTCAGTTCTCTGTCTCCTTAAAACAGTGAGTGTGGCCTTGATGGATGAGACTGCTGCTCTTAAGTCAATCTGCCTAGATTGAAGATACTGACCAGGAGCTGCTTTAGCACAGTCATGACCAGGAGAAACTGAAAGCTCTGAAATTGGTGCAATAAGCCTCTAGCATCAGCCGCAGCCTTTGCCTGTGATGTTTCATCTTCGATAGTAAAAAGTAGTTAAAAAATGACTTGGAAATTTGCCTCGATTGCCTTTATGGCTTCATATCTGCATGCCCATCTAGTTTTGCAAAGATTTTTCACTGACATCTGGACTTGCAGACAGTGTAGATGTCAGCTGCAAGATACTGAATGCATTGATGATAACTGACTGAAGTACAGTGAAATAGATCAACTCAGAAGAACAACTACACATACTACAGCCTAAGAACTAGCTAGCTTTATACTTCAGCAATCTCATTATAGAAAAAGTAATTAGAACATTATTACTTACACTATATATATGAACTTCAAAGACAATGATGATTAGACAATGTCAATGATTAGGCAATATCAATGATTAGTGGGCAACACTAATGACAATAAGTGGGAAAGTAGAGACAGTTCAACATCTCTAAAGTTTGTCCCTTTAACCAAACAATTTTACACTAAAAATATAATAATCTGGACTCAAGATTATATAAAATTAATTTAAAAAAAATTATAATAAAAAATTAATTATTTTATTTTATTTTTAATAACGCGAAATTAAATGTGCACTGATTTTTATGCGGGTTAGGTGTGAAATGGCATGATCCGCTCTCTACTACACTATTCACTAGGTCTCTAAGAGTGTACGACACAAGCACATTCACTAGCTGCTACAATTTGCAATAGCAAGCAAGCACTCGACTCAATCTTATTCTCGTGATGATAGCCATCTCACAAACGGCGTCCAAAATTATTGACTCTGCATCAAACTGATTTGTGTGAATGATAGAGCTTAGCTTATCTTGCTAGCTGGCTGGTAAAGCTGTGTTGGTCGGGGGGGGGGCGGGGGAGGGGGCGGACGCCCCCTCCGCCCCCCCTTAGTACCGCCGGTGCTCTACGGTGCTGAACGTTCAGATATCTCTGCAGTGCTGAACGTTAAGAATACTCTGTGCTGTTGAATGTTCAGAAATTTTGTTGGGGAGCCCTGTGAATACATTGCTTTAGGTATGCTGCCACCAGCCTGGGTCGCCCTCGAGCTCCCAGACACTGTCTGTACTGAATAGTAGTAGTTAGATAAACATTATTCTTAGGACTTACAAGTATCAGTGACTCCGATTCTGTATGGGATCTGTATACACTCCGTAAATCTGATATATGTGTGAATGACAGTGTGTGCGTCAATTCATCGGGTTTAGTGATAATTGTATTCATAGGTAGCTATATATCACTAATTAGGTCTCTAGTTACTTAGCTAATGAACATCGCCTCTGGAGATGTCACTCCATGACACAAATATCATGCCATTTTCTGAAGCAATACATAAATATGACAATAAAAACATACATCATTGTTACTGAATTACCGGATTTGGGCTTAACGCAATTTTTTCAAAATCTTGTTTTCTTTATTTGTTAGTACCTATGATGCCTAAGGATGATGTCCTGAAAGTTTGAAACCGTTTGAACGTGTTACCTTTGAGGCCATCCTTCCAGCACTATAATACATGTACGAGTAATTGCATTCCATAAGGCGTGACTTCGTATACTTCCGTATACCTGAATTGGGCGCGTTCAATGGCTGATTCTTGGAGGTGGACTGGACTCTTTCTGAGAAGTGGTGTGCGGTCGACTAGTTAATATTATAGTTATTGTGGGAGATGGGGTGTGGGTGTGTGGGGGGGGGGGGGGGGGGAGGGGTGGGTGGGTGTTACTGGTGAGGAGTTTAGACAGTTGGGATCAATTCACATATACGGCCAGTAGTCTGGTGAAATTCGTGCGCGTATAATTAACTTAAAATAAATAATTAACTAAAAGCATAGGACTATCATCCTTTGAAGGCATTAATGAGAGTATTACTATCGTTTGAAGACATTAATGAGAGTATTGCTGAATGTACACTCGGCATTTGGAGGCAGCAGATAGAATCACTTCTGAAAGGCAGCAACCATGTCTCTGTTGGAAATAGGAGAGATTGTATTTCGGGATGTGGAAACGTTGATGACCTACCTTAGGGGCAAAGGACTCCTATCTTCATCTGCTGATTGCTCAAAGTATGTTGCTATAATTCTTTGCATGCAAAATTTGTTCTAAAGACTGGTCTGCTGTGTTTCTTGGTTCTACATAGATTAAAGCTCAGGCAATGGGTCCTGATAATGTATCTGTGGGCTAGGGAGTATCCTGTATGCGAGGTAAGCCGAGATGCTGGCATCAGTCCACAAAGAGGGGTGGATATCTACCAGTGGCTGAGGGAAGTCTGTTCGACCAAGCTATTGCAAGCGCCAATTGTGCTTGGAGGGGTGGTGCAAATCGACGAATCACTCTTCCGACACAAACAAAGGTTTATAGACAGATATAGTATATTTTAGAAACCTACCTTATCTACTTTACCTTACCTTATCTGGATCCCATTATCTTACTTTACCTACTCTAACATACAGTACCACAGAGGCAGAACTCCAGCCCAAGAAGTCTGGGTGTTTGGAATGGTCGACATCTCGACCTCACCAGCCTTGGGATACATGCAGGAAGTGGCGAAAAGAGATGCGGCCACCCTACTGCCCATCATACAAGCCCATATTGCACCCAACACAGTCATCCACTCAGACCAGTGGAGGGCTTATAACCAAGTTGTCGCTTGCTGGTGTCTCTAGCCACCAAACTGTCAACCATTCCCTGCATTTTGTAGACCCTTGGTCGGGTACCCATACACAAAACATTGAGTCGTATTGGAATAGGGTAAAGACCAAACTGAAGAGGATGAAAGGATGCCATGCACATCAGACCGGAAGCTACCTGGATGAATTTATGTGGCGAGAGAGGCATGGACAGTCAAAACACATTGCATTTAATAATATAACGTTAAATATAAGTCAGCAATACCCTGTATGAATGATATGATAATGAAATGTATGTATAAAATAACAATTCATGGGAATAAGAATTGGATGGGAATAAGAATTGAGAATTTGATTTATAGAAATAATAACAATTATAAAATATATAGCAATTGAATTATAGCAAGAATAATGGCCATTAATTAGGTTCATTAACACCTGGTTGTGCTATGCTTTTAGTTAATTATTTATTTTAAGTTAATTATACGCGCACAAATTTCACCGGGCTATATACAGGCCGTATATATGTGAATTGATCCGACAGTTGGTTAGCTATGTTTGACATCGTCTATCCCGCCCTCAAACGACCTGAATAGAATCGACCGTTGGAGTATTCTTCGGATCAAATTTCATTATGAAAAGCGGTGAGTAGTAGCTATACTGGATTGTATAAGTGTAGGAAGAGTTTATAGCTATCTTTACCATCTATTCCCAGGTGGTTTGTTAAACAAACAGTCATCAATGCTGCAAAAGAAGTGAACTTCTTGATTTTGAACTTGCTTTATCTTATTGCTAATGCAAGTTGAGAATCAACCTCTCTTGCTTATTATTCGTGTTAGCTATGTTTGCTACATTTTGACATGGTTTATTGGGAATGTTTGATAATAAAAATGGGCTCAGGATGCGAGGTAGTGACTGAGAGTGCTGGTGAGAGGTGTGATGGGTAAAGGACATAACATCTCCTTTTAGGTGATGGGGGTATGTGCTCAGGATGCGAGGTGGTGACTGTGAGAGTGCTAGTGAGAGGTGTGATGGGTGAAGGACATGGATTGGGACAAACAATATCCCGGCAGTGTGGAGGACAAAATTCCCATATCTTTTCATAAAGGTATTGTTTACGTTCTTGACTTAGGCCTTGTGGTGGTATAATTGGGGGTAGTTCCTCTTGTAGTGGCTTCCACTGCTTGTACTGGTCCACAAGAAGTCAAGAAGAGAGATAGTTTTTGTTTGAGTGTCGGTCCCTGCCCTGACTACTGCAATCCCAGGTGTGGCTGAAGTGAACATCAGGTGCTGAAGCCTTTTGATTCCAATGAAATGTCGCTTGAAGAAATTGCTGAAGTAGTCTGCTCAGTTGTACTGTGGAACTATTATAGTCCCATCCTCCCTCCCCACCAACTGGGCGTGGTTAACTACTGCAGATCTGTTCACAACACTGACAATGTCATCCAAGCACCCGACCTTTGTCCGTCTGAACTTCTGTTTCAGCAGGCCAAAACACCAGTCAGGGGCTAATTTCATGTGTCCAACAAGCATGAATGAGATCTCAATGTCTTTGTTTAGTCCAGCCAGAACACGCCATGCTAGGTATTGCATTACAAAGCGATTCTTGTTTTGGCCTGAGCAATTGTCTGCATGCAGGTTGGTGGAGAAGGCTAATGGTGCAGTTTGCTCCCTTGCCAATGCTAACACCTTCGTCTATGAGGTAGTTGACCTGTGTGGATATTGAAATAAAACTTACATTATAGTGGTCTTAAAAATAGATCATACGGTACCTGGCGTGGTATTGCCTCGCAACAAATGCCAAAGATGCCACCCTTCCTTGGGGTCAGAAAATACACTGGTCCTGGCTGCTGTGGGTCACAAGGATAGTGTACCTGATGTAGGCATTAAGTCATGACAGGGATACAAGGTAGTAATAATGTTTCAAACCTGTTGAGCAAAATTGAAGCTGAAGTGCATGGTGATGTTATTGCATGCAGGAGCGAGACAGGCACCAATGGTGGGCACGGCCAAACCATGATCGGTGAAGGTGGTTTTGATGGTGTCCTTTGCCGACTTGACTTGGGCTTTGAGGTAACTCCTGGCCTTTGTAGCCAGCTCCAAGTGTACCTCTGCCCGCTCCACAACCTAGTTGTGGATGGTGTAGACTGTGTGGATGGTGTAGACTGTAATACACATCGTGTTAATAATTTTTACCTATGACTTTTTCCTCTTCAGGAGTATTGGCAGCTCTCATGATTGCTGCACTGTTTTGCTGACACACCAAGCACATGTTGGACATGGGCTTCATGACCGTTATGTGGGGTGTCAGCTTCCTCCACAGAGTACAGAAGGTAGTGTATTCCACTGCTCTCTGTCCTGCTTCCTCACCTTGTAAACAATCCATACAGCCTGCCAAGGAAACTTTTAAGGTGACCAAAGGTATGTAATGTGTATAGATGTTTGTACCTTCTTGGTAGTACTGGATGGAAGTAGCTGAAGGTCATCTCACTTGTACCCAGGTATTCGCCCAGGCAAGAGAATTGCATTGCTCTCTGAATAATTGAAGGGAACCTGACCACATTCCTAGTCGCAGCAAAGGGCAGGGTGTTGTGTGGCAGCCTGTTGTGGTTGCCATGTTGCATGCCTTATGGTCAGACCCACAGCATAGTAGTGAGCTTTTAGTGTTAGCAACTTCTTCTCTTCCTGGAGTGATTAATGTTAATAATTTCCCACAGTAGTAATTGACATTCTATTTACCAACATCTATTTTCCAACATCATGCAGCTTGAGAAAGGTCGCCTTGCAGATCTTCACACCATGGTAATAAAAGGCCATCCTGGACCTCTGCCGTGGTGATATGGCATGCTGAGATCTCTCTCCTACATTTCCTCATCAAAAATGTTAGCCATGATCTGCCCCAGGATTACCATATCCAGCTGTTCCCTGGTCAGGGATGTACATTGGTCCCTCACGTCTTGGTAGTGTTCTGCAGTGAACTGTGAGGAACATGGTGATCCTTTAATTGTCTTGCAGCCACACCCCTTCTCCAAGAATGCTGTGAGTTTGGGATCCTAAAAGGAAATTCATCATGTGTATTGATGCAGATACTATGTGTTTCTCTAACAATCAAAGGTAATCCTGTTGGCTGGGGTGTTGATGACGAAGGAGGCTGGGGTACAGACAGCTGGCATGCTGATGACGATCGAGGCTGGGGCACAGACAACTGGGATGGACCTGCTGGACCTGCTCTTGATGGCAAGAAGAGGTCTTCCTCAAGAGTGCGGAAGTGAGGTGGATCTTCACCACCAGAGTCTGCTTCTGAAGATTCTATATTAATTTACTTGTTCTATTGAAGGCTACCACAGCAGAATTAAGTGATATATTGTTCATTAAGTATTTATTTTATTGTTACCATCAGATTCTATGGGCTGGAAATTACCACAGAACTCTTCATCATTGTCTTCAGTGCCTGTAGAGTTGTATCTAATGTTTATGACTACTAGAAGGAAGTGAACCTTGGCAGGTGAAGTAATCTTCCAGCAGTTGTTCGAAGGTGTCACCATCTAACGTGTCTAGGCCAACGGGGGTCCACCTGTTCCGAGCGCTGGCTATGTTGTCTGCACTGGACATCTCTGTAGATCAAGGTAAACTTGAAAAGGAAGCCGACTGTAAAGCAGCTGGACAAAGCGCGCGCGCTCGTGGGCCCCAAGCGTGCATAGCAATGATAATTATAAGAGACCCCCGTTAATAATTTAAATATATTAGACCGAGATGGAATCGAACCAACTTCTATATTGTTATGAGCAATATGCTTTACCTTTAAGCTACCTGTCTACACAGAATTGATCAATAAATTAGTATTTAGATTTTAGTAATCTTCTGCAATAAAATAAATTTTCACATAAACCCTATGACAACGTCTTATTCTCAGACGATCTTCAGAAACATCTAATGATATTTTCCTTCTCCCTTTAGATGCCTTCAGGGATTAAAATTAGAGCTTCCACCCTCTGATTTATACTATCGTAGCTAACCAACAATAAATTTGAGCAGCCTAAATAATTGGTTCACGTTCACGAACGGCAGGTACAATCGAACTACTAGCCCACTATAACGGCTTATTTTTATCTCTAAAGCTGGCGCCTGGGCTTATAACTGCCACAGGTTTGTAGTGAAGAATAATTCTACCCATTGTAAAAAAAAAATCATTTTGAAAAAATAAAATAAAACTTCAATAATTGTTCTACCCTGGTTTTCGCAAATCCGGTCACATATTATTATTGTAGTGATATGGAACTAACTTGAACTTTTTACTACTAGATAGTTATGTGCATGACACTAGTTTTTATTATTGCCCGTTATATGTCTGTACTGTGTTGTCGATTCGTAGACCTCGTGTTTGAGATCTAGTTGTATAAAACCTTTCTCTCTACGGTATAAATCACAACAATTATGGATAATAAAAAAGGCAAAAAGACAAAATGTATGTCTTCCTTTACCAAATGGAGGGGACATGTAGTGTCTTCCTCCTGGTCTTCTCTGTCACTAGAGCGAGATTTCTGAGAATTCATGGTCCAGCAAACAATCACTGCATTGGCTCTGGTGAAGCACCATCTCAGATTGCTCCTCGTAGTGCCTCTCGGCAAGTGAAGGTTGGCCAGCTGATGTGGGGCTCAATTGAGGATTTGGTTTAGGAGGCTTCAGTTTTTCCTCCTTTCCCAAAGTGGTGCACTAACATACCGAAGATAGTCCCTTGGGCCTCAAGAGTGTTGGCATTTAGGAAGCAAATGTCCACCGGGTTCAGTGTGGTGGCGAGGAATGACCATACCACGTGGTGATGCCCTTCTCCATTTTGCGTCTCCTTGTTTTAGGCTTCCATCGAGAGGAGAAGTGGAATTTAGTGTCAGCTGCGAACAATCTTTTCAGGGAAGAAGCTGATGCTGTTGATACATCAGGGTAGCCTAACCCTCACTCCATAAGACAGATTTTCAAGATGTCTCCTGACTGCCCAGACCTCTTGTCTTCAAAGGTGGTTTCCAAGGTGGAAGATGGTAACGTCAAGTGTGCAGTCAGGATGGCATGTGCCGAGGATGTCTTGGCTGATCACTCACTGATTACTCTGCAGGCTCACCTGGATTCTTCCATAATGCTACTCCCCAAGCTTCTACTTTTTCTTTCTCGGTCACCTAAGCCAACATTGCTAAAGCCTTGCATTCCTTCCCCAATGGATCTGCTGGCAGCAAGGATGGCCTCAGACCACAGCATCACAAAGATCTCATGGGTCCGTCCGCTAGTAAAGGTAGTCATACACTACTGAGGACACTCACCTCATAGATTCTAAGAGGTGACACTCCTGTATCCATCCTCCCCCATTTCTTCAGTGCCTCATTGGTAGCCATGTCTAATAAAGATGGTGGGGTTAGACCTGTTGCGTGGGCTGTGGCTACTCTGTGCTGACTGACAGGTAAGTGAGCTGGCATTTATGCTCCTGATTTCCTGGCCAGTAGCTATTAGGTTTTGGAGTGATGAATGAGTTTGAAGTAGCAGTTCATGCTGCATGCATCTACCTCCAGAATCTCAAGGAAGATCAAGGTGATCATGAAGGTGGATTTCTAGAACACCCTCAACAGTATTCACTGGGACAAGATGATGTGTGCTGTAGAGGAGCACATTCCCTATCTTCTCACTTTTATCCACTAAGTGTATTGCTCGACATCTTTATTCTCATGGGGTAATGAGGAGGTGCTCAAGAAGGGTTTTAGTAGGGAAACCTGTTGTGGCCTCTCCTCTTTTGCCTTATTATCCATAAGATATGTGAAAACTTGAAATCTGAGTTCTCTGTTTTCTATCTGAATTATAGAAACTGGGAGTTAACCGTGAAGATGTAATTTGTGATCTATGGAACATTGAGGTTCAAGTAGGTGCTCTGGTTGAGATAAACAGAGAGAAGACTGAACTGATCTGCAAGGAGCCAATCTCTAAAGAGATTGTCCTTGTTGCTCTTCCTGAAGTTGGCATCATTAACCCAGAAAATGCCACCCACTTGGCCTCTCCTATTGGAGGTTTGCAATCAGTAGATTCCTGTGTAAAGGAAAAGACAGAGCTGCTGCAGTTGATGGATGATAGATGGATGATAGATTATCATTTGCATTCACATGATCCTATCATTGTTCCATACTAATTTGCGATCCATAAGATGATGCACATTCTTCGCTCGGTGCCCTGTTTCTCTTCCAGTCATCTCCCAGCATATCATCATCACCTTCTCAAGTCGATCCTCAGCAGTCACCAATGTGGATTTTCAGAACAATGACTCTACTTAGCTATAGGCTCTTCCAGTGAATCATGGGAGAATTGGTATTCGGAGTGCAGTTCATCTTGCTCTTCTGCCTTTTTGGCATCTGCTGATGGATCATCCAAACTCATTCGGCATATCCTCCCCTCTTGGTTTAGTACAGTTCAGTACACTGAGATAGGGGTTGCTCTCTCATTCTGAGGTGACGAACTTGGCCAGTCTCTTCCAGCACAGTGTGCTTTCCACCAGCAGAAGTCGTGGAACATCCCTTGTATTCTGGCATGGATACGTAGTAGTTACTCCAAGATCAGATCTCATTTCCTGGCAGTGTTGGCATGTGAGTCAGGTGCCTGGTTGCATGCCCTGCCAATCATCTCGCTGGGTCACTTAATGAGTAATGATAGGGTCCGCATAGCTGTTGGGCTATGCCTTGGAGCACCCCTGTGCCATCAACACTCTAGTAGTCACTATAAAGCAGATGTTGACCAGTTTGGTACTCATGGATTGAGCTGCGGACAGAGCCAGGGTAGGCTTTCTCTCCATGGCGCTTTAAACGATGTCGTCCACCATTCATTAACTTCTGCAAATGTCCCTTCCCAGCTTATGACCTCAGGACTGCTTAGGTCGGATGGAAAGAGATCCGATGGCATGTCCATCATTCCTTGGTCAAGTTGTTGACTCTTGGCATGGGATACCCCCACTTGTAGTGACACCTTTGCCCCATCTCACCTTGCAGCTGCTGTCACTGAAGCTGGTGCAGTGGTGGCTCAGGCAGGGTTTGAAGAATGTGAAGTACACCCACCTGGAGTTGGCATACAGTTTTGTATCTGTGGCAGAGAAGACGTGTGAACCTTTTGGGACTCAAACAAAGGCTTCTTCAGGGAGTTAGGCCAAAAAGAATGTCTTTATAGATGATATGTACGAGACAAGACAAGGCTGTATTGCCTGAGTGTGTACATGCATTTATGGAGGCAACAAGAGCGCCTTCATAGATCATATGCACCCTACGCTGGGTGAGATTAGCTCGCTTGCCTGTGGCTCGGTGGCACTTAAAATCTCTGTTCACTTGTCATGAGAAGTAACTGATGTTGACTGCAGCTGTTGGGTTGTGCAGACTCGGCAAGGCCACGAGCATGTCACATACCTGACGTCCACAAGGCATTGCCCAAGGATTGCCCAGGCATCATCCACAAGATCAGACAGGCATCACCCACAAGATAGCTAGGGCAATCACCCACAAGGTACCCCAGAGTCGCACGAGATACTCTGGGCGGCAACCACAAGGTATCCGAGCTGTTGCCCACAAGATACCACAGGGTCCATCGACAAGATACAACAGATGTCATACACAAGGTATCCCTGGGTCATCCACAAGATATGTAGGGTCATCCACGAGATACCCCAGGCATTACAGATACCCCAGGCATTGCCCACAATATACCCAGGGTCGTTCACAAGATACCCCAGGCATCCAGGCAGATACACCAGGCGTCGCCCACAAGATACCCAAGGATCATTCATGAGATACCCCAGGCACTGCTCACAATGACATGGGGACAGTAGCAGAAGCATAAAGTGGACATTTCACGATACTTTTTAAAATATGACCACAGGAACACTTTACCCTTCTTCACACCTGGAAATTTGGGATGCAGTTCTCGGAGTTCCATGACCTGGTGGGGCTGGTCCACAATGGGCCGACCACTCTAGAGGCACGATAATTTTTTTTACCATGAACATTGAAAGAGTCACATTACGTCACTTGAATAAAATCTAGTTCTATACCATCGACGTGATGCAATGCATCAGCTGTGCATCTTAACCGTTGTTATCAATCAATACCTGGCTGTGAGACAGATTCTCCATATCTGTGTGATATCGTTCTTATGACAGGCTTCGAAATTCAAAATTTTCTACGCTGAATTTCAACTTCTTCAGCTTCCACACGCATGAGCCAGTCATCAGGAATGAAGGCAGAAAGGTTAATTGCCAGGCAAGCAGACGGGCATGACTTAGGGAAGGCCGGCTTGAGTAGGAGCTTGCTGTTGTGTTGGCATTTTGAAAAGAATTCCAAGTCTTTAGCTTGTTTATCAGAGAAGGTGGTGTTGGGGATCACCCCACCATTAACGAACCCTACCATATTATAATGAACTAGCACTCATACCCATTATCAGTCCTATTCATGCACAAGTTGCTGATTAATCACATCCATCACAAGCTATCTCACTGTCATTGATTTTTGTCATTATAGGTTAATTTCTGTGAACCAGCTGGATGTGTATTTAAACCCTTACCCAGCTGGGCTATTTCAGTTCTGCACAACTTCTGTCTATTTAATATCTATACGTGCTTAAAAAGATAGCCAGAGAGAACTAATCCTCTCCTGACTCCTGGTAGTAGGCAGTTTGTGGCAGACTCTGCTGGCAGCTATCATAATAAATTACTCTGCCCCCAACAGGTGGTGTGGAGTTTTCAGTGATGCAGAGATAGCAGCGTTTGGTGTTGCTCTGTCGTTATGGACTACTTGACATTAACCCATTGAACGCAAACTTTATTTGTGGTTTGTTGTAATAATTATATTTTTAGCTCTAACTTTTGGGGGAAAGAAGAACCTTCTCAAACTAGAATGGAAATACAATAAGCTGCAGTTTGGTATAAGGAGCAAACAAAAGCTATGCAGCTCTATATCGCTATACGTCTACAACAAAACTTACACCAATGGAATCCATCCAGGACCATCTCAAGAGTGAAGGCATTCAGAATGATCCCTGGTAAGCACAGATGCTCTTGCTGCTTTCCACCAAAGAAGAACATCCAGAAAGAGTAGCAAAAGCCAGGAAGGCAATTGCAATCATCGACCATAAAAAATCTTTTCAATCTTGCACCCACGCCTCATTTAACAGTTTATTCAAATCAAGTCATCTATTGGGCAGTTGCAAATGGAGAATGGGTGGCTAATACAAATTCTTCGATTTAATCCCCCCCCCCCCCCCCCCCCCCCCACCCCTCTCACCCCCACCCCCGACTATGTCGGAGTTTGCGCCATATGGCGCTTATGTTGTTTAATTGACAACACCAAGTGTTACACAGGAGTAGCATCCTACTCGACCCTAACAAAATGTCATCTCTGCATCACTGAAAAACTCCACACCATCTGTTCTGACAAACAACTCAAAGAGCAGAATTCCTTTGAAGATGCCTACACAACAGCTCCTGCTCAAAAGCAACCATTATACTAGACAATCAACCCCCCTCCCCCCCTTCCTGCTACACATACACACTTAACCAATCCTCTTCAAGTCTGAGAACCGCCTAGTGCTTGGAACAAGTGCAAAAGTTCCCGTTGATTTCGACTCCTAGCATTCAGAATAAAACGTGCACGATCATTTTTGTGACAGCATTAAGAGAAATAAATGTGATTGGATAGGGACTTCCTAAGCACGGATTATAGTGCATGCTATTGCACTGTGTGAGTGCTATATAGCTCGATTTATAAAGAACAATATAAATTGGCATAGCCACATATCCCATAATGCAGAATCCAACAAAAGAATGAATATACTGCACCCTGGTTCTGAGGTTATTATTATATATTTTTTAAATTATTATTATTATTGTTGTTGTTATTATTATATATTATTACGATATTTTTAAAACTATTATTATTGCTATTATTATTACTACTACTATTATTATACTTATTATATTATATTTTTAAAGTTATTATTACTATATAAGCTCACGCAAGTCATATTCTCTCTTTATTCCTGATGAAGGCTAGAGCATCTTGTTGAGAGAATTTAAAAAATCAAGTTGCTTATTGAGAAGATCAGTGAAATTTTATTATGTCAACTGAGAGTTCATTGAGAGTTTGTATATATACTGTATATATATATATATATATTTATATATTTATATATACTTATTATTATATTTAATGTCCACAATCCACAACTAAGCCTCCAGTTTGAGAAGACCCTAAGAAATAGCTTCAGTCCTCAATCAGTTTAACATCAACTCCAAAAAGAAACAACTCGCAGCCAACATCTCACAGCGAGAAAGAAATGCAAGATGATTCAGACCCAAAGCGAAGCACAAGGCTCGAGCAAGACCAGAGCATCGTGCAGCAGAAACTAGACCAGCAAAGGCTTCCTCCAGACCAGTGGAAATCATCTTGGAAAGGATCATCAGCGCGCTCTCTCTTTCTTCTTACGGTTACATCACGAGTCGGATGTGATTTGCAACTATGCTATCACAGAAATACCGCAACTTTTGAGAGGCTTGATGGACACTCCATGACTGCTCCCTTATTAGGAGTAATAAGCGTGTAGCTAAGTAGTGGTCGTCGTCTAATTAAAGACCGTTTCTACGAGGTTACATATAATATTATAGTCACAAACTAAAATTATCGAGGACACTGCCCACTGCGAGATCACAGCGCATGATTGGTTACAAGATTTTAGAGAAGCAGGAGGGGCAAAAAGGTCCCACCTTAAAACGTCCCCAGTGAATAGGGGATTCCCTTATACTGAGAGAATATGGTAAAGGGTTCCGCCTTATAACCACCTGAGAATACTGTATGTCACAACTTCACCGCCACCAGGGAAATCGAGCCGAACAGCCCACGACAGAATTTTTTAGCTTCAAAGCTGTACGGTCTTTCAGGTTCTTTCACAGAGAAAGTATTCGACTGTTTGTTTCTTGGCTAGCATATCAGCCAACCTCTTGAACAAGCTGTTGCTTCCTAACCCATCATCCAAGTGCCGCGGTGACGATTAAAACAGGTGAGCAAGATGGTTAATAGCAAACATATAATTCTTTCACTAGTAGCAATTCTGCATCTCTCAGCCTTACTTCTGACATTCAGGAAGTACCTTAATTACCTTCCCTACCAAATAAGAACCCCGTCTGCTTCCGTCTACTGGCAAAACCACCTCGAAGAAGCAAATGTAAAGAGGCCATCCCAATTTGGTTATATCTTCGCGACTGATTTTTCTGACCAAATGACTGGTGCTGCTATCAATGTCCTCTCATTGCAATGCTGGGCTGGAGCCATTAGCGAAACACTTATGGTGGTCGAACCGTTCGTAACCAGAGGATCTAGCTTTGGTGTAAGTCTTGGTATCCTTAGGTCAGCTCAAACGGCCAAGCAGGCAGAAAAGGAGTTGAGATTGCAAGACGTTTTAAACATGGAGAGCTGGGAAAGACAAATTAAGGGTCGTCATTATGCTCCTTTCATGAGTTGGAAAGGTTTTCTCGAGTCTGCTCCGAAGAATCTCATTGTTGTTGGCAAGGCATGTAAGATTCGTGCAAAAGATGACAATAAGTGCAACGATCAATTCAATAGAAGTGCTTCACTCTTTGCTAACGAGCACAGTTTCAATATAGTCAGATCTGTGCAAGTTTTGTACAAAGACTATTCCTTTGGAGAGTTTCGAGACCTGATATATGGAGATCACAAACCCAACCAGTCTGTTGTGCTGTTCCACCATTGGGGAGGCATTGTAGGAAAGGCAGCTACATATCGCATTGCTATATTAGGACACACTCCTTGTGCCAGAGGGTTATTATTTAATTTTTTACATGAGAACAGTCACAAAATTGTTGAAGACAGTAAGCGATATTTGGATCGGTATATGCCAAATGGTGAGTATATCAGTGTGATGCTAAGACTACAGGTTCTTTTGCGATACCACAACTTAGAGGGAACAACGTCACAAGAACAGAAGTTGGCATTAGTTAGAAAATGTGTGAATGGTATCGTAAACAAAGTTCGTACCATGCAAGAATTACACAAAACCACCAGACTGTTTTTGACTGTAGACTGTCAAAAACATGGATCAGATATATACAGAAATACTTCTAATACATACATGGTGGATAAGGATTTTATCAACACTACGATGAAGGTTTTATTTAGTGAACTGAATAACTTCGGAATAAAATTATCCTTCAAAGAATGGGAAGCTTCGTTTGATGAAGTTGCTTCTTTTCAGACTCCCGGGTATGTGGCGCTGCTGCAAAAGCACTTGGCAGCATCTGGCACGTGCTTAGTGACCGCAGGAGGTGGCAGTTTTCAGGAGTCGGCAAGAGCACTGTACACGTCAATTCATAAGAGCAAGAACATTTCACCACAATGCATAGCATCAGTACCACAATGCTAGTGTGTACTGTAAATAACATTAGAGAGTGTATCAAATAACATTAGAGAGTGTATCAAATATTGTGTATAGTTGTATCAATATTTCTCAAAGTGGGGTTTAGGGACATGCAGGGGTTCCTGGTGTTTAGCTAATGCTCTGTGAAGTTATGACTGTATAGCTATATAATTATATATCAGTTTTACAGCAACTAATATATTACTACGGGCATCAATGACTACTGTTTATTTTTTTTGGTAATCACCGTACCCCCCCCTCTGAGCAGATAATTTTTTATAAATACTATAAAATGCTTTCAAATGACATCTATAGGCACATTGTCTTTGAAGTTACACCCAACAACATCAAGGTCACTCCCAAACTGCAGTTCCTAGTGTTATCCCCAGGAATTTCTGATGGGATATTGAGGTTGGCACCTATATAATTTAAGTGGCAACCTTAACCACAGCCCACATTAAATAAGTTCACAGCAATCCTTGGGGCATGGTTCATATGCACAGAAGCTGAACTTGCTGCTTTTGTTAACTCCGAGTACAGCCATGTTATCCAGTGTATTCTGTCATGGGGGAAGGGAAAGAGATCCAAGATTCAAAAACAAGAAGCTAACATGGTAATCTGGAAGCCACAGGTATGAAATCCTTACTGATACCTTATTTACAGAAATAGATTTTAGATTGTGTTAAAATTCATTTCACAGGGAAACCTTCCCAGCAGGCTTCTGTGCAGTGTGTGTGTGGGGGGGGGGGGGGGGGGGGGGGGGGGGGGGGCAGGTAGAGGTAGGTTGGTAATAGCTCTATGGGGACACACATTGGACCAACACCACACCCCTTCTCCTAAATCTTGCACCCATACATATAGTTAGACACTGACCAACCACGCCCCTTCTCCCAAGTCTTGAATCCATACACTGACCAACCACGCACTTAAAATCTTGCACCACCGACCCATAGTAATATTCAGTGTGACTAGACGATGACCTAAGCTTCCTGAAACACGGTCTGTGATCCAACACAACCTGTTGTTCAATGAGGAAATTGGACAGAGAGTCTCAAGAACAGGTAAGTTTGTGTGCCATGCTAGGATTATAGTAAAGTTTGTGTTATGCCACAGCCATTGCTAATTGTAGTAACTGGCCTGAAGGGCAGTAGCCTAACCTACTAGTTGAAGTCTTCAGTAGTTGCTTACAACGTAATCTTACAATCTCACTTCAGTACAGTAAATCTCAAAAACTCTACTACACAGTGCCTACCTTAATTAGGCTGCCAGGCCCAGCTCACATGACCAAATATGGGTAAGTACAATAACATTACTGATGTGGTTGTCCAATCATATGCTAGTGTGTGTGTATGTGTGGATGCTCAGTAATCAGGGTCATGGAGTTCATAAGCCTGAGATGTCAGCTCACTAGCACCTTGGGTATAGAGTCACACCTTGCCATGTCAAGGTTGTCACTCTGTTGGGGCCAGGCCTCAACAGTTTGTCAGAAATCCATCTCCTTTAAAGTCCTACTGACGTAACCTTTATGAAAGTAAAATAAAATAAAAGACACCTTCAAGCAGTATATTTTCAGAAAATCTGCGAACTGATCTCCTGGTATCTGAACAACACTTTCAATCACTTAAACACTGAAATACTTGTTCGTAGATCACAGGATTTTTTGCCATCTCAGACTTGGCTAGAGAATCAAACCGCATGCTTAGGACAAAATCAGCGCACGCATAGCAGGTCCTATGGACTGCAGGAGCAGCGATTGTAAAGGGACTAAAATTTGCTAAGGCAACGGCTGCGATTTTGTCTCCATCCTGCTCAATAATATCTTGCTCAATTATGTGGGGTAGATAATGTGTCCAAGTGCATCCAAATTAGCATTTCTTTATCTTCACATGGAGATTGGCTAGCCACATGACAAAATACTTCCTTCAAATGCTGCCATGCGCTCTTGCATTATATCACCATGTATGCCCAAGCAAAAGATTGTCCATCTATATCACCTTCTGAAATGTGACTTGGGCACTGTGGAGCCGAAATGGCATCACCTTGAACTTAAGTCCAAATGAGTAGCAACTGTTGCCTTCTCTCTCGAAGCATTGGAATTTTCCAGAAAAATCTAGGGTTGTGATAACCTTTCCTTTCCCAATACCATTTCCTCCACACAAAGTATGAGGTGCAGATCGAAACCGGCTGTGGCATTAAGCTTCCGATAATCGATGTAGAAGTGAATATTGCTGTCCTTCTTTAGCACCAACACAATTGGTTGCAGCCATTGGCCTGATCAGATTAGCCTTCAATATTTCAATATCCAGTCCAGTTCAGCTTTAACCAGATATCTCTCTGAATACAGAATCCGATCTAGCTTCTGGAAGATTGGTATAATATCTCCATTTTGACTGTTGTACGTCGAAGAGTGGTTCGGAAGACACCATGTTTGTCGATCATCAATTGACACAATTGTTTTCTGTTCTTCTTGGAAGTCTGCACCACATCCCTGTCCAATCTGGTTAGTATCCATCGGATAAAGACTCTCAGTTATCTCCCTGTCACCTTCCAAAACAGGAACGTCAGCTCCCTTCTCTTGCCTTCCTTTTCACTGACGGCCAATAGTGATGCCTCTGGGACTTATCACCACGTCTTCAATAGATTGGTGTTTACTCTTTCCTGTGACCAAGAATTTCTATCTAATATCCACCAGAGTCATTTCCTCATAAGGACAATGTCTATTCCAGCTTCAATGAGTGTTGTGGATTGAGTAGCATTGTCAACAGTTGTTCTCCTGCAACAAGAGAATGTTAGATAGCATGGCAGTCGTAGGATTATTTCTGTCAATTCTGGGGTTCTCCACATTAACCTGAACCAGTCTAGTCATCTCGTGCAACCTTTCTGTCATCTCCAAGATTTGAGATAAAACAGTTCCTGCCCCTCAGTTTCACCTGTCCTTGAACTCATCCAACGGTGCTCTGACTCCCCTTGATATTCCTGTGTAACTTCCTGGTATGTAAAGAGTCAATATGACAGGTAGTCATCCCACTGCTTTGTCCAGACCCACGAATTTCCACACCATGATTTTTAGTGTTCCAGTAAACTTTTCAATGAGGCCATTTGTTTGGGGGTGGTGTGTGCAATATATTTGAAGTGGAGTAACTGGTCAACTTCTTGGAATAGCTGACATAAAATTGGCACCTTGAAGTTTCTCCGGTATGCTAACACAGAAGAAGAATGTGACCAGCTTCTGTGCTGAATAGGGCTATTGCTTCTAGATTGTGAGGATAAACCTTGGCAATGGTCCCATCAGAACCATAGTTATATACCCACTTAAGAGAACTGTGGCATTGGATGATTTCTGTGCTCATCTGCTTTCTAAGTGCACTTTGTTAACATATTTTAAATGACCTTCAAGCCACATCTTTGAACATACCTGGCTGGTAGCTAACACTGCTGCAATCTTAGCTCTTGGTCACCTCTAGGTGCCCCTCCATTGGTACTTCGTGTGCCAAACAGCCCCATCTTTCTGCACTTGCTGGGAAGCACAGATTACTCATCCTCCAGCCTGTTTGCTGTCCCATGCAGCCTCCATGTTTAGTATAACAACTTGTCCTGGTAATGGAATTGTGAGATGTTGCCCCTGTCCTTCAAGACACTCCTATCCACGAGACCTCTTTATCTACTCCAAAGAGGGATCAGTCTGTTTTATTTTCATTTACCTGATTTTTCCTGGTGTAGCATTCAGGGTATGTTCGAGGACCTTGCCTACATGGGTCTCAATCTTCTCTGTCCCCTTTGTTATCAGTCATCTTCACTAGTGGCATCGCAACGACCTCACCACCATCGACAATGCACCCAGTAGGAAAGGCTGAGTCAGCGTCCACCAGGCTCTTGTTTTGTATCAGAAAACTCTACCTTCTCCTCTTCACCTAAAGAGGAGAGCTCAGAAATGGCCTCATGCCACTTTCTTCTCTTCCACATCTACTTTCTTTGCCTGAGAGTGGGTTACTACCAATGACCTTTAGTGGTTTCCTGACCTGCCCAACATTTCCCTTATGTATCCTTCCCTAGAAGTACTACTACTGGTATGTTTGGGGCCACTAATCCTGAGCCGCTTTTCTTCAAGGCCAAACAACTAGCTCCACCACAGCAGTTGGGCAAGAACACACATCCCATGCACACATTGTATAGGTGCTTCATAATTGGGATCCATCTTATCCCTCTTCACCACATTAGTAGAGACTAAGGTCTTGTCGGATCCAACATCTTCACTGCCTTGTCATTCAATGTAACCTGCTTGTAGCTGTTCTCATCCTATACCATATCCTAACATGCCTCTGCTAACAATGCCTTCAAACTTGAATTCACCTGCTAGACCATTTATCTCGTTAGGAAAGCTGTTGCTCAGATGTCCCCATGACCACTTACAAAATAACAGAAGTTGACTTGTGTTCTACCCTCCACAGAAAGATTGTCTCGTATCTTTAAGTTAGGTGTGATGCATTGCTATCTGCTAAATTGCATCCTGGTGCCTCAGGTCATGGTGAGCTGCACTCTTCCTTCTCAAGGATATAATCATCTGCCATCTTGCCCAATTCCTCCAGCGAAATAAGGGCACCTATTCCTTCGATCATACTGACATTTCATCTGATATCCCTAGTAAAAGCTGCTCCATTTTACTGCGTGTTAATCCTTCAGTTGTTCCTAAATGCCAGGCTAAGATTGGTCTGGATTGGCCCATGGGGTTCCCGAGTTATAAGCTAACATGCATGCATGAGCACAAACATTTTGCACTCTACATTTTGGATGCAGAAGTGGCTGAAATTTATTTTGCATTTTGCTAGAGTGGGCAACTGTGTATAAAACATTGTTTTTTTATTCCCCAACTTGCTCAAGGTGGACTTGGTTCAATGACATACATAGAACACAAGAAGAAACTGAAATATTTAACCCCTTCTGTGCATTATATTATTACTATAATGTAGTGGCACAGATGGCTCAACTTAGACTAATTGACCTGTTACAGTGTAGCAACTGATAAAAGTTCTAGCAACAGAGAGTCAAGGACCAAGTTTTTTTTTTTTTTTAATGGAAAAATTGAAGGGTTAAAATAAGTAGCCAAACAAATGGAAGAATATAGTAGTTAAAAGTCAAAGTGCTGATAAGAGGTGTTCAATATAGTGCAAAGTGTCTTTAATGTCATGGGGGGGGAGAGTTCCAGAGCCTAGGGATAAACGAAAGAGTTAAGGGGGTAGTTCACCCAAAACTGAAAAAAAACGTCTGTTGACTTTGAATGCCCATAACTTTTTTAAAATAATTGGTTTGTGTAGATAATGTTATGCTCAAATTGTTGCTTGTTCTATGTGCTTTCCAATGATATATAAAATATCTCTAGAGGCATGTTTTGTCAGAAGATGCATGCAGAAATGCATGCATCTTCAGAAACAGGGACCCTCCTTCTCTTGGCAGACCCCCACTACTCATTTTAAAAAATCAAAAGCTGTAAATTGGTTTGTGGCTTGTCAAAGCTAACAGCTGTGATATGGATGATTTTACATTGCAATAACTAAAGTGGTTGTTGAATGGCAACGTGCCGTATTTGATTACGCGCTAAAAATACAATTTTAGCGCGTAATCAAATACGGCACGTTGCCATTCAACAACCACTTTAGTTATTGCAATGTAAAATCATCCATATCACAGCTGTTAGCTTTGACAAGCCACAAACCAATTTACAGCTTTTGATTTTTAAAAATGAGTAGTGGGGGTCTGCCAAGAGAAGGAGGGTCCCTGTTTCTGAAGATGCATGCATTTCTGCATGCATCTTCTGACAAAACATGCCTCTAGA
Organism: Cladorhizidae sp. MBARI D1340-BT2; assembly: GCA_028752905.1. NCBI lineage: Eukaryota > Metazoa > Porifera > Demospongiae > Poecilosclerida > Cladorhizidae > Cladorhizidae sp. MBARI D1340-BT2. Next base: position 31,409,931 of record JAQNBH010000015.1, read on the forward strand.
GATATTTTATATATCATTGGAAAGCACATAGAACAAGCAACAATTTGAGCATAACATTATCTACACAAACCAATTATTTAAAAAAGTTATGGGCATTCAAAGTCAACAGACGTTTTTTCCCAGTTTTGGGTGAACTACCCCCTTAAGCAGACTAAGTTCGGTATGGGATTAACAGACGATTACTGGGTGGAAGGATCGGAGGTTGTAGCAGGGAGTTGGTTGACATGGTGGGAGGCTGGAAGGAAAATCTATGTTATTGTGATTAAGTTATAAGGTTGAATAAAAAGATAAGTTTGGTGTTACAGCGGCGAGAGGATAGAGATGGAAGATGAAGCTTAGTGAGAAGAGAAGTGTAGCCCGAGGACCATTGTTTATTATATAATTTACATGCAAAGTATTGTATCATCTCAAGATGAGAAGAAAGATGGGATGATTGAGGGTCCCAGAGGAAAGAACAGTACCAGATAAGGACCGATATATAAGAGACTGTAGAGGAGAAGAAGAGTAGACCTGAATAGCAGTAGAAATGACGGTAGAGAAGGCCAAGTAATTTACTGGTCTTGGAAGAGATTAAAAAAATGTGTTTGCTCCAGTATAGAGATGAAGAAAAGAGAATTCCCAGGTACTTGTTCTCAGTCACTAACTTAATTAGAGAACCAGAGATACACAGAGGTGACAGAGAATTAGTAAGAAGAGATTGTTTCTAGTAATAAATAAGCATGTATTATGACTTTATTAGATTAAGTTTGAGAGATAATCTATGAAGCCACAACTATTGGAATTACATGCATAAAATTCGGTTAGTAGAATTTGTAAAAGTTACACATTACTTTCCATATTTGTTCGTAAACTAGTCATGTTTTTTTATTACTTCTATATAGTTGAGGGAAGGTTCTTTGTATCACTCTTCTGCCCTTGCATCATTGTGATGTCATCATCAAAAATGTCAGATTGCTCTATAATCTTACTCTAGCTCTATCAAAGATCCAGTGTTGATCACACACTATTAGTGATGTCATAGTGACTATGTCAATAACAGTGGTTCCTTTAAGATTGTATGAATGGAGCAGACGCAAATTATATAGTTAGTTATCTGATGTGGGATACTGCAAATGTTATGTGTGTGTGTGTGTGTGTCAGTGTTGCCATAGTGTTGGATTTTATTGGATTTTTTACCCTTAAATTATCTTTTTGGATATTTATCAATATATGTTTGGATTTTAGAAAATTGTTTGACATTTCAGACCACATTGGTCTCAACAAAACGAAGCACAGAAACAGACCAGGAATTTCTACATTAAATTCACTTTTAACTGCAATTCAATGTTCCTCAAAAATGCTATATATGAATTTAAACCGAACACTGAACTATTAAAGACATGTGTAAATGCTATGAACACACTTAGTATGCTATTTCTCATGAAATTGTTGTTTGGATTTTGTTTGGATTTTTGGTTGCCAATTTTTTTTGGATAACACAGGCGAGTAATTTGGAAATTACCAAAACAATTATGGCAACACTGGTGTTGTGATGCATGTATGTGTGTACATGGCGCTGTGTGTTGCATGCATTTGTGTGTGTCTACAGAGGTAAAATATTTTAGGCCTAATTGCACTCTTTACCAGGGAGGAAGGATCTCTTTCTTTACTGGATTGCCATTTATATAGAAAAGAGTACGGCCATCTAGCTGCATTTGCATACAGGAAATTCATTCACACATACTGAGAGGTATTCATTTCCAATCAATTCATGTCAATTCATGTCAGGAGAGGTATAGAAGCCTCTATAACTGTTCTAGAAGAGTTGCACAGATTGAGTCATTCAGAGGAAAGATGACCTCAAAAATATATTTATATTCATTGACTCATATTTAAAACCTGTAATATTGAATAAACAAGAGGTGTGGAAGAAATCGAAGAGATTTGAGAAAAGAAACCCTGGTATATATGTATATAGCAGGCTTAAGAAGACAGGTGTGTGGGAGATTTGGCATCAGAACAATCTTTATATCAGCACCAACCACACATGAGCAGACTGGAGATGAGGATTAAGGAGTATAAGGATGTATGTGAAAAAAGGATGGTGGATAAATCAGCAATTACAGAACAGGCTTGGAAGAACGACTGCCCAAATTCATGAGAAGAGGCAGGTAAAGTGAAAGAACTGGTTTGGACATTCTAATGACCAAAGAACTAACAATTTAATACAGATGTTGTGAGCTTGGAATGATGAACTGTTATTATGAAAGCTCACAGCACATCCATCTACACCAGAAAGATGTTTTTTATATTTATATTTATTCATTTTTGTTAGTTATTATTCTTGTTATATATTATTGTTTGCTGTTGTTTATTATTACAGTACCATTCTATCTTCACTAATATTATTATTATTATTATTATTTTATTATTGTTGTTGTTGTTGTTGTTGATGATGTTATTATAATCAATTGATAGTCAATGAACTATCAATTGATGTAATGACATTAAAATCACTTTCTCAATAATCAATTTCAAATTGTATTCACTTGACATTTTGACTGGAGCATCTAGTCGAAACATCGAGTGAATACAATTAGAAGTTGATTATTGAGACGGTGAGTTTAATATTATTATTATTACTGTTATATATTTACTATTCTAATATTATTATTATTATTATTAATTTACTTTATTATCATCATCATCGTCATTATTATTATTTACTATTATTATTATTACTATTATTTCTATTATTATTTTAATATTATTATTATTACTTGTATATTATTATTATTATTATTATTATTATTATTATTATTATTATTATTATTATTATTATTATTATTATTATTATTATTATTATTATTACTACTACTACTACTACTACTACTACTGTTGTTGTTGTTTTTGTTGTTATTATTATTATTATTATTATTGTTAATATTTTTTTAAATTATATCATCATCATCGTCATCGTCATCGTCGTCGTCGTCGTCGTCTCGTCGTCATCATCATCATCATCATCATCATCATCATCATCATCATCATCATCATCATCATTATTATTATTGTTAATTTTTTTTGATTATATTATTATTATTGTTGTTGTTGTTGTTGTTGTTATTATTATTATTATTATTATTATTATTATTCCCAGATACCTTGGCATCTTCCTATTGTCGTAGACTACTAGCGAGTTCATTGCAGTGGTTGCTAATGGCTGAGGAGAGAAAGGAAACCAAATATAAATTCCTGGACCAGAGTCACTCATTCACCCTAGTGCCAATCGAGACCTTGGCAGTTATTGGGGCAAAATTCATGACCAAGACTTTCTTGAATGAACTGGGTCACCCAATCAGGTAAAGTATATGATAGAGGTGAAACCCAGGCTTACCTACTACAATGCCTCTCTGTGACCATAATGCTATATCTGTTCTTTGGATCACTTCGAGGCTGTCTTTTTTTGTGCATTAGTTTATTTATTTATTTATTTTATTTTATTATAATTTTTTTGGTAATTTATTTACACAACAATTTATTTTTTCTTAATATTTTTAATTTATATTTATTTTTGATCATTGGCATTGGCATAAGACTATAATTAAGTCGTGTATAGAAATTTCATGGTTATTTTGTCTGGACAAACACACATGTGCATATAATATTTTACGTATACATACACACCACACACACATAAGAGCAGTTTTACATTATATGTTATGTTTCAACCAATACACTTTGCCATGTTGACCCTGAAGAACATTTTCACCCTGAAGAAAGCCAGGGTATATTGGTTCAAACATGGAAAAGAGAAGTAAATAACTAATTAATCCCACTTGCAGTTCAGAGGGGCAATCATGCAGCAGTTCCGAGATCTTTCTAACTTAGTTTGTTTATTTACATTTTCTTTTTTTGGTATATAATACATGGTAGGTATTAGAGTATTTCCCATGGAAGCCTCAGAGAACATTATCACCCAATCTTGATTAAAATCACACCTTATGTAATTTGTAATAGACGAGTGTTAAACTATCTTTCAATTTTGAACAACAAATACAGAAAATGTTATTTCTTATTTCACATCACTACTAGATGCTACATGCTTAAAGAGGTCGTGACTCCAGCACTACACGAACAACTACCAAATTGTTTAGCGATGGCCGACCTGGACTTTGAAGAATTTGTCCCCTGTGGTCAATACCCGAAATGCGCCATCGTAAGGTGGCTGTAGGGGCGACTTGTGGCTGTCGTGACGAATGAAGACAAATTTGGCCAAAGAGAGGGAGGCCGGAATTGAGGTTGTTGGAGAGCTATGGTGCACTAGGGGGACTGATCTGAGTTCTGCCACATTGTCACGGAGGCGGCGGAGAAGTTCCCAAGCTGGTTCACCCTGTCCATGGCCCACAAACTCCCCGGGGACAGTGAGTGGCGATCCAAACACTAGCTCTGCTGGGGATGTACCTAGGTCCTCCTTCGGCATGGTCCGGAGTCCTAGCATGACTCAATGAAGGTCTGATGTCCACGAGGGCGATTGACAGCGTGCTTTGAGGGACGCTTTCATGCTTCGATGGAACCTTTCCACAAGGCCATTCGCCTGGGGGTGGTAAGCCGTAGTCCGATGCAGTTTGGTTCCGAGGAGGTTGGAGAGATCTTGCCAGAGTTGAGATGTGAACTGGGGTCCTCTGTCAGAGGAGACATCGGAGGGAAGGCCGTAACGAGTAATCCATCCACTCAAGAAGGTATCAGCCACGTCTTTGGTACTTGTGCTAGCTAGGGGAATTGCTTCTGGCCAGTGAGTGACTCTGTCCACTACTGTGAGGAGGTGGGTGAAACCTTTAGAGAGTGGGAGTGGCCCTACGAGATCCACATTCACATGGTCGAATCGGAGTATGGGCTCGTTGTACTCAGATAGTGGGGCACAGTGGTGGCGGTTGACTTTGGCTCGTTGGCAAGCGATGCATGTCCTGGCCCATTCTCCAACCTGTCGACCAAGGCCGTGCCAGACATACTTGTGGGCTACCAGCTTGCGGGTTGCCCGTATGCCTGGATGGCTGAGGCCATGAAGGGTGTCGAAAATGCGACGGCGGAAAGAGACAGGTACGAGGGGACGTGGTCGACCAAGAGACACCTCACACAATAGGGTTGTGTGATTGGGTCCAAAGGGAATGTCCTTAAGTTGAAGGCCGGTGATTGCTGTCCGGCAGGCAGCCATATCGACTGGGTCTGCGAGCTATGCGGTTGCAAGGGCAGAGAAATCAATGCCTCCACTGATTGCTGAAATGGCAGCATGGCAGCACGGGAAAGAGCGTCTGCTACCACGTCGTCCTTGCCTGCCATGTGTCTAATGTCCATGGTGAATTCTGAGATCACTGAGAGCTGGCACTGTTGTCGTGCAGACCAGGCATCCGAGATCGTACCCAGGGCAAACGTAAGTGGCTTGTGGTCGGTAAACAGTGAGAACTGGCGTTCTTCCAGGAAATAACTGAAGTGACGGATAGTTGCATGGGCAGCAAGCAATTTCTGTCGAATGCACTCTATCTGGTCTAGGCTGGCTGGAGCTTGCAGCAGAAGAAGGCCAGCGGTCGCCAGAGGCCATCTGTGAATTGCTCAAGAGTGCCTCCAATGGCCATATCTGAAGCATCAACGGTTACAGCCATGGGAGTGTCTGCACGGGGATGGACCAGGAGGGCAGCAGAGGCCAGAGCAGTCTTTGGATCACGGAATGCTTTGGCCATGGTGGTCGATCATTTCACCGGATAGGTCCTGGCGGGACGGCCAACCAAAGCAGTGTAGAGAGGATGAAGTAGCTGGGCAGCGGCAGGTACAAACCTGTGGTAAAAGCTAATTACTCCGAGGAAGTCCTGCAATTCTTTGATTACTGCCAGTTGGGGGAAATCTTGTATGGCTGTCACCCAAGTTGGCATGGGTCGTATGCCCTCCGCGTTGACCACGTGGCCGAGGAAGGTTATCTCATCAACACCAAAGACACACTTGCCATGGTGAATGACGAGGCCGTGCTGTTCAAGGCGATCGAAAACGGCAGTGAGATCCCGAAGATGCTCATCAGGGGAGGAACTGGCTACCAGGATGTCATCTAGGTAAATGAATATGCCCTGCAGGCCCCGCAAGACCGTGTCCATCAGTCTCTGAAATGCTTGGGGGGCTGCGTTTGCAAGGCCGAAAGGTGTTCGCAGAAACTCGAAAAGGCCAAAAGGAGTAATCACTGCTGTCTTGGGGATGTCCATAGCACGTACCGGAATCTGGTGATAGCCCTTAATCAGGTCAATCTATGAGAAAATGGTCATTCCAGCGAGTTGTCCGGCGAAGTCTTGGTGGATATGAGGCACCGGGTAGCAGTCTTGATGCTGCCATTGAGACGTCTAAAGTCCCCGCATGGGCACCAACCACCACCAGGTTTGGGTGCAATGTGAAGTGGGGACGCCCATTGACTGGAGGAGCGCCGGATGATCCCAAGGTCTTCCATCTCTTTGAATGCAGCCTTTGCGACAGCGAGTTTGTCGGGGAGAGGAGGAGACTGACCAGTATCTATACAAAGCTTGACCCCATGGGGGACCCTGTCCTTGCGAAAAGACAACTCAGTGAGTTTTGGCCTAGAGGTGAGTAGGTTGGCATAGACATTGTTTACCTGAGGAGGTTTGACTACTGTCAAAGGTACTGGTTGACACACAATGCTGGATGCGGTGATGGTGGCGTGCGTGGCAGAGTGAACAAGGCGTTGTCCTCCCAGCAGTCCATTGTCACGTAAGAAGTCTGCCCCGAGGATGGCCTGGTTCACGTCAGCGACGATGAAAGACCCTTGGAAGCGCTTGCTCCCAAACTGGAGTGGAATGCCATAAGTTTTAATTTATGTCCCATTGGCTGCCACTAGTGGGGCAAAATGGGCAGAGGAAGCGGCTGCGCGGTGGTCAGCAGGAGAAGCCGGGACGAGAGAGACTTCTGCACCAGTGTCGATGAGGAAGGAGCGTCCCGAGGCCCTATCCTGGACATGTAGAAGCCTTGAGGTTGTGTTGCGCCAGCCACCACGGCTACTGGTGGCCGGCGTTGGCGTTTCCCACTGGCGGTGTCTTAGCTAGGGCAATATGGGCCATCTGGCAGTTGTTCTGGGTGCATCTCCTTGCCTCCGTTCCATACCGCCCATGGTAGAAACACAGACTGGTGTCGGTCTTAGTCCTGCGCTTTTGGAGTTTGTGGGCAATGGCTGCAACATCGACGTTGCCAACAATTGATGATGGCTGGTTCAGGCGAGCACCGGAGAGCATGAAGTAGGCATCAGCTTGTTCAGCCAGCTGATGGGTTGTCAGAGCCGTAGAACGAGCCAGGTGGTCTTGGACATCTGCTGGAAGCTGTCGTAGGAAAAGGGCCTTAAACAGGATGTGCTCGGAGTCCTCTCCAATGGGTAAGAATGCAAGCATCTTACTGTAGGCATCAGCTTGTTCCATCACCCATTCCAGGCCAGTCTAGAAGACTCTTGTTCCTCCCCAAGGGCGTTCGACCAAACGCGGAAAGGAGGCTATCTTTGATGGCTTGGTAGCGAGTGCCATCAGCAGGGGGGTTCCTGATGATTTCGATCACCCTGTCCATGACCTGGCCCTTGAGTGCTGCCACCACGTAGCTGTACTTGGTCTGATCCTGGGTAATGGCAGGAACGCGGAGGTTGAATTCCGCTTCGATGGCTATAAACCAGTATTCGATCCTGTCAGGCGAGAACTCTGGTAGTTTGAGGGTGACTGCATTGACTGTAGCCGCCATTAAAGCATCTGCAAGTGCTTGTGCTTCAGCCATAATGAAGGAATTGACGCTGTTGAGCTGTGGGCGTGTACATCGGGTTCACCAATGTAGGGAAGTCTATGTTTAGGATTCCCTGCGAGGTTCTGTGTCACCATTGTATCTCTTCTACCCGATAGAGAAAGAGAATTGAAACTTCATGAGAAAGACAGAGTATCAATACAACGTAACAAAAGGTGATCATCAATTCGAATATTTAGTATTAAAAGTCAAGGGAGTTATGTCCCAATTACTGATCCGTAATTGCGCCGCCACAATATAGCTATATAGCAATATCTTCACTGAGCGTTGGCTAAACACCAGGAACCCCTGCATGTCCATAAACCGCACTTTGAGAAATATTGATTCACTATACACAATATTTGATCCACTCTCTAATGTTATTTACAGTACACACTAGCATTGTGGTATTGATGCTATGCATTGTGGTGAATTAATCTTGCTCTTATGAATGGGTGTGTACAGTGCTCTTGCCGACCCCTGCAAACTGCCACCGCCTGCGGTCACTAAGCATGTACCAGATGCTGCCAAGTGCTTTTGCAGCAGCGCCACATACCCGGAAGTCTGAAAAGAAGCAACTTCATCAAACGAAGCTTCCCATTCTTTGAAGGATAATTTTATTCCGAAGTCTTTCAGTTCACTAAATAAAACCTTCATCGTAGTGTTGACAAAATCCTTATTCATCATGTACCATGGATGTGATGTATCTCTGATCCATGTTTTGACAGTCTATGGTCAAAAAACAGTCTGGTGGTTTTGTGTAATTCTTGCATTACGAACTTTGTTTACGATACCATTCACACATTTTCTAACTAATGCCAACTTCTGTTCTTGTAACATTGTTCCTCCCAAGTTGTGGTGCTGTAGTCTTAGCATCAGTCACCATTTGGCATATACCGATCCAAATATCGCTTACTGTCCATTTTGTGACTGTTTTCATGTATAAATTAAATAATAACCCTCTGGCACAAGGAGTGTGCCCTAATATAGCAATGCAATACTCAGCTGCCTTTCCCTCAATGCCTCCCCAATGGTGGAACAGCAAAACAGACTGGTTGGGCTTGTGATCTCCGTATATCAGGTCTCGAAACTCTTCAAAGGAATAGTCTTTGTACAATACTTGCACAGATCGGACTATATTGAAACTGTACTCTTTAGCAAAGAGTGAAGCACTTATATTGAATTGATCATTACAGTTATGGTCATCTTTTGCACGAATCTTACATGCCTTGCTAGCAACAATGAGATTCTTCGGAGCGGACTCGAGAAAACCTTTCCAGCTCTTGAAAGGAGCATAATGACGACCCTTAATTTGTTTTTCCCAGCTCTCCATGTTTAAAACGTCTTGCAATCTCAACTCTTTTTCTGCCTGCTTGGCCGTTCGAGCTGACCTAAGGATACCAAGACTTACACCAAAGCTAGATCCTCTGGTAACGAATGGTTCAACCACCTTAAGTGTTTCACTTATAGATCCATCCGAGCATTGCAATGAGAGGACATTGATAGCAGTACCATTCATTTGGTCAGAAAAATCAGTAGCGAAGATATAACCAAATTGGGATGGCCTCTTTGCATTTGCTTCTTTCGAGGTGGTGTGGCCAGTAGACAGAAGCAGCCTGGGTTCTTATTTGGTAGGGCAGGTAATTAAGGTACTTCCTGCATGTCAGAAGTAGGGCTGCGAGTTGCAGAATTGCTACTAGTGAAAGAATTATATGTTTGCTATTAACCATCTTGTTCACCTGTTTTAATCGTCACCGTGGCACTTGAATGATGGGAACAACTTGTTCAAGAGGTTGGCTGATATGCTAGCCAGGAAACAAACAGTCAAATACTTTCTCTGTAAAAGAGCCTGGAAAGACCGTCCTAGCTTTGAAGCTAAATCATTCAGAAGGGTAAAATTCGAATAAACGGATATGCGGTAATCGGAGGATCTAGTGTTGCTGAGAAGTACTCTGTAATTACCCGGTCGCGTGATAGGAACCAATTGTCAAAACCGTTATTGGTGAGGTTAAAGTGCAAGTATAGCTAAGTGGAATGGTACTTGAATTGTGCCTTGATGCCATTCCAAAGTTATGCGCACAGTTTTGCTTCCAATCTTCACAGCGCCTTAAGGGGGGAAGAGGGCTGAAAACACATATTTAAATTTTTAAAAATTGGGGGGCCCAAAAGGGTCTGGAGTTTGAGTTTTAAGTTTCAGAGCAAGTGAATACTTGCATCAGAAGATATAGTCATTTTTATACAGTGCTTTATTATTCCATTTCATTTCACTTCACATTGGGAGAGGTTCTCTCCCAGTCTTACCTGGCTACAATCGGACGGTCGGCAATGATCGCCTACCCAAAATACAGTTTTTATATATCAAAATGAAGAAGTTGGCTCTCATGGATCGTTCAGCTGCTTCTGTGGCTGTTGCTACTGGATCTACTGGCTCTACCTATTTGGACTCTGGTGGTGTTGGAGAATTAGGTAAGGGTAACCGTATAATAAACTTAGATAAGCTTAGAGAGGTCATAGAAAGGTGTAATAAGTGTATTAAACGTGGTAACTGAGCTCCCTTGCAACTGAAGCCCGTAGGGCAGGCATGGTGTCTCATTTTTACTTTTTGTTCAAATTGTAATAACACTCAAGACATCTCAAACCCTGTATCTGTAGAAGCATTCTTTGAACATCCAGTCAGTACTGGGTGCTCGCATTGCTGGAATTAGTCATTCTGGTCTGAAAGACATCACTGCAGTCATGGATATGTTTCCCCCTCTTAGTTCCACTTGTTTTTTTAAAATATACTAGGTCAATAGGGAGTGACGCAAATGCAGTAACAGAGTATTATCTTGGATGCTGCTCATAGGTTACATGATTTTTTTATAGGGTTACCGTTAGGCATGAAGACATCATTGATGTTAGTATTACTGTTGATGGCATATGGCTTAGACAGGCCCACAAATCAAATTATGGCTTGGTTGCGGTGATGTCTTGGGACACTGGAGAAGTTTTAGATTATTATCTTATGTCTAAGTTCTGTCAAGCTTGTGCGCGAAGACCTGAAGATGAAACAGAAGCAAGTTACACAGAACGGTTTGAGGGTCACAAGATATATTGTGAAGCCAATTTTGAAGGCTCTTCGGGTTCTATGGAAGTTGTAGGCACACAAAAACTTTTTTAGCATTCAGTGGAGAGACTGAAGCTTAGGTACACACATTAATTAGTGATGGGTATACAAATGCACATAAACAGTTGTTGGAAGTTGAGCCTTATGGTCCTAGTGTCTTTGGGTGGTGCTAGGGGGGTTAGTTGTGTGTCTATAGTTAAAATGCAAACCTACTATAGGGGAGCAATTAGAAATAATAAGGACAACCTAGAAGGTGATTTGCGATGTGAAAAAGATTTTTTAACACTCTTAGTCAACTATGGAACATCCCAACACGAGTATTGTCCTACAGGAGTTTTGAGTTGGTGTAGGTTTTAATCCAGCTTGTGCTAAAGGTGAGGTACCCCCAGTACCCATAGGCCTATGATTCCTCTGGACAAGGCTATGTATGTTAGGAGGTTTTTGATAAATTAATGTCCGGGGATCTTTTGTGCAAATGTTTAGGTGGTTATACACAGAACCAAAATGAGAGTTTAATTCTGTTGTGTGGAGTAGAGCGGGTAAGACAGAACATATGAGTGCAACATGAGAGTTTAATTCTGTTGTGTGGAGTAGAGTGGGTAAAACAGAACATATGAGTGCAAGCTTGCCGTCGAGAGGCAGCAGAGTTCAATGGAGGGCAGAGCATTGTATATGGTCCTGGCATGGGGACCTGTAACATCTTTATTTTATTTATGTATCTTTTGCTTTCTATTGTCAAACAGATTTCAAACAGAGATTACTGGAAGATACTTTTGTTTATGTGTATTTTTGTCAAGCTTAGGAATTAGTGGAGGATGACTTTTGTTTGTGTTCTATTGTTTTTCAGGGATTACTGGAGGATGTCGGAAGACATGTGTGGAGGGTGACGATGGATGGACCTGGGCATGGGAGCCCTGCAAATGATGATGTGTTTATGTTTGCTAATGCAAAGCACATAACAAGTCTGATGCTTCTGATGCGTCTTTAATTTATGTGTATGTATATATATATATGTTGTTGGTTTTCAGGTTGTAGTTAGGATGTAGGATACTTCTGTTGTTGAAAAAATAAAGGACTGTGAGAAGTCAATTGGTTGATTTCAACATTTTGTTTGTACACACACAATTCTAGTAATGAGGGGATGTATTCTGGTGAAGCAGGGGGTGTTTCTGGCAGCTGGGATGTGATTACAAACTGCTTGGACTTCAAGGCCCAATATCTCGGAAGTGATTTTTCAAAAACCGTTCAAATGATAACTTGAATATTTTTTATCCTTTCATAAAAATAAAATATCATTTGAAAGCAAATTTTATATTCTACAACTTGCGCGAGAGTTTTTGTTTGATAGGATTACTAAAAAAAAAGATCTATAGATGAAAATGTAACGTGATGTCATAAAGCTATGTAACCAAAAAAAACTTTTTTTCAAAATTTCAAGACACGCAGTTTGTAGTGCTCATTATGATTGACTAATAGACAGAATAAGAGCCTCGCAAAGGTCGTTATTGCAACGTGGTTTACTTAACGGCTTACGGTCCGCACTGGAAGAGCCTATAATGAGCTAGGAATTTTTGGGGGCAAAACAAAATAACAAAAGAGACTTAACATTATAAAGCACAGACTGCAAGCTATGATTTGATATATAAATCGGGAAACTAGAGTGAATGCGAGCAAAGATATGGTACTTTATATGAGACTATGCGATACGCAGCCCTCTTTCCCCCGATATATATATTTTTTTAAGAAAATAATAATAGATACAAAAGCACAATTTCTCAGAGTCACGCATCGGTTCGCTCAGGAAACTGGTATTACCAAATTAATAAGTCAAGTTTTTAAATGACGCCATCGGAAACCGAAGGGAAATTCCCACGTGCCATATTCATTGTGTACGCGGAGATACGTGGAGATTCGCGTGCGGAATCGCTTGGCCTTGAAACTTTGCAGAACGATAGAGCAATGATCCAAAATGCCCTTGAGGTAATTTATGAAAATACCAGGTACAAGTGCAGTTTAGGGGCCACAATTAGTGCTGCGTGAATCCACAATTGGCGTCGCGAAAATTGCCACGCACATTATTATGATACAAAAATTAATTAAACTTTGTAAACTTCTGAAATATGATTAATAATTTGTGCAAATGGAGTCTCTTTGCCATATTTTCTCCTCCACACATATTCTATGAGGTACCCTTCCAAGAGGGGCTTGCTGGTGGTGTCGTGAAGCTTCATTTTCCTCTTGGCATTTGTCCTCTTGGCATTTGTCCATGTACCCTCGATGGATTGGGTGTATATATGCACCTGTGACAGGATCAACAAAATGCTGGGAATGGTTTACCGTAAGGTGTGTATACCCAACTTGATTGAGACTCGTATAGGCTCTCCACTCATCTGTATGAATCTCTGTGCCAGGAAGCACATACCTCTGGATTACAGGGATGAGCATGTTGGCATCACGGCAAGGCATAACAGAAAGAAACACATTATCGGTGCCACGTTCTACTCCTCCTAGGATCCACTTCCCATTCGTGATTCGGCCCCTATTATATTTCCTTTTGCCAAATTTAGCTTCGTCAATTTCAACTACAGTGCCTGGACCTCCAATTATAGCTCTAGCCTAGCCCTACCTCTCGTAGTAAGTGGCACCAGTCAACACCTGTGTGTTCAGCAATCCACTTCCTAATCTTAATCTGCTGGATTTCCTCTGCCCACAGATAGGTGATCTCTAGGATCTTCTCCAGCGATAGGTGACTGCCTTCAAACCATGAAGCATGACAAATGGACCTCTTCTTCCGGCAGTTTCTTTATGGGCACCTCCACCTGCAGAAACAGGGTTGTATTATTCTGTGTCTCATGTTTATAGCTGAACTGTACCTGTACCCATCTGTTTCTGACAAGGCATAGAGCGAGCCGGAAGCCCATGCTGCTTGATGATGGTGTCATCAACTAATACCTCTCTCAACAAGCGCTTGTAAGACCAATAAGTCAGTGGCAGTCCTATAGATTCACCCGCTAAAAACATTCTCCCGCTAAAAATGTTGTGCGCAGAAGGAAATTCACGGGCGCTAATTGTGGGCCCTAACCTGCTTGTACCAAATACCAAGATTCATAGCAATGGTAGCTATTTCAGGTCCTAGTGCCAACAGTTTTTAGGCGAAGTGGGCCCTTTTCTCAGATCGTATTAGTCATAGTGTGGTTACTTGGTTGCTCTAACACCCCGCCCCCACCTTCCAGGGTGGACCACGTCTTGACAAACTAACGAGCTCGGATGGGAGACCTCCACTGGTCTGAGAGTCAGACTACTAGCGGTGTCCACTTGTTATTTCTTCCAGAGTTTATCTTGGCAATAGGCTATGCATAGATGACTATGTAGAGGACTAACAATAGATTGTTCTCAATGAACTCTTAAAATCACCTTCTCAATAATCAACTTAAAAAATCATGTTATGGTTAGCCCCGTACTGTATAGCTAACCCACAACCTCTGCCTGTCTATCTGATATCTGGTCTGAGCTCAGTCTCTGTGCTAATTCTATAACTACTGATAAACTAATTAGAGAATGTATCTTGAGTCACAATAATCATACACAGAAGGGACTCTCCCAGCTGAGCAGACTGTTCCTTTTATAGGTTATCTACTCAGCTCAGACAGATCCCTATAGCAAATAACATTACAGCCAATCAGATGACTACACCTTTTAGGTAACTGTCAGGACCCCACTCTTGACTGAAGGAGAGGCGGACCTGAATAGTCTCAATAGGCCGAGTGGAATAACACTGGAAACCATACAAGCCCGAGATAATGAGAGTGGACAACCACAAGACCGTGCGCAAGAACATGCAAGACCACAAGATCGTGTGCAAGAACGTGCAAGACCACGAGATCATGTGCAAGACCACAAGACCGTGTACAAGAACGTGCAAGACCACACGATCGTGTGCAAGACCACAAGACCGTGTGCAAAAACGTGCAAGACCACAAGATCGTGTGCAAGAACGTGCAAGACCACAAGACCGTGTGCAAGACCATGGGCAAAACAGCTCGTAATTATAAAAGAACAAGACGGAATTAGATAGATTAGATTAGGAATCGCTGAGTACTAAAGTCATGTCATGATGTAAGCCATATTGGGCAACTGTATTCTATCCTGTTCGGTATTTGATTGTGTACCTATATGAGTATTTGTAACAAGTCATTTACATTCTACCACACAGCCCTGAAGTAAGGAGGGTTGACTGTGAAGGTAGTTTTGGTCCAGGTAGACGTTGAAGGAGGGTTCAATGTTGGGCTTGGGCGTCGTCAGATTGTGCAGGCTTAAGTAAGGGAATTAAGCAGCTCGAGATTACTGGGAGTAGTTAAAATCTGACAAGTGGTGTCAGAAGTGGGATACCTAAGCTAAGTGAGAGAGACTTAGTGGGGAAGGTATCTGGAAGCTAAGTAGTCTAGAAAGATTCTTAGTGTGTGTAGACCTAAGGTAAGAGGTCGCATTGTTGTACCATCAGGCCCAAGGTGAGGGGTGCTGACTGTTACAGGTTTGGATAAGGCACCAATAGTGCTGGGTGAGGTACTATTTTGTTCTGGATTTCTGTTGACTTATCATTGCCTGTAAGTAGCAGAGAACGGCTTGAGCTAACAAACTTTGAAGCCAGAAAACCAACTCTGACCTAGTGTGTTATTGAGTGTTTTGGTTTTGTTTTTCTTTAATTGTATATTAGCCTTTCGAGGCAAGTGCATATTTCAGTTTTTATAATCATTAGTTGATATTTTGTTATCAACAATTATTATATATGTTTTGCGGTTACGTGGGAAAATGTCGCGTCGACCGGGAGAGGATAGACAGTTGAGAAGTGATGATGATAGGGAGACCCCAGAGAGACAGGGGAAGCTCGACCGTTTCATGGATCGGTGGGTCGAGATGGAACAGCAGAGAGCTGCAAGGGTGGACAAACAAAGAGAGGAGGACCGAGCGGAAGCAGCAGCCCAGCAACAATGGTGGTTTCATGCTCTGCCGGATGCAACTGCCAGACCTCTTCCTCCACCTGTGGCCCCACAACCCCCCAAAATAACATTGCAGAAATTCCAGGAAGGGGTGGATGATATGCAAGCCTACCTGGAAATGTTCGAGACGGTGGCTACAGCAGGAAGATGGCCAAGGGGAGAGTGGCCCCTCCATCTCCGGAGTTCACTGGCAGGAGCTGGCTTGATGGCGGTGGCAACGTTGTCACCAGCTGACCAGGGAGATTATGACCGGGTCAAGACAACCCTACTCCAGACATACCAAATCACTGTGGATACCTCCCGACGCAAGGCCTTCGAGACATCCTTTGATGCAACCAAACCGGATATGTGGCTAAGAAAAAACAAACAACATTTCAAACAATGGTTGGATCTAGTAGGTCAACCACCAGAGACTGCAGTGTTGATGGAGATCAAGTGTACAGAACGACGATACCCCTGGTCTCATCAAAAGACAGTGCATCATGTGGCAACCTCTTGTAGTTGCCATGTTGTCTTGTGTTCAGACCCACAGCAATGTAGTGAGCTTTCAGTGCCTTAAATCTGTCAGGTCCTGGAGTTGTAGTACACTACAGCGATTGCCTCGTTGGTTGGAAGGAGAGATGAGGAATCTCAACTGCCAAACTTATGACCAACTCACTGAGTCCGTGGTGCATCACCTTAACAACAGGAGGTCCAACAGAGCGTTTGGGGGGGGAGAGAGTTAGACCAAGGGAAGGGCCTAACACTCCACCGCTCCGACAGGGAAGTACATCTAGTCGCCCTGGGAACACCCCATTCAGTCAACCACCTCCGCCAACCAAGGGAAACTCGTTCCGACCAAAGCTGGAGCCAGGTAGTACCCCCTCCAACCGACCAACTCGGAGCGATATCAGTCAGGTCGAGTGCTTCCGGTGTGGTCGTAAGGGACACTTGAGACGGGACTGCAGAGTGAGGATGGAAGAAGCTCATTTTGGAAGTAGGACCCCGGTCAAGGCAAACAAACCTCGATGGACCGAGGAAGTGTTGGTCAATGACAGGAAGGTTACCACTCTACTAGACACAGGATGCTCAAAAACCAAGGTTCATCCCAGGTGTCTAGGACCGAAGAGGTTGGGGTGGAAGATCCCGTACATCACAGCCAGCGCCCAGAACACATGGTTTCCAGCAGCCAGGATTACCCTGCAGATCAAAGGAACAACATGTGAGCTAGCAGTAGGGGTGTCAGAACATTTGAATGTCGATATGTTGTTAGGAAGGGACGTACCAGGCTTCTGAAAATTGCTGAAACAGGCTATTGAGGAGGAAGAAAAGCGTGATGAGACCCAACTCATCATAGCACCAGAGGTGGCTGAGACATTCATCAGTACCAGGGCCATAGAGAGGGAGGACAAGGAGAAGGAAGAGTCAGGAGCCATGGCACAGAAGAAGGATGACGCAGTGCTAGAGAATGACTCGGAGGTAGAGTCCGAAGAGCAGCTGGAGCAGGTGTCTAATTTTTCAGACGACATGTTCCAGACACCCCCAACGAAACCAGACACGAAGAGGGGCACAGACGGGGATGAACAGACGTCGCTGGAGCTGATCTCTCCCAGTCAGCTTCGCACTCTCCAACTGCTCGACCCAACCCTATCCAGATGGCGAGAGGAGGCGGACGAGACTGGGCAGAGTCATGTGAGGTGGGCGGATGGCATCCTCGTTAAGAAGTCCAGTACGGAGGGTGTGAGAAAGAATGTGTTATTGTTCCCATGTCATGTAGGCATGAAGTGCTGAGGATGGTGCACAGCTCACCCATATCAGGGCATTTTGGGGAGGTGAGAACGCTGAACGCACTGCGGAAGAGGATGATGTGGCCGGGAATGGTTGCAGATGTGAGTGAGGCATGTCACTCTTGCCCAGAGTGTCAGCTGGAGGCCCCTGCGATGCTTAAGCGAGACCCCTTGCACTCCTTACCAGTGATTTCAGTACCCTTTAGCCGGGTGGCAATGGACATTTTTGGACCCCTGAAGATAACACGAGGCAGGAAAAGGTATGTATTAGTTCTAATGGACTATGCCACAAAGTGGCCTGAGGCATTCCCATTAGCTAATGTGACCACTGAGAGTGTGATAGAATGCCTGGTCGAAGTTATCTCTAGGGTAGGTGTACCATGGGAGATTTTAACAGACAATGGGGCCAATTTTACCTCTAAGCTTATGAAGCCGTTTTACGAGCTTACTGGCATACACTCTATCCGTACTTCCCCATACCATCCACAAATGGATGGTATCGTGGAAAGGTTCAACTCTACGTTGAAAAGATTGGTGAGGAAATTGACACAAAAAAACAATATGGAATGGGACAAATGCTTACCCTTGGTGTTGTGGGCTTATCGGGGGAGCATAATAAGTCTACAGGTTTCTCTCCCTATGAGCTGATGTACGGAAGGACGATGAACCCCCCTTTGGATGAGCTGGTACGTCAGTGGACTCAGACAGAAGAGGCAGGTGGGGTCGAGATTAGAGAGTATCTCTGCCTACTAAGAGAAAAGATGGGAGTGATCAGAGAGTTAGCAGCTTCAACCGAAGGGAAGGTAAAGGACGGCCATAAGAGGTACCATGACCAGAAGGCAACCCGACGGACCTTTAACAAAGGTGATTTTGTGCTAGCTAGGAACCAAAATAAGCTATTGAATGAGTCGAGAGGACCCTACCCAATTATAGAGAAATTAACAGATGTGACTTATAAGCTAGACTTAGGTCACGGCAGGCAGCAGCACCATACCTTCCATGTGAATGGACTGAAGGGATGGCAGACCCCAACGGCATCCGTGTTTCTTGCTGATGGAAGCGAGGAGGAGGAGGAAGGAGAGGACGCTGAAGTGGAGGGAGAGCTGGAAGAAGTGTCGGAGCTGACAGAGAATCAACACCGAGAACTGACTAACCTAAAGTGGAACTTCCAAGACATAATCACCGGAAGGACGACATTGGTGGAGCATTACATTGAGACGGGTGACGTGAGTCCGGTGAGGTTACCCCCATATAGACTAGCCTGTACCTCTCATGAGTTTCTAAGGAAGGAAATAAAGGAATTATTAGATCTGGGGATTATTGAACCCTCAAAGAGCCCCTGGGCAGCCCCGGTGGTGCTTACTTCCAAGAGTGATGGATCCAAGCGGTTGTGCATGGACTATAGGAAGTTAAACTTACTAACAAGACCCGACCCATACCCCATACCACGCATCGAAGACTTGATTGATCAGCTAGGGGGGGCAAAGTACATATCAGCCTTAGACCTCTACTGGCAAGTACCCGTAGACCAGGAAAGCCAGCCCAAGACTGCCTTTATTACCCCTTGGGGGAAGTACGAGTTTAAGACTATGCCATTCGGTCTGGTAGCAGCCCCATCCACTTTTCAATGGCTGATGAATAACATGTTAGCAGGAACCCATGAGTATGCAGCTGCCTACCTAGACGACATTGTGATTTTTAGCAATACCTGGGAGGAGCATTTACGACACCTTACCAAAAATTTTGAGAAGTTGAGATCGGCTGGATTACATGTTAAACTAGCAAAATGCAAGTTTGCATGCAATAGGTGCCACTAACTAGGGCATGTGGTAGGACAGGGG
>JAQNBH010000015.1:31429528-31574528 GCA_028752905.1 Cladorhizidae sp. MBARI D1340-BT2
CCGTGACAAGCCTTCTGCATTCAGGTTTAGTCGTCCTGGTTTGCGTACCACAGAGAAGTCATAAGACTGCAATGCCAGAGACCATCGTGTGAGCCTGCTATTCTCATCTTTGAACTTGTCCAAATACATAAGACATCTGTGGTCTGTTTGAACTTCAAAAGTAACTCCCGTGAGATATACCTGGAAGTGTCTGATTCCTCCTTATGACTGCCAGGCATTCCTTCTCGACGGCTGAGTAATTTCTTTCATGGGGTAATAGCTTCCTGAATAGAAAGCTACTGGTCGTTCATTGCTATCGTTGTCCTTCTAGCTCCACACTGCACCTATTCTAATGTTAGAAGCATCTGTTTGTAAAATCATGGTTCTGTCTGCTGTTGGTGCCGCCAACATTAATTCACCAGTCAGTCCATCCTTTTAAGTTTGAAATGCCTTCTCCAATACTGGGTTCCAGATTATCTTGTCGGGTGCATCCTTTTTCGTCATGTCCGTTAGTGGTGTTGCTATAATATCTCGGAGAAATTCCGGATGAAACGGCGGTAGTAGCCTGCTAGGCCCAAGAATGCCTGTATATATCTCTTCTTTTATGGTACATGAAACTCTGCCACTGCCCTGACCTTGGCCTGCTCTGGTCGAATCCTTTCCTCACCCACTACATGTCCCAGAAAGTGACATTCAGTTGTTCCTATGTGACATTTCAGGCTTAGCCGTCAGTCTTGCTTCCCAGAGCTGCTGCAGAACTTCTCTCACATGTCGTAAGTGCTTTTCCCATGCCATGCTGTAGATTACCAGATTATCAAGGTAGGCTGCTGCAAATCCTCGAACATCTGCAAGTATGGAGTTTATCAGCCTCTGGAAGACTGCCGGTGCTCCGACAAGTCCGAATGGCATGACTGTAAACTAATATTTGCCTAGAGGGGTGATGAATACGGTCTTCTCTTGGCTTCTCTCCTCCAATGGCACCCACGTCCTTTACACATGTCCAGTATGGTTATGAAAATTGCTCTTCCAAGGTCATCCAACAGGTCTTCTATGTGTGGCGTGGGGAATGGGTCTGCAGTCGTCAATTTATTCAATTTCCTGTAGTCAATATAGAGCCTCAGAGAGCCGTCCTTCTTAGGTACAAGGACAATTGGAGATGCCCATGGGCTGGTCGAGGGTGTGATAATTCCTTCATCACAAAGCTGTTTGATCTCTGCCTCGACCATTGTATATCTTGCTTTGGGTAGACGGTAGGATGGCAAGTGCACTGGTGGTACATCACCCATCCGAATTCGAATCTCTGTCAAGTTCGTCTTCCCAGGCCTTGTTTGAAATACATCCCTGAATTCTTCCACAAGTTCCCCGACCTCCTCTGTCTGCGCTGCCCTGATAGTCTGTTGTCGATGTCTGGTATTTGCTGACCATTGGTCTGCTCCCAGGTGTATATGACTTCTGGGTCTTCTGTTTCTGCCTCTGTTACTATAATTATAGGCAGATTGTTGTAGTGAGTTTCCCACTGTGCTAACATGTTCACATGGAATATGCGTCGCGTCTTCCTTCTGTCTATTACAGCCACCTCATATGTTACATCTGTGATCTTTCTGGTGACAGTGTAGTGGCCCTGGCAGCCCGTCTGCAGCTTGGAGGGTCCCTCCAGTAATAGAACTAATACTTGATCTCCGACATTGAAGTTTCTGATTCTGGCATTATGGTCATACCATCTGTTTCTTGGTCATCACCGCATGATCTCCTGCTAGTCTGTGTACCAACTCGAGGCACTCCTGGTTTCGCTGCATGTAGTTCAGAACACTTTCAAGACACCAGGCCTTTGCTTGTCATTGCGCCTTTGGCAGGTCCAGTGGGCCTCTCACCTGTTGGCCATAGAGAAGTTCGAATGGGGAATATCCTGTGGTTTCATTCGGCACTTACCTGTATGCAAATAACACATAAGGGAGTGCCTTGTCCCATTGCTGATCAAATTTCGTGAGCGTCTTTTGTAACATCGACTTCAGTGTTGCATGAAATTGCTCCAGCATCCCGTCGGTTTGTGGATGATATGTAGATGTGTGCAATCTCTTTACTCCGAGAAGATCTCCTCCGGCACCCCCATGCATGTGAAGACTGTAACCAGTGCCTCCGCAATTGTCTCACTGTCCATTTTCATTAGCGGGACAGCCTCCGGGTAACTTGTGCCATAGTCCATGATGGTGAGGATGTAACGATGCCCAGCCTTGGATCTAGGTAGAGGCCCTACCAGGTCGATGGCAATCTGCTTGAATGGCTCTTCGATGATGGGTAGAGGCATCAAAGGCGCTTTACTCCTTCTGTGTTGAGGGCATTGTGGGCACTCCCTGCAAAATTGTTCAGCTACAGCCTCCTTTACATGGGTCAGCTACAGCCTCCTTCAAAGACTTGATAACAGTTGCATAGGAGAACTCCAACCAACCAAACAACAGAATTTAGCCGAGCCATTCATTCCGCTCAGTAAGCAAGTTAATTAGCTTGATTGCGTCAACAAACCTACCCACTTGATGATCCTTGCCAACAGCTTTATTAGAGAAACAAATTAGTCTTGAATGTGCATTGGAAGATTTGGAGTCCTAAAAAAATTTGAATGTACCTAATCTTGATGGGGGGAGGGGAATAGAGAGAGATGCACAGATCTTGAAGATAAACTTCAAGAGTTCACTTTTTGCAGTTTATACCTTAGGAAAGAATTCATGGCATGCTGGGAGTCTTTTTTCATTTTTTTAAACTAATATATATTGTCCGGAACAATTTAGGGAGTTAATGAAGTACCAATGTGAGTATTAGTTATGATATGTGCCTGGGTTGTGATTCAGGGAGTTAATGAAGCACCAATGTGAATTTAGTTGTGATATTGCCTGGGTTGTGATTCAGGGAGCTAATGAAGTACCAATGTGTGTTTAGTTGTGATATGTGCCTGGGTTGCTTGAAGGGTGGCAATCTGCCATTTAAAAAAGTGAGACGAATAGGGGAGTGCTGGTGGAATAAGTTCCTCACTAAAATAAAGTGCTCCTCTACCAGCATGCCAGAGCTAACTCGATGTGATCCTGCTGAAGATGCAGAGATCAGAAGATGATATATGCACCCAATTTCATAAAGAGAAGGATTCTACTTTTTAGAAGCTTCTGGACACCAGACATTGACCTCTTCATAACCTTGGCTGTGTCTGACATAGCTATAAGCCATCGCTTTACTGAAGTCCAGATTTTATTTCTCAAAACACTCCTTCAAGGCTCCAAAAATTTAGCGTATATTTACAACAGGCATGTCTAAGAACCTTGTTTTCACATTGCTATTTCTGGGTCAAAGAGTCTAACAAAAATAATGCTTTCTTTATCGTTCGACTCATCCATCTGTGATTGAGAATGGATTAGACATATTCTTCAGAGCCATTCCATGATAATGAGATGCTAAAGCTTCATTAACTATGGCTGTGCATTTCGTTCTCCCACAAGTAATCTTACTAGCTACCTCAGAGTCATCTGAGCTAAGAGCTTAGTAGCATGGTCATTGGTCCAAAAAGCCAAGTTATGCTTTGCAACAAACATTGACCATCGTGTTTCAGTCTCAATAACACATTGTGCTACCTGTGGTTTGAAGGATAAAGCTATAGGCCTGGAAGTAGAAGCATCTGATGATAACATTTTGTGATACTTGCCATATACATGAGTCATCACATCTGAAGGAAGCTATATGCTTGGAAGTCGAGCATCTGATGCCAACTGTTTGTGATACTTGCCATAAACATGAGTAATCACATCTGAAAGAAGCTAGGCATGGAAGCCGGAGCATCTGATGTCAAGTGTTTGTGATAATTACCATATACATGAGTCCTCACATCTGGAAGAAGCTATAGGCATGGAAGTAGAAGCATCTGATGCCAACTCTTTGTGATACTTGCCATACCCATGAGTCTTCACATCCGTTCAACCTCCACTGGAGATACTAAAATCTGACTGACAGAGTGCATCTTGCGAATCCATCACCTATTAGTCAAAGGTTTATGATTTTTTTTTTAATACTTGAATAATGGTACCTTTATGACTCTTTCCAATCTCCTTAAATTCCTATTTCAAAATTTCTTTTTGCCACGAGCTTGTAAAAATCTGCACTTCAATCTGCGGGAGTACCGTAGAAAGTTCTAGAAGTTCATTAAAATTAGCGAGTTTTTGTATTGTACTCGATGGGCCTGGGCGCGGTTGCGTGATTTTTCAAATAAATTTACGGTAAGTGAAGACGAAGTCGCTGTTTGCTGTTCGTTCGCTGTTTGTTTTCTAATTTGAGTTGCTGGTTGATGTTTTGGGAGTTTTGTTGAGCTGTTTCGAAGATGGCAGACTTAACCAGTCCAAGGTTGAGTAGGAAGGGGCTTGGAAGAATCAAGACTGAGCTCATGAGAGAGACAAAGTGTTTCAAAGTGCAGCAAGAAGAATTCATTCTGGAAGAAGAGCCTGTGATTCTGGAAAGTGATCCTCCAGCTGATGTTGATTCTCTCTCTCTAGCTGCTAGTACGGACAACCCCCAGAGGCCTTCTCAAGATGATGTTGAAGATGAAGAGATACCTCCAAGTGTAGAAAGGGACTTAGAAGAGGATCCTGATGGGGAAAGAGAAGAAGAAGAAGAGTACAGTGATCCTCAGGAAGTATTTAACGACTGGATGCTGAGCCTAACATGAGACCATCGAAGAATGTTATCTGTAGTGTTGTACGAGAGCTTTCGTAACAGGCAAGGTATGACCAAGATGGATGCTGCTCAAGAGTCTGCCAGCATCACAGGTCAGTTTCCAGCTATTTAATGAATTTTTTTGTGTTGCTTGACCATAATTTGTTACATTTTCAGGGTTCGCCGAGAGGACTGTAAGGTGATACAGGAAAGAGTTTTTTGACAATGATTTGAAATTTAAGGAAAGCCGGCAAGGGAAGCAGGAGCGTCTGTTGGTACATGTACTGAGCAATGAGGAGCGTCTGTTGGTACATGTACTGAGCAATGAGAACCTACGGGAGGAAGCTAGTGAGTGGGTTCGGGAGAATGCATTTAAAAAGGGACAACCCAACATGACAGCTGCTACCTTTCATGAATATGTTAATTCAACCCTTTTACCGAGTCCTCCACATTTCCCACGTACCATATCATTTCGAACCGCTGTTCGATGGCTACATAGACTTGGGTTCAAGCCTCTCTTTCACAAAAAGGGCATTTACATAGATGGCCATGAGCGCAAAGATGTGGTTAAGTATCGAGGTGAATACTTAAAAATAATTGATCAATATCAGTGCAATCATCAGCCTAGGCCTCTATGTAGTGACGAACTGTCGCCATCTCCATCTTCTGTTCTACCATATTCATCATTTGCTCCCACATTGTCCTCTTCTTCACCTTTGGAAAGAGACAAAAAGTTGGTAATGATTTACCATGAAGAGTCTATTTTTAGTACGAATGAGGGCCAGACGTGGATGTGGGGGACAGTTGACAAACCTGCTATTCTTCCCAAGACAAGAGGGTCAGGCATTATGGTCAGCGACTTTATTGAGGAGCATAGTGGATATTTACGTCTCTCACTGGAGGAATTGGAACAGGCAAGAAGATCTGAGCCTGGCTATCCAGTTGAAGCGAGAGAGTTGTTCGAGTATGGAACGGCCAGGGAAGGATACTGGACTGGTGAGAAGTTTATGGACCAAATAGGGAAGGCCTACAAAATTGCTCATTATAAATACAACCCTGCAATGCACACAGTCATTTGGCTGTTTGATCAAAGCAGCTGCCACCGAGCTTTTCCACCTGATGCTCTGAATGTGAACAACATGAATGTGAAGCCAGGGGGTAAGCAAAATGTGATGCATGACACAATGTGGGCAGGTAAGAAGCAAATAATGGTGTCTGCTGCTGGAGTTCCAAAGGGCATGAAGGTGATTTTGGAGGAACGGGGAATAAACACTACAACACTAAAAGCAGATGATATGCGAACGATCTTGGCCAACCATGAAGACTTTTGCAATGAAAAAACTGTTGTTGAACGCATTTTTCTGGATAGAGGACACAAAGTGCATTTCATCCAGAAGTTTCATTGTGAAATGAATCCAATAGAACGTGTGTGGAATCAAGCTAAACGATACACACGTATGTACACAAATTTCACCTTTCCTGGACTACGGAGCATTGCAGAGCCCGCCCTTCAATCAGTTACCCTCGACAACATTAGCAAGTATTTCTGCAAAGCACGTGACTATGAAAAGGCATATAGAGGAAGATACAAGGCTGGAACAGAAGTTGAAAATGCATTGAAAATCTATAAGTCTCATCGTAGGATTTTTTCTGAAAATCTGCACTAGTTTATTGGTCGTAACTTTGTCAAATGTCATTATTTTAAGACAGTTCTTTTAAGCTTGTTTTTGGCTGATGTTTGTGATTTTATGTGATTTTTGGGGTTAAGGTATGAATTTATATAGATTTTTGAATTATTGTTGAAATATTGTTGAAAATAATTTCTAAATACTAAAATCTTTCTTACAAAAATGTGTGTACACTCAATGTAGTCTTGTAGGTGTTGATAATGAGGTCAGTGGTCAAACCACAGAATTTTAAAAGATCTTTTAAGAGAAATTTCATTGCTGACTAAGGGAATCCATATTATGGTAATATAGGTTGCCATGGAAACAAGATTTCACACATACATAGATATCTTATCTGGGAAGAGCCATGCAAAATATTGACTTGTTTCATAAAGTAGAAACTGTGTTATTAAAAAGTACACCTTAGTTGGTTAGAAAAGTGTAAATTGGACAGGTATGGTGGCAAGCACTATTCGGTGACTTTGACTCTGTATTGGGTCTATATACACTCCATAAATCTGATATATATGTTGATGGGAATGGCTAGATATAAATCACAGTGTATGTGTGTCAGTTCATTGGGTTTAGCGATAATATTATTCATAGGTAGCTATCACTAGGTCTCTGGTTTCTAAGCTAATGAACATAGTCTCTGCAGATGTCACTCTGTGACATCCCCCTCTTGTTCTTTTGAGGGTGCTGCCATTCCGTCGTGTTTTTCTTCAGCTTTCTCAAGGAATCCTGTCTGCCAGTGGTTCTCTATTCCATGCCTGTTGGGACATACCTTTGGTGTTGGTGTGCCGGCTGCCTGCTCGATGTATGATGTCGAACAAGAAAGGCTGGGCGAGAGTCCATCTGGCCAGTCTGCCACTCTCGTCCTTTACCTTGTCTAGATACATCAGACTGCCATGGTCGGTAACAATAGTGAACCAGGCTCCAAATAAATAAACCCTGAAGTGTTTTTTGGCCTCCACCATTGCCAGGCATTCCTGCTCGGTTACGATATATCTCAACTCTCCGCCTTTCATTTTTCAACTATAATAGACCACCGGGTGATCTGTGTCATTGTTGTCAGCCTGACTCAGAACAGCTCCAATACCTATGCCTGAAGCATCGGTGTACAGCAGAAAAGATTTGTCTTGGTCTTGGCTGGCCAGTACTGGCTCCTGGCTGAGGCTAGATCTGACTTGTTCGAAGGCCTGTTGCCTTATGTTTTCCCAGCGAACTAGGTATAGCTCCTCCTTCCTCATGGCATCTGTAAGTGGTACAGACATTGTGCCATTGTCTGGGTTGAAATGCCAATAGTAATTTGCAAGTCCGTGAAGTGCCCTCAGCTGTATTTTTTCCTTGGTTGTGGGTACTCCTTCATACTTTTGATCTTTGACTCCAATGGTCTTACTTCTCCGCCTCCTACTTGGTGACCTAGGTAAATGCAAGTGGCTTGGGCCAGTGAACATTTCCTGGCCTTCAGTGTGACGCCCATTTCAGTCAGTCTTGTAAACACTGCCCGCAGATGCTTTAGGTGATCTTCTGTGTTGATACTAAAAATAACTATATCGTCTATGTATGGCAGCTGAGTATTCCACCTTATTTGCCAGTGCTGCATTCATGATGCATTGGAATACAGAAGGCGCATTCCTGAGTCCAAAAGGCATCCACAGATTTTCCCCATGACATTATAAATGCTGTCTTTGGAATGGAGTTGGGATGGACCAGAACCTGATGATAGCCTTTGGCCAGGTCCAGAGTGCTGATGAGGTTGGCTCATCCCAGATTGTTTATGAGTTGATCTATGCGAGGTAGTGGGAATGGGTCTTTTAGCTGCGTCCAACCTGTGGTAATCCATGCTCAGTCTGTCACTTCCATCAGACTTGCTGACTAGTATGGTTGGCGAAGCCCATGGACTCATGGATGGTCTGATTAGTTTGTCATCGAGTAATGCCTTGACTGCTTTTTCCAACCTTATTATCTTCATTGTCACTACTCAGTATGGGAGCAGAATGATGGAATATCCGTCTCCAATCTCAATCTTGATGCTTTGGTCTTTCATGCATCCTGGAGTCTTTCGAAACAAGTGTTGATACTCTTCCACCAACTCTTTCAGCTTCTGTTTATCACCCTCGTCTAGATTCGCCAAGTTCAAAATCTGGCAGTTTTCTGACATTCTCCCCCGTCCCTCTGCAGAGCAGTCCGGCAGCTCTTCTCCTAATCTCATCCCATTACTCATGATCAGAATTCTTTCAGAAGGTTGATGTGGCATTTTGCTCTCCTTCTGGGGTGGTCTGGCATGAATAGTTTGTATGTTGTCCCATCAATCTTTTTCCTGATAGAATTTGGACCGTCCCATTGAGCGTACAGACTGGGGCCCTTGGGCAGTTTACATAGCAGTACTAAGTCTCCTTTGTCGAAGGTCCGTACTTTGCCCTTTCTGTTGAAAATCTCTGTCTATTTTCCTGACTTGTAATTGTATGTCCTCCTGTCAATCCTGAATACTGGTAACATAAGTCACCTCATCAGTTGACGTTGACTCCTTGGTCATCCATTTGTCCTTCAAGTTTCGCTGGATTTGTCGTCCATATAAGAGCTCAGATAGGGTGAAACCTGTCGCTTCATGTGGTGCCCTTCTGTATTCACCCAGTACGTGAGGCAGTGCAAGATCACATTGCCCCGGCCACATTTTTATGCTCTTCCTTAGCATAGCTTTCAAGGTGGCATTGAAGCGTTCAACAAGGCTGTTGCACTTTGGGTGGTAAGGGGTGGTAGTGATTGGCCGTATACTCAGTAGTCGGTAGAGCTCTTTCATGAGCCAGCTCGTATGGTTTATTCCACAATCTGTGAGTATTTCCTTGGGGACACCGATTCTGCAAAATAAGGTGAGGAATTTATCGGCAATCATTTTTGACTCAGTATTATGGAGTGAGAAGGCTTCAGGCCAACATGTAGCATGATCTACAAGAGCAAGAATATGTTTTTTTGCCTGCTTTTGTCCATGGCAGTGGACCAACCAGATCCATTCCCATTCTTTCAAATGGTTGCTCGATGATTGGTAATGGTCTCAATGGGGCTGGTGTCCTTTCCAATGAGCGGTTTTCTGGCATTTGTTGCATGCCTGGCATATATTTTGGACGTCAGCATGCATGCCTGGCCAGAAAAACTCATTTGCCAGTTGCTGGTAAGTACGGTCCCTGCCCAAATGTCCTGGTTTATGTGCCAGTGAACACAGCAAGGTATGATATCTCCCTAGTACACAGAGCAACAACTTTTCCTCCCCCATTTGATCCTAACCTTTCTTCCATAGCATGCCATCATGAAGGTCGATCAAACTCCCATCTGTGTTGATTTCCAGGTGGAGTGGGGCAAGGATAGGGTCGGTCTGTTTTAGCTCCAGGAATTTCTGTTTCCCATGATCTCTCATGATTTTTTCCATCATTGATGTTTAATGCTCCTGTCTTTCTATTCATTTTTTCCGTCTCGATGGTGTTCGTCTTGGTCCGTTGGAAAGATCCCTTGATGGTGCTTGCCTTGGTTCTTGGAAAGATCCCTTCATTCTGTGTCGGTATCACTGCTTCTGAGGTGGAAGCTTCATCCAAAAGTCTGTCTGAGTTCGTTGAGTTTTCAACCTCTTCCTGTTCATGGTCTGTTTAGACTTTCTCTTACCTGGCTCATGTCTGAGCTCGAGTTAGAGCGAGGTTAATAGTCTCTCTATAGAGTAGTCTCCTACCCAGGTTCCATATTTCTGGAAAATTGGCACGAAGCAGAGATCATAGCGCAGGTCATCTTGGAGAGCCACTTCTAGGATAGTCAGCTTCTGTTCGATGTCGAACTCAGCATTAGCCAGTGGTAAAAATCTAATAGTTGCCTTCAAACCATGTACCTGAATGGTCTCACCTGTCCAGGCACACTTGGGCACTAAGCTCTGCTTCACGATCATGTGATCTGCTCCCATATCAAGTCTGATTTGATCAACCTCCTGTCCCATGATCAAGCCAGAGGCTACTACTTTGCCTGATACCACTGAGTGTATGCTTCTTCCTTAGGTGTAAGAGGTAGTAGAGGTTGACGTCCTCCAGTTTCGGTGTCCTCTTGCCTTCTTGTTTCTGGGTGCAATCAGCTGCATAGTGTCCCCATTGGTTGCAATTGAAACAACTAGGTCCTTTGTCATGGTCAAACTTTGGTTGTCGTCTCCCATGGTCTTCTGTTTGCTTTTCTCGGGCTTTCTTCTCTAATGGTTTCGGTCCATTGAAGTCTTCTCTTCCAGATCAGTATCATTCCTCATGGTGCTGCAGTCTATTGCACTGCTCCAGCTGTTTCTCATCCTGGTTGTCAGCATGGTCTAAGTTCCATCCCCTGGCCAACACAAAATTATCCACCAGCTGCCCCACTGCAGCTGCTGTGACAGGGGCATGGACCTTCATGTGATGCCTGAGTTGTTTGGGCATCAAACCTGTGATGGTGTCAATCACAAAGAGTTCTCGCATGTCCTCAAGGTTGTACATTCCATAGTCCACTTCTCGGTGAGTCTTGTGATTCGGTTGATACATATGGTCCAGCTCTTCCCCACTAGGTATCTAGCTTGCCACGATATGTCTCGTTTGATACCTTATAGTGCTTATATGATGCAGCATTTAAAGTATCATGATGCTTATGCTTGTCGGATTCCATCCAGAATTAGCATCTGGGATGAGGACTGGCCCCAGACATCCACTCCACCGTGATTTGTCTACCTTATGATGCTCCATATGTAACTCGAAGCCTGGAGTAATCGTGATGTCTCTGCAATCTCTCAGCATTCGGAAAGCTGGTACCTTTGGTGGTCTGCTGCTAGGGCATTCCATACCTCCCAGAGAAGGTAGTGAAACATCGGCAATACTTTCTCCTTGCATCTGTTCGAGGAGAGCTTTGAATGCTTTGTCCCATTTCTCTTCATGTTTCAGACATTCCTTTTCCTGGGCTACTTGAGCTTTCTCCCTTTTTTCTTCTCAAGTTCGCCTCCTCTCTGGCTTGCATTATGTTGCAAGAGCATGACAAGCATTCCCTGTTTGGCTGAGGGCACCGAGAGAGAGGGTGCCCCACCAGATGGCTCTTCAGTCTCTGAGTCGGAGGCTGCATATATAAATCAGGCCCGTAAGAAGCAAATGTAATCCTGTACGGCAACTAAGCCACACCCATAATGGGAGTGGCTTTACTTGCTACTGAATAAACACACCCAACTTATACTCTATCTAATAGCACTCCTTTTGGAGCTACAGCAGGATTCATACAGAAATTTTTGTTAGGGGGGGGGGGGGGGGGAGGGGGTTAGATGTTTGATTCTGAAATATATATTAATCACTCTCATGAATAATAATTATAACAATCATCTGCAGGGCTTTGCACAGGATATAGAGGGATTCGGGGGGGGGGGGTGGGGGGGAGGAAAAATGTGTACCTAATTGGCAGACTGTGCAGGGTATTCAAGGGTAGGGGGATCTGGGGGAAGATTCCCACTTTTTACAATCTCATAATTGCTTGAATTTGAACTTGGCTATGACTGTTATGCCAAAGAAAATATTACAGAATAAGTTTGGGGTGTGAGATGTGTTTTATTATTATTTTTGGGGGTGGGATCGGGATCCGAGTTGTTGTTGTTTTGTGGGTGGAGGGGATAACGCAGGACTCCACCCCCCTATATGAAAACCTGCTACTGGTTGCCACAGTCGTAGTGTATATTGATAATTAAATGTATGTTTTACTGTTATAATGATGTCTCTGTGTGACCATCCAGCGCTGAAATTGTGGGCCCTATAAAGTACTCTACATATTGAGGAGAATTTACTTAAGGAACTTCACTTACATTATATTACATGACAATGTTACTCTATATATGACAATTAAACAGGTGTTTCAAATTTAAAATTGTCCGAAGATTCCACTTCTGTGCTCACTTTCTGCAACAAACTCATAAAGGCATGATTTCAAGTTAAGTACATCGGTCCTCTCCTTGTGTACATGAATTACCATTAAATTATTGAGGCATTGTTGGCTCATTGTTGAACGCAAGTAGGTCTTGACTAGACGCAACCCTGAAGCACTTCTTTCACTCACAGCATTGGTTGCAGGAGTAACTAAAAGCAATTTAACTAAAGTACATACCTCAGACATGAAACTTCGCTGGACAGGAGAAAGAGTCTTCAAGTACTTGATGATGTCAGAGAGAGAATGCTCACTTCTGGTGGTTCCCATTGCTGTACTGGTATATTATAGCTAGACTAGACTCATTGAAGTCATCGTGGTAAAATTCCATGACAAACTTTAACTCGTCGCTATAGTCCACTCCCCTTGCAGATTTCAGAAGAAGGTTCTCAAGTTTAGTCAGAGTGTGATAGCTAGGCTGATCAAACCGTTCTTTTCTGAAGCTATAATGAAATCAAGACATTCAAAGTAATGCTGCCTCTAGGTTCAGTTGGATGACACGCTTCACCACTGCCAGTGCTGAGTCTAACTGGAGTTTTCCTCCTCCTGGGTAGAACAGGGTCGCTAACCTCCAATTTTTCTTGTAAAGAAATAACCTTCAACCAAAACAAGTCAAAGGAGTCCTCAATCCGAAGACTTTGCAAGGTTTTTCGTGTAAGCATGGCTAATTCTTGACCTTCTGAGGCACTTAAAGAGGGGTTTTGTAAAGTTTTACTTAAATTATCTGTATTTATGTTTAAGGATTAATTCACCAAGCACTACACCAAACAAATATTCAAAAGTGGACATGCTATATTTTACACCAATTAACCGAGCACGGGTTTCCGAATCCCTAGCTATATCAAGAGCTTCTTCCCAAACTGCCTGAACAACATCATAATTGGAAATGATGCTGCTCAGTGAGGACGCCCTGACTGTCCACCTAGTGGGACAGAGGGTTCTAAATGTTCCAGGACTAATTTCTGCTTTAATCTTTTTAAACAAGCCTTCTCGCCGAGGTGAGTATTTAAGCAGTTTAGATATTTCAAAAGTAGTATCTAGAGTAATTCCTCAGAATTTGATTATTCTTGATGGTATCTCCAGCAGCTAAATTTAAAGCATGACCATAGCAATGGACAAAAATAGCTCGTGACTCTTCTCCACAAATTTGAGTAGAAGTCCCACCCCTTATACCACACATGTTTGCAGCACCATCATAGCATTGAGCACGACAGTTATGAATGCTAAGACTCATACGACACATCGCATCCTTCAAACTACCAACCAAGACATCTGCTTTTATGGACTCAACATGGTCAAGGCCATAGAAGTCTTCATGGGGTTGAAAATCATCATCAACCCACCGAAAGCAAATAACGAATTGCTCCTTATATTGGATGCATCCGACACTTCATCAGCCCCATCAGGGCAAAATACTTGGCTTGCTGGATAGAACTGGCTATAATTATCTCGAAGAATATGTAATGCCATTATTTTAATAACTTCATTTTGTATTTGGGGACTACTATATTTATCAGTTTTCTTACTTAACATGGCCGATATTGCAGGATCGTCCAATGCACGAAGATGCATTAATTGCATGAAGTTACTGTCAACTTCATCACCAGCACCACGAAAAGCTATTCATTGTCTAGCTAGGAATTGAATATTCTGAGCTATCTTGATAAGGTACTCTCTGTTCACGGCTTTTTGCAAAGCATGTTGAGAAGATAACATACTTCCAACATCACTAGTCGTACCTGGTATAGTGATCACTAAATCGGTAGCTGCTTTATGAGATTTTGTGCTCTCATGTTTGTTGAAACATCGAGTTCTATCCTTCCAGTTATTGAACTCAGACAAAAAGGTTGAGTCCTGCATGTTTCCTTATCATCTTCAGTAAACAAAACCACTTCATGGAGGTGTGGTGGGTTAGACACTCCCCTCTTCATGGAAGTGTGGTGGGTGTTAAACACGTCCCACTTCATGGAGGTGTGGTGGTTGCTCAGACATGCCCCAATTCTTGGAAGTGTGGTGAGTGCTTACAGATATAACGCTTCATGAAGATGTGATGGGTGCCTAGACATGCCCCACTTCCTGGAGATTTGGTGGGCGTTAGACATGCCCCATTACCTGGGTGTTGTGCCCCACTTCCTGGACGTGTGGTGGGGGTTAGATATGCCCCACTACCTGTGTGTTGTGCCACACTTCCTGGAGGTGTGGTGGGTGTTAGATATGCCCCACTACCTGTGTGTTGTGCCACACTTCCTGGAGGTTGTTGGTGTTAGCTCCAATTCAGAAATGCCCCACTTTATGGAAATATGGTGGTTGCCTAGACGACCTACCTACACTATCATGCACCAGGCTAGACTACTATCACTAGCCTACACTACCATGCACTAGCCTACATTACCATGCACTAGCCTACATTACCATGCACTAAACTTGTGTCAAACCTTGTGAAGGTTGTGCCAGAGAGTGTTGGAGAGAAATGTTAGGTGTTTGCGGATTACCCCAAAGCAGAGGTTGGTGAGGGTAACCCTGGTGGGAGGGATATCTTTGGGCCCCTATAAAAGGTGGCTGTTGTTGGCCTGTATGTACAACACATATCATGACCATGACAAATAAGTATTGGGCATAATAAATACTGTACCATAGACAAGTCTAGTACATGTAGCTACAAGTTTCATCCCTACAAGACTCAGTATTTCATTCAGGATGCTGGCTGGGGGAGATGGAGGAGGCTACACAGGCTTCTGTGACAGCAGAGAATAGTGGGGTAGAGGGGAGAGGGTCTCTTTCAGCAATTTTTTTTTTTAATATCCTTCTGATGAAATTTTGGAAATTGTCATAGTAAGTGTTGGATAAATTAGCCTTGTGGGACACGAAGAAAAGAAAGACCTCCCTACTTGACTGAACCAGACTTCAGGGCTAAGCTTGAAGAGGTAGAGAAGGGCCTGACTGTTGCTGTTGGTAACCATAGGGAGCAGCTGGTGCAAGGAACCTCTGTTGGAGGGCAGAACAGGAGGCTCCCGGAGGAAACTGGTGGTGGTTATGAGGATATATAATGAGTGCATAGTTCAGTGTAATAGCACACCTACCTCGGGCGTAATACATGCCTGATGCCTATTAAAAGCACACTAGTGTGTATGTGTGTGTGTGAGCGAAGTGGAGTTGATCGACCTACATTCACCTCACATTTCTACAGGTAGTTTGGATGTCTGTGTGTAGATCTTTTGTGGTAGCCCGAGATGCATCCTCTTGTAAGTAACAGTCACAGTCGTTAGACTACTAACCAACAACTGCCAACTAGAACTACTCCTGACATACTCGGCAGGTTTTCACCAGTTGTACAATCTCTGCCTCCATGCCAGGTCACCATATGTAGGACCAGGTGAGGGCATTCATTTTCCTCGTCCCAGAATGAGTCTCATGAAGCTCATCTAAAATCAGCTGTGGGTCTGGAGGAGGAATAATGACACAGGATGCCCACAGGAGACATCCATCAAGGAAACTGAGTACATTCCTTCTTGTTTCGTCCACCTTATCCAGCTTCTGATGAGGCCATGCAGACATAAGGAATCTGAGGATGCAAGACATGACTGGGTCCTTAGCAGTCCATTCCTTGATGTTGGCAGCAGAAGCTGAAGTGGAAGATAGATGGTTCATCACTAAGACTAAGTCTTCTGGTTCACAATCACTGGAAGTAGTGACTAGGCTGGGCAGGTGACTGAGAGCGTCTGCTTCCAGCCTTTGTAGCAGATTGTGTAGTGGAATATTGACTGTGTAATTGCCCATCTTTGGATCCTAGATGATGCCATTTGTGGAACCTTGTTTCTCTCACCTCACAGTGACTTCAGTGGTTGATGATCAGATTCAATCACAAAGTGATGTCCCAGAAGGTAGCGGTGAAACTTTTTTTTACAGCAAACATGATGGTCAGATTATAGGGGTCTGGAGATGTAAGCAACTGGGCATTCCTGGTTGCCATCAAGAATGTGCGAGAGAACTGCTCCAATGCCATACTCGGAAGCCTCGCATGCCAAGACCGATGGCTTTGTGGTGTGGTAATGAGTAAGGAGTTAGTCTGCTTGTAAGGATTCCTAAGTAGCTTGGAAGGGTTGTTCTTGCTCAGGATCGCAATGTCACTTTTGTTTCTTGTTCGAGAGTTAAAGAGCAAAATTTGCTATAGTAATTAATTAGCCCGAGAAATGATCGAAGTTGGGTCGTGTTCTTTGGTTGTGGGGCTTCTTTGATGCAAGAACTTTAATTTCTGTAGGGTGTAAGCAGCATCTTTGTCAATTATGTGACCCAAGTATTCAATGCTAGGGCGTAAGAAAAAGCATTTTTCTCGGTTAAGACGTAGTCCAGTGGCTTCTAGCTGTTTCAGGGCTTCTTCGAGGTTGTGTACATGTTCCTCCATGGCGGAACCAGTCGCAAGTATATCATCGAGGTAAACACTAATGCCATTAATGCCCTGCAGTAGTGTCTCCATATGTCGGTAAAAAATTGCTGGAGCAGATGCAACACCAAATGGTAAGTGTTTGAGATCTTTATGTGTGTTGATTGGCACTTTTGATCATCCAGGGGCAAATGGAAGTATGCATTGGATAGGTAGCTCACACACAAGAGGAGGAACACACGAATTACTTGCATCACATATTCATCATTAAATTGCTAGTGTGGTTGGCACAACATTCATTGATTTTGAATTCAGCTTTTTTCCTTTTTCTTTCTGATTGGATGTGCTTCTATTTTGGCATACATTGAGCACATTAAGTGACACAAAGAAAACAAGACAATGGAAAGATATCTCTACTTGACTGTAGCAGACTTCTCTCCTAACCTTGAAGAGACGGAGCTCCAGGATGTTGGGGATGGTAGTATGGCAATGATGATGGGTAGTGATAGTGGGAAGCTTGGAAAAGGTGCCCTTGTTGAGGCGCAGAAGAGTAGGCTCCTTGTCTCTGCTGGTGGTCATCTGATAAACACACAACACATAATATCATGAGGATATATAATGAGTGCATAGTTCCATATAACAGCACACTTGCCTCGGGCATAATACAAGCCTCATACCTATTAAAGGCAAACTAATTGCTCATGCAGTGTCTGCCAGAGACACGCACAGAGAGTGTGAATGGTAATTGACTTGAACGCACTTTATATTTCAGTTTGTGTGTCTATGTCTAGCTATTTGTTCTAAGAAGACTAGTTTGTGCTGGCTCCTACAGATTGCAAGCTAGAAGGTGAAGCACATGTTGGCATAAGTAGTGTGGTTAGTCATGTGCTCCATCGTGGTTACAACCCCCCTTCCCCCTTACCTGCCACCATTGTTGCACATGTGTATTCAGAGGACATTCATGTAGAGAGAGATGGACACACTTAAGTGTCATGACATCAAGTTCAATCAACTTCAACATGTGAGTGAAGTTCATGCATCCCAAATACACAACCAATATTATGGTTGGTAAGTGATCCAGTATGTGTCCCCCTAAAGATATTGTCAAACTACTTCAGCCTGCCTCAACATAGTGTGATGTTGGTCCAGTCTATGTTCCCATAGAGCTATTGTCAACCTACTTCAACCTGCCTCAACCCAGTGTAATGTTGGTCCAGTGTGTGTTCCCATAGAGCTATTATCAACCTACTTCAACCTGCCTCAACCCAGTGTGATGTTGGTCCAGTGTGTTTCCCCATAGAGCTATTGTCAACGAGTTATTGTCAACATAATCAACTAAACACTGGCTATGTCTACCTGAGTAATACGGCCACCATGTGTAATGCAGCTATATATCACATGTGTAAGAGGCCACCATACACCTACAAAAACCATACACCTACAAAAACTGTGTCATAAGGCCATCACCCCACAACACACGTGCCACTGTGCAATGAAGCTACAGTCATGCTACAAATACATGTGCTAAGAGCCTACCATACCTGCAATGAACACCTGTTTATAGGATTACCACACTTGCTTTGACCACCTATGTGATGAGGCTATCAGACTACGACCACCTATGTGATGAGGCTACCACACGTACTATGACCACCTATGTGATGAGGCTACCACACCTACTAAGACCACCTATGTGATGAGGCCACACCTACTATGACCACCTATGTGATGAGGCTACCACACCTACTATGGCCACCTATGTGATGAGGCTACCACACCTACTACGACCACCTATGTGATGAGGCTACCACACCTACTATGACCACCTATGTGATGAGGCCACACCTACTATGACCACCTATGTGATGAGGCTACCTCACCTACTATGACCACCTATGTGATGAGGCTACCTCACCTACTATGACCACCTATGTGATGAGGCTACCTCACCTACTAACACCACCTATGTGATGAGGCCACACCTACTATGACCACCTATGTGATGAGGTCATACACGACCACCTATGTGATGAGACTACCACACCTACTATGACCACCTATGTGATGAGGCTACCTCACCTACTAACACCACCTATATGATGAGGCCACACCTACTATGACCACCTATGTGATGAGGTTACCACACCTACTATGACCACCTATGTGATGAGGCTACCTCACCTACTAACACCACCTATGTGATGAGGCCACACCTACTATGACCACCTATGTGATGAGGCCACACACGACCACCTATGTGATGAGACTACCACACCTACTATGGCCACCTATGTGATGAGGCTACCACACCTACTATGACCACCTATGTGATGAGGCTACCTCACCTACTATGACCACCTATGTGATGAGGCTACCACACCTACTATGACCACCTATGTGATGAGGCTACCACACCTACTATGACCACCTACGTGATGAGCTACCACACCTACTACGACCACCTATGTGATGAGGCTACCACACCTACTATGACCACCTATGTGATGAGGCTACCTCACCTACTATGACCACCTATGTGATGAGGCTACCACACCTACTATGACCACCTATGCAGTGAGATGCCACTCACATGCCCACATATCATACAGACCTAATTGAATTGCTGACGACAAATATCTCTAATACATCTTCCTCCACACAGATAGCTCACAAATATGCTCCCCCCCCCCCCCCCCCCCACCACCACCACCACCAACACCATCATGTTCAGAAATAACCAACAATACTGTGGAAAACATATCGTATATAATCAGGCATATAAAAGCACGTGCTTATGGCAGTAAAGATCTACATACTGTATAGAATCTTAAGAGCACATGCTTATGGCAGTAAGGATCTATATGCTGTATAGAATCATGCATATAAGAGCATGTGCTTATGTTAGTAAGGATCTACATACTGTATAGAATCAGGCACATGAGATAATGTGCTTATGGCAGTAACGATCTACATACTGTATAGAATCAGGCATAAAAGAGCACGTGCTTATGGCAGTAAGGATCTATATGAGTAAGGATCTATATGCTGTATAGAATCAGCACATGAGATAATGTGCTTATGTTAGTAAGGATCTACATACTGTATAGAAACAGGCATATAAGAGAACGTGCTTATGGCAGTAAGGATCTATGCCCTTTGTGGATATTAACAATGCTGACCAAGCAATATTTGTTTAAGAGCATCCATTAGGGGCAGGAGAGGAGTTCAAGGATTGGTTGTAGTGATGATGGCAGCTGTGCAATATTCCTGTGCAAATTTAGCTCAGTTGTTGTGTTGGTCATTTGTCCTTATGGTAGCCTTCATGTGGCTGGTGGGATGCTTGTCATGAATTAGTGGGGCACTAGTTGCATGTTGTGGTGCTCCTCTAATTTCTGACAAGCAATCTAGGTTATCCAGGTACAGAGTCACATGACATTTAAATCCCCTTCTCTTTGTCTTATAGTTTACTATCATAGAAACTCTGAATTGTTAATAAGAATGGATCCATCCTACCACACTGAACGACTTACGTGCAACAGATATACCAGCACTGATAACCTCCACACTAAACATTGGTTGGGCTCTGTGCTTGGCAGCTACAGCAGATGTGCAGTGTTCTCTTGGTGAGAGAAGTGTGGCTGCTCGTGTGTGGAAATGCCCTCTAGATAATAGTTTAGGCAGAACTAGTTTCCTATAGAGTTTCCATCCAAATTCACTTTGCCTGACAGAACAAGAGTAAACACAGACAATAAGCACAGAGGAAGTTGCTGGAGCATAGACCAGTGAGGCTCTGACAGGTTCTATCTAGGGCTGTAAGTGGCTCCACAGATACAGAAAGGAGAAAAAAGGGAACTCTCACCTCATACCAGAAGTAATGATGCCTCGGAAGCAGTCTGGATTAGGCATTCATTTTATATTCTATACATGAATTAAGAGTTCTAGTCTCTCCCAAGCCAAGATCCAGAAATTGTATCGGTACCACTTCACTCTGAGCTGAAGATACAAAATTTGTTACCCAGTGAGAAAATATAGCAGTGGAAGGAGTTTTCTCCACTTTTGTACATGATTTTGAGCACATTTCCTTCAAGTTTGCATCAGCAGTGGATTTACTTCAACATTACTTATATGCCTTGCTATCTCCTTAGCAATAAGTCCCTAGCAACCATATTTTATGTGGTAGCATTTGCATTGACAAACAGTGTGGTTAGAGTTTGTTGCCATAGAAACGAACAAGAAAAACACAATTTATGCTCTGCTCACAATGAAGTGAATCTCATTTGAACTTTCTACATGTTTTGATATAAAAGTAGAAAACATATTCCATAAAACTCATTTTCCACCCGCGCACTTGACCGAATACTTACGTTTTAACGCCTAATGAAAACACTCGTTGTATAGAGTAGGGCTTCCTCCAGCCACTGGTGCTAATTTTAAATCGTTAGCACTTTGCAATCTGGAGATATTTATGCAGAGAAATCAGGCATTCAGGTTTTGAAGTTCCCTCCACTTTATCTCCAGTAAATTGTGTATCGTTATACCTATAAAAAATATTTTAGTATCAAAAAGAGAGCACACAGAGGGACCTATCTTTTGAGCTATAATATATCAAGTCCATATGAAATTTACAGAATCCACGGAGCTATAAAGTAGTAACCCCACAATTTTTTGGTTTTTTTATTAAAAAATTCAACTGTCACCCCTTGTTGGGTTCCACTTCCCCTGTCATATTGTGATCCAGCCTTACGTGTTCCACTTCCCCTGTCATATTGTGATCCAGCCTTAAGTGTTCCACTTCCCCTGTCATATTGTGATCCAGCCTTAAGTGTTCCACTTCCCCTGTCATATTGTGATCCAGCCTTAAGTATTCCACTTCCCCTGTCATATTATTGGGATCCAGCCTTACGAAAATATAAACTACTGTTAGAAACTTGGCTATTGCAGAAGAGTCCTGTACCTTGTGGCTGTGGTGGAGGGTGCATAGGTGGCTGGCCCTGGGCTGTGCCTATATACACACATGTAATATATAACACATTATTACACCTGACTAGCACATAGAGTTGGCTAATGTTAGGAGCAATCGCACACTATCACACACTGTCCGTATACACTTTGTGGAAACTTGAAAAGTAGTGGCTGAATATCAAGTGATCTCAGGCTAGTATTGCAAATTGTGTCACTCCTAATTGGCTACCACAGGCTTTCCTGCTTGCTTCTCTGTAGACTGGTAGCAGAATTGGCTAGTTATAGATGCTGTTTGATCTCCTTGAGCTTTTACCTCTGCACCAACAGAAAGCTGCACTCCATCACCAGTATGCTCCATGGTGGCCCGTCTCAAAGGCAACAGGCGAGCAAGACACTTTGCACATTTCTTAATTGGATTTAGAGTTATTTTACTCCTTTATGAATCTCATTACAGAATTTCCTGTAGAATACTAGACACTTCCTGTAGTATACTAGACATGTGTGCAATAGCTAAATTATATGGCACACTATTGAGGGGCCAAATAAATTCTCCAAACAAAACAGACAAACAAAACTTAACATTTGCTATATCAAGTAAGAGCGCTGGAATAGAACTTATTTCTAATCCAGCATTACATACCATTACGTTGTCTTGTGTTGACCAGTTATGATGGAACGGAATGGAAAGACAGAGCACACAGTAGCTACAGTATCTGCTTACTCTAACATCCAGGTGGTTGTAAACATCCACTGTGCTAGACAACCAGAGCACACAGTAGCTATCTGCTTACTCGAACATCCAGGTGGTGCTAAACATCCACTGTGCTAGACAACCAGAGCACACAGTAGCTATCTGCTTACTCGAACATCCAGGTGGTGCTAAACATCCACTGTGCTAGACAACCAGAGCACACAGTAGCTATCTGCTTACTCGAACATCCAGTTGGTGCTAAACATCTACTGTGCTAGACAACCAGAGCACACAGTAGCTATCTGCTTACTCTAACATCCAGGTGGTGCTAAACATCCACTGTGCTAGACAACCAGAGCACACAGTAGCTATCTGCTTACTCGAACATCCAGGTGGTGCACTGTGCTAGACAACCAGAGCACACAGTAGCTATCTGCTTACTCGAACATCCAGGTGGTGCTAAACATCCACTGTGCTAGACAACCAGAGCACACAGTAGCTATCTGCTTACTCTAACATCCAGGTGGTGCTAAACATCCACTGTGCTAGACAACCAGAGCACACAGTAGCTATCTGCTTACTTGAACATCCAGGTGGTGCTAAACATCCACTGTGCTAGACAACCAGAGCGCACAGTAGCTATCTGCTTACTCTAACAGCCAGGTGGTGCTAAACATCCACTGTGCTAGACAACCAGAGCACACAGTAGCTATCTGCTTACTCGAACATCCAGGTGGTGCTAAACATCTACTGTGCTAGACAACCAGAGCACACAGTAGCTATCTGCTTACTCTAACATCCAGGTGGTGCTAAACATCCACTGTGCTAGACAACCAGAGCACACAGTAGCTATCTGCTTACTCGAACATCCAGG
Source organism: Cladorhizidae sp. MBARI D1340-BT2 (assembly GCA_028752905.1). NCBI lineage: Eukaryota > Metazoa > Porifera > Demospongiae > Poecilosclerida > Cladorhizidae > Cladorhizidae sp. MBARI D1340-BT2. The sequence continues at coordinate 31,452,721 of JAQNBH010000015.1, forward strand.
TGGTGCACTGTGCTAGACAACCAGAGCACACAGTAGCTATCTGCTTACTCGAACATCCAGGTGGTGCTAAACATCCACTGTGCTAGACAACCAGAGCACACAGTAGCTATCTGCTTACTCTAACATCCAGGTGGTGCTAAACATCCACTGTGCTAGACAACCAGAGCACACAGTAGCTATCTGCTTACTCGAACATCCAGGTGGTGCTAAACATCCACTGTGCTAGACAACCAGAGCGCACAGTAGCTATCTGCTTACTCTAACAGCCAGGTGGTGCTAAACATCCACTGTGCTAGACAACCAGAGCACACAGTAACTATCTGCTTACTCGAACATCTAGGTGGTGCTAAACATCCACTGCCAGAGCACACAGCAGCTATCTGCTTACTCTAACATCCAGGTGGTGCTAAACATCCACTGTGCTCGACAACCAGAGCACCACCTGGATGTTAGAGCAAGCTGATAGCTACTGTGTGCTCTGTCCTTCCATTCCGTTCCATCATAACTGGTCAACACAAGAAAACGTAATGGTATGCAATGCTGGATTAGAAATAAGTTCTATTCCAGCGTTCTTACTTGATATAGCACATGTTAAGTTTTGATTGTTTGTTTTGGTGGGAGGAGTTTATTTGGTTTTCTTTGGCCCCTCAATAGTGTGCCATACAATTTAGCTATTGGACACATTGTCTAGTATACTACAGGAAGTGTCTACGATACTCTAGGGATTGCCTTAACCATAGCCATTACCCTGGCCATGATCCTAGCCATTGCTCTGTCCTTAACCATAGCCACTGCCTTGTCCCTAACCCTAGTCACTGCCCTGACACTAATCCTAGCCATCACCCTGACCTTAACCATAGCCATTACCCTGGCCCTAACCCTAGCCACTGATTTGGCCCAAACCCAAGCCACTGCCCTTGCCCTTGCCCTATCCACTGCCCTGTCCCTAGCCCTAGCCACTGCCCTGGCCCTAGCCACTGCCCTGCCCCTAACCCTAGCCACTGCCCTGTCCCTAACCCTAGCCACTGCCCTGTACCTAACCCTAGCCACTGCCCTGGCCCTAACCCTAGCCACTGCCCTGGCCCTAACCCTAGCCACTGCCCTGGCCCTAACCCTAGCCACTGCCCTGTCCCTAACCCTAGCCACTGCCCTGTCCCTAACCCTAGCCACTGCCCTGTCCCTAACCCTAGCCACTGCCCTGTCCCTAACCCTAGCCACTGCCCTGTCCCTAACCCTAGCCACTGCACTCACTGACCCTAACCCTAGTCATTGCCCACCCTAGTCTTAATCCTAGACTTTGCTCTGGCCCTAACACTAATCACTGCTCTGGGCCCCAAACTAGCCAGCCTGTTCTGGCCCTAATCCTAGTCATTGCCCTGGCCCTAACCCCATCTAGTTTCTGAATCTGGGAACTGGAATTGGGACACAGATACCAAAGTGAAAGCACAAGGGCTGAAAGCTTCATTTAATGACTGTAACCCATTGCATGTTTAGTCTGACTGGTCCCTATAAAAGGAGCCTAGTTAGAGTTACCAAGAGAGTTGATTGCGAGCATACAGCTGTCTATCTTATGTATATAACTTTGGCCATAAAGGTCTTTGAGACAACATCTGAATCAGACCTGTAACATGGTAGTCAGTCTACCTGGTGGCTGCAATTACCAGTTAACCGTTACATCGTTGGGTGACATCCGAGTCACCCTGCGACAACTGGTGGCAGCGGTGGGATCCTGCCAACCGATATCAACCGTCATGTAGCCAATCCTTCATACAGGAACTGCACAAACAGATACCGTCGTGTAGCCAATCCTCCGTACAGGAACTGCACAAACAGATACCGTCGTGTAGCTAATCCTCCGTACAGGAACTGCACAAACAGATACCGTCGTGTAGTCAATCCTCCGTACAGGAACCGCACAAACAGATACCGTCATGTAGCCAATCCTCCGTATAGGAACTGCACAAACAGATACCATCGTGTAGCCAATCCTCCGTACAGGAACTGCACAAACAGATACCATCGTGTAGCCAATCCTCCGTACACGGGAACTGCACAAACAGATACCGTCGTGTAGTCAATCCTCCGTACGGGAACTGCACAAACAGATACTGTCGTGTAGCCAATCCTCAGTACAGGAACTGCACAAACAGATACCGTCGTGTAGCCAATCCTCCGTACAGGAACTGCACAAACAGATACCGTCGTGTAGTCAATCCTTCGTACAGGAACTGCACAAACAGATTCACTGTCGTGTAGCCAATCCTCCGTACAGGATCTGCACAAACTGATTCAACCTTACCGTTAATCACTATTACTGAGTAGAGTCACTAGTCAAGAGCAATGACAGACAGCACTACTAACAGTACCTACAATCTGAGGACCCGTCCAGTCAATGAAGATGAGTCTACACCCCCCTTCAATGTCGAGGACAGACAGTACAGGCAAGTGCCCATTCAAATAAATTTGCAACCCACCGAAGGGCAGAGGACTTTGCCAGATGCTGAATCAACAGGATTCTCAGGAGGAAGTACGTACCGGCCCCCTTGGTATGGACAGGACCCAATGGCCCCAAACCCAACTACTATGATGTACCACCAAATGCAGATGATGCAAACCATGATGGAAGGACAGAGATTAGCAGCAGAACGACGTCAGACAGAAGAACGGGAATTTAGAGAAGCTCAGAGGAGAGAAGAGATAAAAAGACAAAAACAGAAAGACGAGCAGCAAGAGCGGCGCTGGATGCAATTACTGGCCCAAACCACTGAGCGTAGTGCCATAGAGTCCCCACGTCCGTCCACCAACACTCCCGACCGAGTAAACCGATTCCGAAAGCTAGAACCTCAAGAAGACGTTGAATCCTATTTCATGGCCTTTGAAGCACACATTGAGTGCTATGCATTACCCAAGACACAATGGAACCGAAACCTGGTACCTATCCTTACTCCGGAAGCAACACGAGTGTATGTCTCGTTGGATCCAGACGATCGACAAGACTATGACACCTTGAAGGTTGCCCTATTTTCCCACTACCGAATTACCAGGGAAACTTACCGATTGAAGATGGATCAGCTCAGACGCAAGCCTGAGGAAACCTGGAGTACCTGCGGCCGGAGGCATTTACACCTATCTACCAAATGGGCCGAGGGGTGTACATCAGCCAAAGAAGTCCTAGAACTGGGTTCAATTGATGCTATACAGAAATTAATGCCCAGACCAATGGCCACGTATGTCCGAGACCAAAAGCCAACCTCCTTAGAGGAAGCAACCAGTTTGGCTGATGACTTTGTCATTACCAGAGTATGGACCTATGATGCAACCTCCGAAAATGACAGAGACCCCATGCAAGGAAAACATACACATCGCCGTAATGTGGAGCAAATCACCCTATCCAAGCATGGAGAAGGACGATCAAAGACTCCACCACCTGCCGAAAAGACTACAGGAAAGACCGAGATGAATCGTCGGTTCCTCCCTCCATTTGATCAGAAGAATCGCCCTCGCTGCTTTAACTGTAACAAATATGGATACTTCTCGGCGGAATGTCACGATCCAAGAAAGAAAACAACCAAACCGAGGCTGGAGAGTGTCAACCTAGCTCAACCACTGACCAACCGGCAAGAAGTCGACCTAGTCTCAACCGAAGTGTACCGACAGACACTAGTGACTGGCAGAATTAACGACCAACCCGTGAGCAGGGTCTTGTTAGACACTGATGCTGAGAGAACACTCGTAGACAGCACCCTAATATCTGAACATGACAAGACTGGAATCACCATTCGAGTAAGGGCTTTCAATGGCACCATTACTGAGTTGCCTCTTGCCAGAGCCAGATTCAAGGTCGGCGACTGTACCGAAGACCTGATGGTGGCAGCTCAACCCAATCTTGGATACGATGCACTCCTGGGCACCGACTTCCCAGATCTCTGGGAAAGAGATTGCTATACATTGAACTAGTAAATATGGCACAGACCCGATCCCAAAGCAAAGACAAATTAGAATCCCTATCGGATGACTTCCATGAGCACCCAGCTGAAGAGCTTGACACTGACACCGACTCTGAAGCAGAGAGCATGGAAGATGGTGAGCAATCGTGGGGGGAACAGATGTCCAACCCCTCTCTGCAAGAAACGAAGAAGTCTGAAACAGAAGATGATCCACCCAAGAGCAGAGCCAGCAAACGTGAGAAACGGGCCCTGTTCATGACAAACCAAGAGGACCATCCACTGGATCATAACCGCCTAGAGTTCCAGAAGGAACAACAGCATGATGAATCATTGCACCCATGTTGGGAGAAGGCACAACAACCAGACTCGGACTTCACGACAAGATAACCTCTTATGGAGGAAGACAGCTAGGATCGAATGGGAGAGCCACTACTACAATTACTCATACCCAAGAAACACCGAACCCTTTTGTCCTATCCCTAGCCCACCAACCAGGACATCTGGGAAGAGACAGGACCACACAACGGATATGGATGACAATTTTTTGGCCAGGAGTTAGCCCTAGCCCTAGCCCTAGCCTATACACGGACGTCAAGAAGCTATGTGAAGCATGCCCGGATTGCCAAAAGACAGCACCCCAGCATAAACAAAGAGCTCCATTACGACCAATGCCAGTGATTGACACTCCACACTACCGAATTGGAATGGACCTGGTAAGACCTCTACCCCGAACCAATGCAGGGAAGGAGACACTAGACTCAGTGTTTCAATCAGGATGTTGGTTTGGGGGAGATGGAGGAGACACTAGACTCAGTGTTTCATACAGGATGTTGGTTTGGGGGAGATGGAGGAGACACTAGACCCAGTGTTTCATACAGGATGTTGGTTTGGGGGAGATGGAGGAGACACTAGACTCAGTGTTTCATACAGGATGTTGGTTTGGGGGAGATGGAGGAGACACTAGACTCAGTGTTTCATACAGGATGTTGGTTTGGGGGAGATGGAGGAGACACTAGACTCAGTGTTTCATACAGGATGTTGGTTTGGGGGAGATGGAGGAGACACTAGACTCAGTGTTTCATAGAGGATGTTGGTTTGGAGGAGATGGATGAGACACTAGACTCAGTGTTTCATACAGGATGTTGGTTTGGGGGAGATGGAGGAGACACTAGACTCAGTGTTCATACAGGATGTTGGTTTGGGGGAGATGGAGGAGACACTAGACTCAGTGTTTCATACAGGAGGTTGGTTTGGGGGAGATGGAGGAGACACTAGACCCAGTGTTTCATATAGGATGTTGGTTTGGGGGAGATGGAGGAGACACTAGACTCAGTGTTCATACAGGATGTTTGTTTGGGGGAGATGGAGGAGGCACTAGACTCAGTGTTTCATACAGGATGTTGGTTTGGGGGAGATGGAGGAGACACTAGACTCAGTGTTCATACAGGATGTTGGTTTGGGGGAGATGGAGGAGACACTAGACTCAGTGTTCATACAGGATGTTGGTTTGGGGGAGATGGAGGAGACACTAAACTCAGTGTTCATACAGGATGTTGGTTTGGGGGAGATGGAGGAGACACTAGACTCAGTGTTCATACAGGATGTTGGTTTGGGGGAGATGGAGGAGACACTAGACTCAGTGTTCATACAGGATGTTGGTTTGGGGGAGATGGAGGAGACACTAGACCCAGTGTTCATACAGGATGTTGGTTTGGGGGAGATGGAGGAGACACTAGACTCAGTGTTTCATACAGGATGTTGGTTTGGGGGAGATGGAGGAGACACTAGACTCAGTGTTTCATACATGATGTTGGTTTGGGGGAGATGGAGGAGACACTAGACTCAGTGTTTCATAGAGGATGTTGGTTTGGAGGAGATGGATGAGACACTAGACTCAGTGTTTCATACAGGATGTTGGTTTGGGGGAGATGGAGGAGACACTAGACTCAGTGTTCATACAGGATGTTGGTTTGGGGGAGATGGAGGAGACACTAGACTCAGTGTTTCATACAGGATGTTGGTTTGGGGGAGATGGAGGAGACACTAGACCCAGTGTTTCATACAGGTTTGTTTGGGGGAGATAGAGGAGACACTAGACTCAGTGTTTCATACAGGATGTTGGTTTGGGGGAGATGGAGGAGACACTAGACTCAGTGTTTCATACAGGAGGTTGGTTTGGGGGAGATGGAGGAGACACTAGACTCAGGGGGTGATGAAGGAGAGAACCTGGGCCACTAGACCATTGGTTCACAACCTGGGGATGAATTACCCTCTGGGGGTGAGTTTTGTACTGTCTTACAAACAGTGTAATGACTGATGTAATGAATATTATTTAGTGAGTGTTATAATTTAGACCTGTCTAGATTAAGGTTTAACTTAACTTGACTCTGGTTGATTAAGAGATGAAGTCATTCTATATGAGCTAGGTGCACTTACTTAACTTTACCTTATTAGGAACTATTTAGCTTTATTAGATCATTAGTGTTTTTGTGTATGAATAATGTGATGTGCATACTTAATTCACACTAGAACTTCTCTACACTTTAAGTTATCGTATATAGTCAGTTAGTGTTTGTTTTTCTGGTTTACAATTAAATTATATTGGCCCACTCTCTTGAGTTTGTTCTACGTCGATGGCAGACTGTGAGTGTCAGAGCTTCTCAGAGGATTCATTATTTTTTCCACAGATACAAAAGTTTTAATGGCTAGCAATTTAATGGCTAGCAAGATGCGAAAAATAGCTCTATCTAAAATGTTGTAAGAAGCAGAATCTTCCTGGGGGCTCCTCCCAATACTCTCCTGAACTATTTTTAATGTTCTGCTGACTCGACAAACATTTCTACCAAGTAAATAAAAATGCAGATTAACTTCAAGAAATGTCCGAGTGAAGCAGATATGGAATGAGACTGTCACACTTCATGGAGTTGTGGTGTGTGCTTAAACATGCCCCACTTCTTGGAGGTGTGTTGGGTACCTAGATATGCCACACTTCATGGAGGTGCGGTTGTAGATTAAACAAAACCACTTCATGGAGGTGTGGTTGATTAGACACTCCCCTCTTCATGGAAGTGTGGTGGGTGTAAACACGTCCCACTTCATGGAGGTGTGGTGGTTGCTCAGACATGCCCCAATTCTTGGAAGTGTGGTGAGTGCTTACAGATATAACACTTCATGAAGATGTGATGGGTGCCTAGACATGCCCCACTTCCTGGAGATTTGGTGGGCGTTAGACATGCCCCATTACCTGTGTGTTGTGCCACACTTCCTGGAGGTGTGGTGGGTGTTAGATATGCCCCACTACCTGTGTGTTGTGCCCCACTTCCTGGAGGTTGTTGGTGTTAGCTCCAATTCAGAAATGCCCCACTTTATGGAAATATGGTGGTTGCCTAGACGACCTACCTACACTATCATGCACCAGCCTAGACTACTATCACTAGCCTACATTACCATGCACTAAACTTGTGTCAAACCTTGTGAAGGTTGTGCCAGAGAGTGTTGGATAGAAATGTTAGGTGTTTGCGGATTACTCCTAAGAAGAGGTTGGTGAGGGTAACCCTGGTGGGAGGGATATCTTTGGGCCCCTATAAAAGGTGGCTGTTGTTGGCCTGTATGTACAACACATATCATGACCATGACAAATAAGTATTGGGCATAATAAATACTGTACCATAGACAAGTCTAGTACATGTAGCTACAAGTTTCATCCCTACAAGACTCAGTGTTTCATTCAGGATGCTGGCTGGGGGAGATGGAGGAGGCTACACAGGCTTCTGTGACAGCAGAGAATAGTGGGGTAGAGGGGAAAGGGTCTCTTTCAGCAATATTTTAACATCCTTCTGATGGGAAATTGTCATAGTAAGTGTTGGATAAATGGGACACGAAGAAAAGAAAAACCTCCCTACTTGACTGAACAAGAAACAAGGGAATGGACTGCTAAGGACCCAGTCATGTCTTGCATCCTCAGATGCCTTATGTCTGCATGGCCTCACCAGATGCTGGACAAGGTGTACGAAACAAGAAGGAATGTACTCAGTTTCCTTGATGGATGTCTCCTCTGGGCATCCCGTGTCATTATTCCTCCTCCAGACCCACAGCTGATTTTAGATGAGCTTCATGAGACTCATTCTGGGACGAGGAAAATGAATGCCCTCACCTGGTCCTACATATGGTGACCTGGCATGGAGGCAGAGATTTGTACAACTGGTGAAAACCTGCCCAGTATGTCAGGAGTAGTTCTAGTTGGCAGTTGTTGATTAGTAGTCTAACGGAAAAAATGGAAGTGTGGTGGGTGTTAAACACGTCCCACTTCATGGAGGTGTGGTGGTTGCTCAGACATGCCCCAATTCTTGGAAGTGTGGTGAGTGCTTACAGATATAAACACTTCATGAAGATGTGATGGTGCCTAGACATGCCCCACTTCCTGGAGGTGCGGTGGATGTTAGACATGCCCCACTACCTGTGTGTTGTGCCACACTTCCTGGAGGTTGTTGGTGTTAGCTCCAATTCAGAAATGCCCCACTTTATGGAAATATGGTGGTTGCCTAGACGACCTACCTACACTATCATGCACCAGCCTAGACTACTATCGCTAGCCTACACTATCATGCACTAGCCTACATTACCATGCACTAGCCTACATTACCATGCACTAAACTTGTGTCAAACCTTGTGAAGGTTGTGTCAGAGAGTGTTGGAGAGAAATGTTAGGTGTTTGCGGATTACCCCAAAGCAGAGAGTGGTGAGGGGATATCTTTGGGCCCCTATAAATGGTGGCTGTTGTTGGCTGTTGTTGGCCTGTATGTACAACACATATCATGTCCATGACAAATAAGTATTGGGCATGATAAATACTGTACCATAGACAAGTCTAGTACATGTAGCTACAAGTTTCATCCCTACAAGACTCAGTGTTTCATTCAGGATGCTGGCTGGGGGAGATGGAGGAGGCTACACAAGCTTCTGTGACAGCAGAGAATAGTGGGGTAGAGGGGAGAGGGTCTCTTTCAGCAATATTATTTTTTTAACATCCTTCTGATGAAATTTTGGAAATTGTCATAGTAAGTGTTGGATAAATTAGCCTTGTGGGACACGAAGAAAAGAAAGACCTCCCTACTTGACTGAACCAGACTTCAGGGCTAAGCTTGAAGAGGTAGAGAAGGGCCTGACTGTTGATGTTGGTAACCATAGGGAGCAGCTGGTGCAGGGAACCTCTGTTGGAGGGCAGAACAGGAGGCTCCCGGAGGAAACTGGTGGTGGTTATGAGGATATATAATGAGTGCATAGTTCAGTGTAATAGCACACCTGCCTCGGGCATAATACATGCCTGATGCCTATTAAAAGCACACTAGTGTGTGTGTGTGTGTGTGTGTGTGTGTGAGCGAAGTGGAGTTGATCGACCTACATGCACCTCACATTTCTACAGGTAGTTTGGATGTCTGTGTGTAGATCTTTTGTGGTAGCCCGAGATGCATGCTCTTGTAAATAACAGTCACAGTCGTTAGACTACTAATCAACGACTGCCAACTAGAACTACTCCCGACATACTGGGCAGGTTTTCACCAGTTGTACAAATCTCTGCCTCCATGCCAGGTCACCATATGTAGGACCAGGTGAGGGCATTCATTTTCCTCGTCCCAGAATGAGTCTCATGAAGCTCATCTAAAATCAGCTGTGGGTCTGGAGGAGGAATAATGACACGGGATGCCCATAGGAGACATCCATCAAGGAAACTGAGTACATTCCTTCTTGTTTCGTACACCTTGTCCAGCTTCTGATGAGGCCATGCAGACATAAGGAATCTGAGGATGCAAGACATGACTGGGTCCTTAGCAGTCCATTCCTTGATGTTGGCAGCGGAAGCTGAAGTGGAAGATAGATGGTTCATCACTAAGACTAAGTCTTCTGGTTCATAATCACTGGAAGTAGTGACTAGGCTGGGCAGGTGACTGAGAGCGTCTGCTTCCAGCCTTTGTAGCAGATTGTGTAGTGGAATATTGACTGTGTAATTGCCCATCTTTGGATCCTAGATGATGCCATTTGTGGAACCTTGTTTCTCTCACCTCACAGTGACTTCAGTGGTTGATGATCAGATTCAATCACAAAGTGATGTCCCAGAAGGTAGCGGTGAAACTTTTTTTTACAGCAAACATGATGGTCAGATTATAGGGGTCTGGAGATGTAAGCAACTGGGCATTCCTGGTTGCCATCAAGAATGTGCGAGAGAACTGCTCCAATGCCATACTCAGAAGCCTCGCATGCCAAGACCGATGGCTTTGTGGTGTGGTAATGAGTAAGGAGTTAGTCTGCTTGTAAGGATTCCTTAGTAGCTTGGAAGGTTTGTTCTTGCTCAGGATCGCAATGTCACTTTTGTTTCTTGTTCGAGAGTTAAATTGAGCAAAATTTGCTATAGTAATTAATTAGCCCGAGAAATGATCGAAGTTGGGTCGTGTTCTTTGGTTGTGGGGCTTCTTTGATGCAAGAACTTTAATTTCTGTGGGGTGTAAGCATCTTTGTCAATTATGTGACCCAAGTATTCAATGCTAGGGCGTAAGAAAAAGCATTTTTCTCGGTTAAGACGTAGTCCAGTGGCTTCTAGATGTTTCAGGGCTTCTTCGAGGTTGTGTACATGTTCCTCCATGGCGGAACCAGTCGCAAGTATATCATCGAGGTAAACACTAATGCCATTAATGCCCTGCAGTAGTGTCTCCATATGTCGGTAAAAAATTGCTGGAGCAGATGCAACACCAAATGGTAAGTGTTTGAGATCTTTATGTGTGTTGATTGGCACTTTTGATCATCCAGGGGCAAATGGAAGTATGCATTGGATAGGTAGCTCACACACAAGAGGAGGAACACACGAATTACTTGCATCACATATTCATCATTAAATTGCTAGTGTGGTTGGCACAACATTCATTGATTTTGAATTCAGCTTTTTTCCTTTTTCTTTCTGATTGGATGTGCTTCTATTTTGGCATACATTGAGCACATTAAGTGACACAAAGAAAATAAGACAATGGAAAGATATCTCTACTTGACTGTAGCAGACTTCTCTCCTAACCTTGAAGAGGCGGAGCTCCAGGATGTTGGGGATGGTAGTATGGCAATGATGATGGGTAGTGATAGTGGGAAGCTTGGAAAAGGTGCCCTTGTTGAGGCGCAGAAGAGTAGGCTCCTTGTCTCTGCTGGTGGTCATCTGATAAACACACAACACATAATATCATGAGGATATATAATGAGTGCATAGTTCCATATAACAGCACACTTGCCTCGGGCATAATACAAGCCTCATACCTATTAAAGGCAAACTAATTGCTCATGCAGTGTCTGCCAGAGACACACACACAGAGAGTGTGAATGGTAATTGACTCGAACGCACTTTATATTTCAGTTTTTGTGTCTATGTCTAGCTATTTGTTCTAAGACGACTAGTTTGTGCTGGCTCCTACAGATTGCAAGCTAGAAGGTGAAGCACATGTTGGCATAAGTAGTGTGGTTAGTCATGTGCTCCATCGTGGTTACAACCCCCCCCCCCCCCCGTCCCCTTACCTGCCACCATTGTTGCACATGTGTATTCAGAGGACATTCATGTAGAGAGAGATGGACACACTTAAGTGTCATGACATCAAGTTCAATCAACTTCAACATGTGAGTGAAGTTCATGCATCCCAAATACACAACCAATATTATGGTTGGTAAGTGATCCAGTATGTGTCCCACTAGAGATATTGTCAAACTACTTCAGCCTGCCTCAACATAGTGTGATGTTGGTCCAGTCTATGTTCCCATAGAGCTATTGTCAACCTACTTCAACCTGCCTCAACCCAGTGTAATGTTGGTCCAGTGTGTGTGTTCCCATAGAGCTATTATCAACCTACTTCAACCTGCCTCAACCCAGTGTGATGTTGGTCCAGTGTGTTTCCCCATAGAGCTATTGTCAACGAGTTATTGTCAACATAATCAACTAAACACTGGCTATGTCTACCTGAGTAATACGGCCACCATGTGTAATGCAGCTATATATCACATGTGTAAGAGGCCACCATACACCTACAAAAACCATACACCTACAAAAACCACCTGTGTCATAAGGCCATCACCCCACAACACACGTGCCACTGTGCAATGAAGCTACAGTCATGCTACAAATACATGTGCTAAGAGCCTATCATACCTGCAATGAACACCTGTTTATAGGATTACCACACTTGCTTTGACCACCTATGTGATGAGGCTATCACACTACGACCACCTATGTGATGAGGCTACCACACCTACTATGACCACCTATGTGATGAGGCTACCACACCTACTAAGACCACCTATGTGATGAGGCTACCTCACCTACTATGACCACCTATGTGATGAGACTACCACACCTACTATGACCACCTATGTGATGAGGCTACCGTGATGAGGCCACCACACCTACTATGGCCACCTATGTGATGAGGCTACCACACCTACTAACACCACCTATGTGATGAGGCTACCACACCTACTATGACCACCTATGTGATGAGGCTACCACACCTACTATGACCACCTATGTGATGAGGCTACCACACCTACTATGACCACCTATGTGATGAGGCTACCTCACCTACTATGACCACCTATGTGATGAGGCTATCTCACCTACTATGACCACCTATGTGATGAGGCCACACCTACTATGACCACCTATGTGATGAGGCTACCTCACCTACTATGACCACCTATGTGATGAGGCTACCACACCTACTACGACCACCTATGCAGTGAGATGCCACTCACATGCCCACATATCATACAGACCTAATTGAATTGCTGACGACAAATATCTCTAATACATCTTCCTCCACACAGATAGCTCACAAATATGCTCCCCCCCCCCCCCCCCCCCCACCACCACCACCATCATGTTCAGAAATAACCAACAATACTGTGGAAAACATACCGTATAGAATCAGGCATATAAAAGCACGTTCTTATGGCAGTAAAGATCTACATACTGTATAGAAGAGCACGTGCTTATGGCAGTAAGGATCTACATACTGTATAGAATCAGGCACATGAGATAATGTGCTTATGTTAGTAAGGATCTACATACTCTATAGAATCAGGCATATAAGAGAACGTGCTTATGGCAGTAAGGATCTATGCCCTTTGTGGATATTAACAATGATGACCAAGCAATATTTGTTTAAGAACATCCATTAGGGACAGGAGAGGAGTTCAAGGATTGGTTGTACTGATGATGGCAGCTGTGCAATATTCCTGTGCAAATTTAGCTCAGTTGTTGCGTTGGTCATTTGTCCTAATGGTAGCCTTCATGTGGCTGGTGGGATGCTTGTCATGAATTAGTGGGGCACTAGTGCATGTTGTGGTGCTCCTCTAATTTCTGACAAGCAATCTAGGTTATCCAGGTACAGAGTCACATGACATTTAAATCCCCTTCTCTTTGTCTTATAGTTTACTATCATAGAAACTCTGAATTGTTAATAAGAATGGATCCATCCTACCACACTGAACGACTTACGTGCAACAGATATACCAGCACTGATAACCTCCACACTAAACATTGGTTGGGCTCTGTGCTTGGCAGCTACAGCAGGTGTGCAGTGTTCTTGGTGAGAGAAGTGTGGTTGCTCGTGTGTGGAAAGGCTCGTGTGTGGAAATGCCCTCTAGATAATAGTTTAGGCAGAACTAGTTTCCTTTAGAGTTTCCATCCAAATTCACTTTGCCTGACAGAACAAGAGTAAACACAGACAATAAGCACAGAGGATGTTGCTGGAGCATATTCTATCTAGGGCTGTAGGTGGCTCCACAGATACAGAAAGGAGAAAAAAGGGAACTCTCACCTCATACCAGAAGTAATGATGCCTCAGAAGCAGTCTGGATTAGGCATTCATTTTATATTCTGTACATGAATTAAGAGTTCTAGTCTCTCCCAAGCCAAGATCCAGAAATTGTATCAGCACCACTTCACTCTCTGAGCTGAAGATACAAAATTTGTTACCCAGTGAGAAAATGTAGCAGTGGAAGGAGTTTTCTCCACTTTTGTACATGAATTTCCTTCAAGTTTGCATCAGCAGTGGATTTACTTCAACATTACCTATATGCCTTGCTATCTCCTTAGCAATAAGTCCCTAGCAACCATATTTTATGTGGTAGCATTTGCATTGACAAACATTGTGGTTAGAGTTTGTTGCCATAGAAACAAACGAGAAAAACACAATTTATGCTCTGCTCACAATGAAGTGAATCTCATTTGAACTTGATATAAAAGTAGAAAAAATATTCCATAAAACTCATTTTCCACCCGCGCACTTGACCGAATACTTATGTTTTAACGCCTAATGAAGAAACTCGTTGCATAGAGTAGGGCTTCCTCCAGCCACTGGTGCTAATTTTAACTCATTAGCACTTTGCAATCTGGAGATATTTATGCAGAGAAATCAGGCATTCAGGTTTTGAAGTTCCCTCCACTTTATCTCCAGTAAATAAATTGTCTATCGTTATACCTATAAAAAAATTTTTTTTAGTATCAAAAGAGAGCACACCGAGGGACCTATCTTTTGAGCTATAATATATCAAGTCCATATAAAATTTACAGAATCCATGGAGCTATAAAGTAGTACCACATTTTTTTATTTTATTATTTTTTTATTTTATGCAACTGTCACCCCTTGTTGGGTTCCACTTCCCCTGTCATATTGTGATCCAGCCTTACGTGTTCCACTTCCCCTGTCATATTGTCATCCAGCCTTACGTGTTCCACTTCCCCTGTCATATTGTGATCCAGCCTTAAGTGTTCCACTTCCCCTGTCATATTGTGATCCAGCCTTAAGTGTTCCACTTCCCTTGTCATATTGTGATCCAGCCTTAAGTGTTCCACTTCCCCTGTCATATTATTGGGATCCAGCCTTACGAAAATATAAACTACTGTTAGAAACTTGGCTATTGCAGAAGAGTCCTGTACCTTGTGGCCATGGTGGAGGGTGCAGAGGTGGCTGGCCATGGGCTGTGTCTATATACACACATGTAATATACACATTATTACACCTGATTAGCACATGGAGTTGGCGAGCAATCGCACACTATCACACACTGTCCGTATACACTTTATGGAAACTTGAGAAGTAGTGGCTGAATATCAAGTGATCTCAGGCTAGTATTGCCAATTGTGTCATTCCTAATTGGCTACCACAGGCTTCCCTGCTTGCTTCTTTGTAGACTGGTAGCAGAATTGGCTAGTTATAGATGTTGTTTGATCTCCTTGAGCTTTTACCTCTGCACCAACAGAAAGCTGCACTCCATCACCAGTATACTCCATGGTGGCCCGTCTCAAAGGCAACAGGCGAGCAAGACACTTTGCACATTTCTTAATTGGATTTAGAGTTATTTTACTCCTTTATGAATCTCATTACAGCATTTCCTGTAGAATACTAGACACTTCCTGTAGTATACTAGACATGTGTGCAATAGCTAATGGCACACTATTGAGGGGTGAGGGGCCAAATAAATTCTCCGACCAAAACAGACAAACAAAACTTAACATTTGCTATATCAAGTAAGAACGCTGGAATAGAACTTATTTCTAATCCAGCATTGCATACCATTACGTTTTCTTGTGTTGTCCAGTTATGATGGAACGGAATGGAAAGACAGAGCACACAGTAGCTACAGTATCTGCTTACTCTAACATCCACTGTGCTAGACAACCAGAGCACACAGTAGCTATCTGCTTACTCGAACATCCAGGTGGTGCTAAACATCCACTTTGCTAGACAACCAGAGCACACAGTAGCTATCTGCTTACTCGAACATCCAGGTGGTGCTAAACATCCACTGTGCTAGACAACCAGAGCATACAGTAGCTATCTGCTTACTCGAACATCCAGGTGGTGCTAAACATCCACTGTGCTAGACAACCAGAGCACACAGTAGTAGCTATCTGCTTACTCGAACATCCAGGTGGTGCTAAACATCCACTGTGCTAGACAACCAGAGCACACAGTAGCTATCTGCTTACTCTAACAGCCAGGTGGTGCTAAACATCCACTGTGCTAGACAACCAGAGCACCACCTGGATGCTAGAGCAAGCTGGTAGCTACTGTGTGCTCTGTCCTTCCATTCCGTTCCATCATAACTGGTCAACACAAGAAAACGTAATGGTATGCAATGCTGGATTAGAAATAAGTTCTATTCCAGCGTTCTTACTTGATATAGCACATGTTAAGTTTTGTTTGTTTGTTTTGGTGGGAGGAGTTTATTTGGTTTTCTTTAGCCCCTCAATAGTGTGCCATACAATTTAGCTATTGGACACATTGTCTAGTATAACTACAGGAAGTGTCTACGATACTCTAGGGGTTGGCTTAACCATAGCCATTACCCTGGCCATGATCCTAGCCATTGCTCTGACCTTAACCATAGCCACTGCCCTGTCCCTAACCGTAGTCACTGCCCTGACACTAATCCCAGCCATCACCCTGACCTTGACCATAGCCATTGCCCTGGCCCTAACCCTAGCCACTGATTTGGCCCAAACCCAAGCCACTGCCCTTGCCCTATCCACTGCCCTGTCCCTAACCCTAGCCACTGCCCTGGCCCTAACCCTAGCTACTGCCATGCCTAACCTAGCCACTGCACTCACTGACCCTAACCCTAGTCATTGCCCACCCTAGTCTTAATCCTAGACTTTGCTCTGGCCCTAACACTAATCACTGCTCTGGGCCCCAAACTAGCCAGCCTGTTCTGGCCCTAATCCTAGTCATTGCCTTGGCCCTAACCTCAGCTAGTTTCTGAATCTGGGAACTGGAATTGGGACAGAGATACCAAAGTGAAAGCACAAGGGCTGAAAGCTTCACTTTCTTTATTTCAAAATATTGCTGTATTCATCATAACAAAGAACAGCCTATCAACCAATAGCGCATCATCACGCGTCAAATATCCGAAAGTGAACGGAGGAAAGCGGTAGTGTTGGTGTGAAGAAGCGCGAGAGAGTTTGTAGGCTCTATTTGCACTGAGATAAGTCTTTTTCAGTGATTTATGGAGCTATATTCTAGCCTTTCATTTCATAGCTATGCCTCGGAAGGGTTTGAGAAAACGCTTGTCTAGGCGAAAGTCTCAACCATCGCCGTCATCATCTAGCAACCCAGCTCCTAGGTCATTAGTAAAGCGAAAACAATGGACTTACCAGCAAATGGAAGCAGCAATGAAGGCAGTTGAAGGAGGCCAAGGGATACATAAAGCAGCTGGCGATCATGGGGTCCCTGTATCCACTTTGCAGAATCGAGTAAGTGGCAGAGCAAAACATGGTGACAAACCCGGGGCCTAGGCCATACCTATGTTGCCAGGAGGAACATGAACTTGGCTCCTTTTTGAAGCAGTGTGCAACTGTAGGCTATGGTAAAACAAGAAAGGCATATAGCAGAGTATGTTGCCAGAGAGAAGGGTTTGCTGAAAAAAGATTACATTACTCATGGGTGGTGGAATAGATTTATTGACCGCATGGTGATTTGTCACTCAGAAGAAGTGATACCACTGCTCATGTTCGAATGACGCCATTAACAAGGAAATGATGGAGCAATACTTCTCCCTGCTCAAAGATGTTCTTGATAAACATAATCTGCATTCAAAACCGGCTCAGATATATGACGTTGATGAGAGTGGTGTGCCATTCGATTACAAAGTCCCTGATATTGTTGCTAAGACTGCGTCCAAGAAAATTTGATGTAGGCTGTCTGGCAAGAAGGGGCAAGTTACAGTGGTAGCTTATGCTAGTGCAGTTGGTCAAGCAATTCCGCCAATGATAATTTTTTATGCTCGAAATCTCAACTATGCATGGACGAAAGATGAGGTTCCGGGAACTCGGTATGGGTTAAGTAACAATGACTGCATCAATACGAACTTATTCGAAGGATTTGGTTGAACACTCCTATCAATTTACAGTTCCTGGGCGCCCCCTTTTGTTGCTTCTCGATGGGCATAGCACACATTATCAGCCTGATGTAGTTAGATTTTGCAAGGGAACATGATATTATCATGTTATGTTTAACCTCCCCATATCACCCACGAATCTCAGCCACTGGATAGTGGTGTATTCAAGCCCCTCAAGAGCAAATGGACTGAAGGTGTCATTAATATTTCCATAAGTACCCTGGGAAAGTGATAAGATTCAATTCTCAAGATATCTTCAACTGCAAATAGCAGGATAACTGACTTGCGATCTTGAAAAGTCAGCAGTAAGCCACCAGCTTCACTTGAAAGATCCCCTGACTCTTGATGAAGATGCTGAAGTGTAACAATTAGCCCTTTCAGACACTAAACAACAGCTTTCACTGCTCTACAATGGGAAGTCCATCTTGTATCTCCTGCCCTTACCAATGCCAAATCAGGTTCTTGAAGTGCCTCTTGAACTTCTTTGAGTGCATGAGTCTTCTTGGGACTAACATGCCACAAGCTATTCATTGCAGAGAATATATAACTGTTTAAGAGGCTTAAATTTTTCTGATGATTGAACACAGGCAAGCTGCAAAAGGTGGCATCGATAGTGAACATATGTTGCTTCATCACATTTCTCATTCTTCATTCGAGCCTGAACTCCAGATATGTGACCAAACATATTGATAGCTCGGCCAGCCAAACAACTTTTGGAGAAGTCAATCCCTCTGCTTTCAAGAATGGAGATAATACCACCTGTTATAACTTCTGCAGTTTCATCTGGAACATTCTGTATATCCAGAAGCATTCATTTGTGCAGCCAGCAGTAGTAAGGTACCGCATACATACAGATAGATAGCTCAGTACGATTTTTCATATATATCTGTTGCTTCATCACCCATTATTGACAAAAATGGGGAGCCAGATATTTCATTCACTGTTTTGCTGTCTATGTACTCTCCAATACTTTTTACCATTTCCAGAGAGGTTGCTAAAGACTTGTATGTAGCATTTTTTGCCCTTATCTTCTGCCAATTTGCTAGATGATTGATTTCATCTAGATCAGTGCAAAGTTCAATCAAACTTTCATACTTTGTTGTGTGAGCAACTTCGTTTTTCATTAGCCAGTATGCTACTGTTACATACTTACTGAGCATAAGTAGGTTTTCCGATTTTTCTGCATTACTGGAACACTGAAGTTGAATAAATACTGATCCTCTTCTTTCTACTTCATGAATTACACATTTCAGCCTGAGAAACAGCTTGCATGTGTGAATTTGATAATTGATGTTTCAAAAGCTTATTATTCTTGGCTGAAGATCCTGTTGCCTTGCTCCATTTTGTCCATCAGAACCTTTAGGTAGACCATGGCTACCACAATAGAGCTGCTTGCAAAAATTATAGAAGGCTCCTCTTCCACTTCCGTCAGAAACCAACCAAGGATGCTTAGTACTGTATCTGTACACTATGGATTTGGATTTGGCTACTTTCTTCACCATAGGTGGTGCCAATTCATGTTGATCACCATCATCACTAGTTACCTGTAGATCACTTGTGAATGAAGTATAGTCCATTGAATCCTGTGCTTCAGAGCTACACTGAACACTTCCATTCTGGTTAGACTCAGAACAACTACTAACCCAAAGAGATAGGTTTCTTTGTGCCATAACCACTAGCTAAATCTTAGATGACTAATGCTCTATTCAGAAAAACTTGGCACATTATAATTTGTGGTTAATTATAATGTGTGGTTAACACCTTTCATGAGAATGGCCTTTCTATTATCTTATCTTTTGAATATATTATGGGGGGAATTGCAAGTTTTTTTGGGGGATCTCCCCCCCCTAACAGCCCTGGATAAAACACTAACAGCCGCCCCATTGATTTAGCTCCCTCTGGAGTAAGTGGGTAGAGGAATAGTTAACTTTGGAGTTTGGAAGAGAGAGTATTTGAGAGAAGATGGAAAGTGGCAGGTCATGATTATTAGGCACTAAAGCAGGAGGGCACTAAAGCAGGAGTATGGCGTGCTATGAATAAGGAATACAGGTGCATTATTCAAGTACACTCTACACAGTAGTTGGCCACCCCATAGCTGCACCCACCTCAAACTTCCCAACCAGCCATGGATTTCCTGGTGTATCTGAGGTCGGATTTAGAGATGCTCCATGGATTTTAAAAAACCCCATTATTGACAAGACTGACCGTAGACAATATGTAATTGACTTCTGAAGAGAAGCCTGCTGAAAAGCTGTGGATGAAATTGCTAGGCCATTCTTGAAGGAGGATATCATGTTTATAGAGCTATTGGAAAGCCCAGAGATGAGGGATTGTGAAAGAAAGCATTAACTAAGAGATTGCTACAGTAGCTAGCAGTGGAAGAAGATGCATCAATACAGGACACTTCTAGGAAAGTGCCAGCTGTTCACTTCTCTGAACTTGTAGGAGTCGGCTCTCTTCTCTGCCCTGCCTAGTGTGGTTACACGAGCCATAGCTAACACATAATCCAGCTATTGTATGATTAAGATTTAAATCTTTTACTGTAGAACTACGAAAATTTATCAACTACAAGGAAGAATCCCAGATTTATGGTGGCTAATTGATTAGCTATACCACAATTATTTTAATAAAGCTGGGAGGGCAGTTTGAATGCATTCTTGGTGGGTAGGCATGGAGCTCAAGGAACTGACTTCCTCTGAAAGTCACTACTCTACTTGTCTTACATCTCTACTGACTGTTCTTACAATACCTAGCTTACCTCTTCTTCTTCGGAGCTGTGTGCATGAAGGATGCTTGGATGAAGTGTCTGGTTCCATCATCTGCTGCTGCAGACTCTTGCTGGACTTGACTCTGCATGCCTCTCTCCATGGCAGTTGTCTGTTTCTTCCCAAAGCACAGCGACCTCAAAGAATGGTAAAAGTGCATCTTCTGCGGCTATATATATATTATCTGGCTCTTGTGGCATTGGATGTCATACAAGACAGGAATTTGACAGTGTAGACTAAATTCAGTATTGAAACAATGATTAAAACATATTGCTGTTAATAGGTAAAGGGTCTTGTAAATATTTGTGGTCTGCAATAGTGAATCCACTTTTTGGGGGACAAGTCTCGAATAGATTTTTAATTGCAGTCCATCACCTCCTTCAAGAAGTCGCTCGGGATAACTAAAATATTTAGAAGCCGAGAGTTTAGGGATTGTGAAAGAGAGCATTAACTAAGAGATTGTTACAGTAGCTAGCAGTGGAAGAAGATGCATCAATACAGGACACTTCTTAAGAAAGTGCCAAAGCTGTTCACTTCTCTGAACTTCAAATATCTTAGAAAAGAGGTATTTCCAGCACTTCTAGGAGCCAGCTCACTTCTCTGCCCTGCCTGGTGTGTCTGCACGAGCCATAGCTAACACATAATACAACCATTTTATAATTAACATTTAAATCTTGACTATAGGACTACAAAAAGTTATCAACATTGAAGAATCCCAGATTTATGGTAGTTAAGTTAATTAATCCAGATTTACGGTAGCTAAGTTAATTAGCAATGCTACAATTATTTTAATAAATCTGGGACGGCAGTTTGAATGCATCTTTGGGGGTAGGCTGGAGCTCAAATAACTGACTACCTCTGAGAGGCACTACTCTATCTGTCTCACATCTCTACTGACTGCTCTTACAATACCTAGCTTACCTCTTCTTCTTCGGAGCTGCTGTGTTTAGTGTGCATGAAGGATGCTTGGATGAAGTGTCTGGTTCCATCATCTGCTACTGCAGACTCTTGCTGGACTTGACTCTGCACGCCTCTCTCCATGGCAGTTGTCTGTTTCTTCCCAAAGCACAGCGAACTCAAAAAATGGTAAAAGTGCATCTTCCGTAGCTATATAACAATATACAGAAGACGTAGAGGTGTGGCTATGGAATACCTATAGGTGTGGCTATGGATTTTTCCTAAAGAAACCCCACCAGGTTAAGATACTACTGTGTATGGTCTCGATTTGGCAACTTCTAAACTCTACTTTTACTGATTACACTTCCTGTTGCTACACAGATCTTAATTCATTTTTCTTGGAGGGAAGAGGGGATTTCCAGCACTGTAGTGAGTCTTGAACTGACAGGATATAAGCTATAGAAATTTGGCAATGTAGACTAAACTCAGCAAGACCCTTTCCCAATGATTATCAAAGTACATGTAATGCCGATTAAATATTTATAGGTAAAGTGTCCTGTAAATATTTGTGGTCTGCACCATTTATTTACATTATTTTTTTTACTAGTCACTCCAATACATTTAGTTCATCACCTCCTTCAAGAAGTCGCTCGGGATAACTAAATATTTGGAAGAGGGATTGTGGGGAGCATTAACTAAGGGTTTGCTACAGTAGCTATATAGCAGTGGAAGAAAATACATCAATACAGGACACTTCCTAGGATAGTGCCAAAGCTGTTCACTTCTCTGAACTTTAGGAGAGAGATTTCCAGCACTTCTAGGAGCCTGCTCTTTTCTCTGCCATACTGGTGTGGTTGCACAAGCCATAGCTAATGCATAATCCAACTATTTTATAATTAACATTTAAATCTTGGACTATGAAAATTTATCAACATTGAAAAATCCCAGATTTATGGTAGCTAATTAATTAGCTAATTAAGCTGGGAGGGTAATTTTAAATTCTTAGTGGTAGGCACTAGCACTAGCTACTCTACCTGTCTCACATCTCTTATTGACTGCTCTTAGCTTACCTCTTCTTTTTCGAGCTGCTGTGTTTAGTGTGCATGAAGGATGCTTGGATAAAGTGTCTGGTTCCATCATCCGCTGCTGCAGACTCTTGCTGGACTGGTTTGTAGCTTTGCAAGGTGGTTGGGTTTCATAATTTAATCTTCATATTGCTAAGCCATCAGGTTACAAAACAGTATTGAACTATGTATATAACAGTAACTATAAGTATCTATATTATAAATCAACAGTACTTAATTGATTAAAATAATATCCACATTATTAAGTTATGAGTGTCCCGCTACTCAAGGAGGGGGGGGAGGGGACCAAAGATCATTCCTCAGTTCACCATATAACAGTTCCTTTCACCTCTGACCACTTCCCTACCCAATACATAACACACTCGCCCACCTCCTGCATCACTGCATCACTTACTCCCTCCACATCTTTCCCCAAAAGCAATGCAACCTTTCCATCCTTACCCACTCTTCTAAATTCATCCAGCCACTATCCTGCCCCTACAATTCTGCACACCTCATCAGTAACCGCCGATCCTTCTCAAATTCCCTGAACATCAGCAAGGAATATTCCACATCTTCCCCTGCTCCACTATCACACATGATACACCTCTCATCCCTAACTATCCCACATCTCTTCTTATCCTCTAACAACCCAGCTGATGCAGTCCTCAGTCGAAATTGCAACCGCACACCTTCCTGACCATGCATGGACCTCACATACCTCTCCATCCCTGCACCATTCTTTGCCGATTTATAAAAATTCTGCGTACTCTTGCCATTTATTTCCTCCTCTCAACAATCCTTCTCATTTCTCACCTTCACTTTCC
Source organism: Cladorhizidae sp. MBARI D1340-BT2 (assembly GCA_028752905.1). Lineage (NCBI taxonomy): Eukaryota > Metazoa > Porifera > Demospongiae > Poecilosclerida > Cladorhizidae > Cladorhizidae sp. MBARI D1340-BT2. The sequence continues at coordinate 31,476,144 of JAQNBH010000015.1, forward strand.
CCTTCCACTTGCACACTGACCCAACCTCATTGTTTATCTCGTATTTTCGACTCAAAATCTGATATTCTTCCCACCATCCAATTCCTCCATCCTCTCTAAACAACTATTTTTTATCAATCTGCTCTGTTCCAACACCTCTAATCTTTTACCAAACAAAACCTTTATCTCTTCCCGCCTCTCCTCCAGCTTCTTCCCCACGCCATATCTCCCCATATTGCCACTCCTGCTACTGCCCCCAACAGTCTCCTACCTACTCTCATCTGTGCTGACTCCAACTTCTTGCAAACATTACATCCTCCTGTCCACCACACCTCGGCTGCATGCTCCATACTAGGTCTCACTAGAAGCTCCAACACCATTCTTCCTCTGTCCACTTCCACCTGCCCATTCACTCTACTCATCCATATCACCTTTCCAACCCACTCTTCTGCCTTCTTTGCCATCTTCTCGAACTGGATGTTACCCCTTAGCTTCCTATCAAACCATACTCCCTAGTACTTGAATTCTTTGACCTCTTCCAATATCTCCTCACCAATCCTCCAATGCACTCCTGCTTCCTTCTTCCCTACTACCATGACCTTGCTCTTCTTACTATTAAACTTCATCTTCCACCTTAACACATACACCTGTACCACATCCAACATAGCTTGCAGTTCCACCCTTGAGTCAGCCAGAAGAACAACATCTGCTTACATAAGTGCCCCACACCAACAGCCTTCCATAATTGACTCCTAGCTCAGCTCTCTCCAACTCCTCTGCCATTCCCATCAAATAAATATTGAAAGGAAGTGGAGATCCCTGCCTAACACAAGTGAACCACCTTGACCTCCTTTCGTTCAATATCACCGTCGTCTCCACCCAACTATACAATCCTACACAGGTCCTCACAAGTTTCTGCTCTACTCCATACTGCCTCAACTTCTGCCACAGTCCCTTCCTCCACACACTGTCATATGCCTTACTTATGTCCAGGAAAGCCAGATATGAAGCTTTCTTCTCACTCTTCCTAACTTCACAAACTCCCCTTAACACCAACCACTTGTCTGAACATCTCCTCCAGCTCCTAAATCCTCCTTGTGCTTCTGTCAAAATCCTATCTCAGCGAACACTCCCAACCTCCTCGCCAACACTCTCGCCAACACCTTCACCACACTACAACACAATGAGATTCCTCTATAATTACCTACTTCATCCTCGTCGCCATCCTTGTGGAGAGGTACTAGCAAACTCCTCTTCCAGTCCACTGGCAGCATTCAATTGTCATCAACACATTCATCACCTGCACCATCACCTCCAGAACCTTCTACCTCCATACATTAGCATCTCATTCAACATTCCATCAGGGCCTGGAGTCTTTCCTCTCTTCAAGCACTTCATTACCTCTACTACTTCTTCCCAAACGTACTTCTTCAGACATACCCATGCAGCTCATGCCCACCCACTTCTCCTATCTCTAATTCTTGTACTGTGGCATCTTCTTTTTTCCTCTCAGCTCTTCTCAGTATTTTGCCATCACCTCCAACACCTCATCTTCCTCCTCCACCATCCTTCCCTCATCTTTTACTCCTTTTATCCTTCCTCTTTGTTCTTAAATCATTCCAAAACAGCTTACAAAGAATCCCACCCTGCTCTCTCGTCTTCTTTATAGTTCTCTTCCTCAATTCCTTCTTCTCTTTCCTAATAGTCTTTTTCACATCCTTTCTTGCTTCTCTATAGTCCCATACAAGATATGCTAACCACACCCATGGATGCCAGATGGGACCCAACAGTATAAAAACAAACTATCCATAATGTTATATATCATAGTTACCAACTTTTTCAAACCATTTAAAGTGAGATGTGCGTTTTGTTGTGTTGAATGATTTACTAGGATGTATTACAGCTACAAATTTGCAGAACTTTTTGGGGGTTGGTTGCTGCATAGTGCATAGTAAGATTGTAAATGTGTTTAAAGCTTTGAATATTGAAAATGAAGAATATTGAAAAAATGTGATATGAAATACTTTACAGTATCTTAGTCAAATCCCTTTCTTGAGATGCTCTCTATTGTATTTAGTTGTGGCTTTCTTGGCTTCTTTCAATAAAAGAAGTATTCCTTTGCGTTTAGTGCTTTTGTTGAAATAGCTATATTATATCTCATGATCTTCAATATCAAATCCTGCTACATCACTAAAAGCATCAAGATGAGACAAATCAGGATGTTGGTTTGGAGGAGACACTAGACTCAGTGTTTCATACAGGATGTTGGTTTGGGGGAGATGGAGGAGACACTAGACTCAGTGTTTCATACAGGATGTTGGTTTGGGGGAGATGGAGGAGACACTAGACTCAGTGTTTCATACAGGATGTTGGTTTGAGGGAGATGGAGGAGACACTAGACTGTGTTTCATACAGGATGTTGGTTTGGGGGAGATGGAGGAGACACTAGACTCAGTGTTTCATACAGGATGTTGGTTTGAGGGAGATGGAGGAGACACTAGACTGTGTTTCATACAGGATGTTGGTTTGGGGGAGATGGAGGAGACACTAGACCCAGTGTTACATACAGGATGTTGGTTTGGGGGAGATGGAGGAGACACTAGACTCAAGTGTTCATACCGGATGTTGGTTTGGGGGAGATGGAGGAGACACTAGACTCAGTGTTTCATACAGGAGGTTGGTTTGGGGGAGATGGAGGAGGCACTAGACTCAGTATTCATACAGGAGGTTGGTTTGGGGGAGATGGAGGAGACACTAGACTCAGGGGGTGATGAAGGAGAGAACCTGGGCCACTAGACCATTGGTTCACAACGTGGGGATGAATTACCCGCTGGGGGTGAGTTTTGTACTGTCTTACAAACAGTGTAATGACTGATGTAATGAATATTATTTAGTGAGTGTTATAATTTAGACCTGTCTAGATTAAGGTTTAACTTAACTTGACTCTGGTTGATTAAGAGATGAAGTCATTCTATATGAGCTAGGTGCACTTACTTAACTTTACCTTATTAGGAACTATTTAGCTTTATTAGATCATTAGTGTTTTTGTGTATGAATAATGTGATGTGCATACTTAATTCAGACTAGAACTTCTCTACACTTTAAGTTATCGTATATAGTCAGTTAGTGTTTGTTTTTCTGGTTTACAATTAAATTATATTGGCCCACTCTCTTGAGTTTGTTCTACGTCGATGGCAGACTGTGAGTGTCAGAGCTTCTCAGAGGATTCTCAGAGGATTCATTATTTTTTCCACAGATACAAAAGTTTTAATGGCTAGCAATTTAATGGCTAGCAAGATGCGAAAAATAGCTCTATCTAAAATGTTGTAAGAAGCAGAATCTTCCTGGGGGCTCCTCCCAATACTCTCCTGAAGTATTTTGAATGTTCTGCTGACTCGACAAACATTTCTACCAAGTAAATAAAAATGCAGATTAACTTCAAGAAATTACCGAGCGAAGCAGATATGGAATGAGACTGTCACACTTCATGGAGGTGTGATGTGTGCTTAAACATGCCCCACTTCTTGGAGGTGTGTTGGGTACCTAGATATGCCTCACTTCATTGAGGTGCGGTTGTAGATTAAACAAAACCACTTCATGGAAGTGTGGTGGGTGTTAAACACGTCCCACTTCATGGAGGTGTGGTGGTTGCTCAGACATGCCCCAATTCTTGGAAGTGTGGTGAGTGCTTACAGATATAAACACTTCATGAAGATGTGATGGTGCCTAGACATGCCCCACTTCCTGGAGGTGCGGTGGGTGTTAGACATGCCCCACTTCCTGGAGGTGCGGTGGGTGTTAGACATGCCCCACTACCTGTGTGTTGTGCCCCACTTCCTGGAGGTTGTTGGTGTTAGCTCCAATTCAGAAATGCCCCACTTTATGGAAATATGGTGGTTGCCTAGACGACCTACCTACACTATCATGCACCAGCCTAGACTACTATCGCTAGCCTACACTACCATGCACTAGCCTACACTATCATGCACTAGCCTACATTACCATGCACTAGCCTACATTACCATGCACTAGCCTACATTACCATGCACTAAACTTGTGTCAAACCTTGTGAAGGTTGTGTCAGAGAGTGTTGGAGAGAAATGTTAGGTGTTTGCGGATTACCCCAAAGCAGAGAGTGGTGAGGGGATATCTTTGGGCCCCTATAAAAGGTGGCTGTTGTTGGCCTGTATGTACCACATATCATGTCCATGACAAATAAGTATTGGGCATGATAAATACTGTACCATAGACAAGTCTAGTACATGTAGCTACAAGTTTCATCCCTACAAGACTCAGTGTTTCATTCAGGATGCTGGCTGGGGGAGATGGAGGAGGCTACACAAGCTTCTGTGACAGCAGAGAATAGTGGGGTAGATGGGAGAGGGTCTCTTTCAGCAATTTTTTTTTTAAACATCCTTCTGATGAAATTTTGGAAATTGTCATAGTAAGTGTTGGATAAATTAGCCTTGTGGGACACGAAGAAAAGAAAGACCTCCCTACTTGACTGAACCAGACTTCAGGGCTAAGCTTGAAGAGGTAGAGAAGGGCCTGACTGTTGATGTTGGTAACCATAGGGAGCAGCTGGTGCAGGGAACCTCTGTTGGAGGGCAGAACAGGAGGCTCCCGGAGGAAACTGGTGGTGGTTATGAGGATCTATAATGAGAGCATAGTTCAGTGTAATAGCACACCTGCCTCGGGCATAATACATACCTGATGCCTATTAAAAGCACACTAGTGTGTGTGTGTGTGTGTGTGTGTGTGTGTGTGTGTGTGTGAGCGAAGTGGAGTTGATCGACCTACATGCACCTCACATTTCTACAGGTAGTTTGGATGTCTGTGTGTAGATCTTTTGTGGTAGCCCGAGATGCATGCTCTTGTAAATAACAGTCACAGTCGTTAGACTACTAATCAACGACTGCCAACTAGAACTGCCAACTAGAACTACTCCCGACATACTGGGCAGGTTTTCACTAGTTGTACAAATCTCTGCCTCCATGCCAGGTCACCATATGTAGGACCAGGTGAGGGCATTCATTTTCCTCGTCCCAGAATGAGTCTCATGAAGCTCATCTAAAATCAGCTGTGGGTCTGGAGGAGGAATAATGACACGGGATGCCCAGAGGAGACATCCATCAAGGAAACTGAGTACATTACTTCTTGTTTCGTACACCTTGTCCAGCTTCTGATGAGGCCATGCAGACATAAGGCATCTGAGGATGCAAGACATGACTGGGTCCTTAGCAGTCCATTCCCTTGATGTTGGCAGCAGAAGATGAAGTGGTAGATAGATGGTTCATCACTAAGACTAAGTCTTCTGGTTCATAATCACTGGAAGTAGTGACTGGGCTGGGCAGGTGACTGAGAGCGTCTGCTTCCAGCCTTTGTAGCAGATTGTGTAGTGGAATATTGACTGTGTAATTGCCCATCTTTGGATCTTAGATGATGCCATTTGTGGAACCTTCTTTCTCTCACCTCACAGTGACTTCAGTGGTTGATGATCAGATTCAATCACAAAGTGATGTCCCAGAAGGTAGCGGTGAAACTTTTTTTTACAGCAAACATGATGGTCAGATTATAGGGGTCTGGAGATGTAAGCAACTGGGCATTCCTGGTTGCCATCAAGAATGTGCGAGAGAACTGCTCCAATGCCATACTCGGAAGCCTCGCATGCCTAGACCGATGGCTTTGTGGTGTGGTAATGAGTAAGGAGTTAGTCTGCTTGTAAGGATTCCTTAGTAGCTTGGAAGGGTTGTTCTTGCTCAGGATCGCAATGTCACTTTTGTTTCTTGTTCGAGAGTTAAATTGAGCAAAATTTGCTATAGTAATTAATTAGCCCGAGAAATGATCGAAGTTGGGTCGTGTTCTTTGGTTGTGGGGCTTCTTTGATGCAAGAACTTTAATTTCTGTACGGTGTAAGCATCTTTGTCAATTATGTGACCCAAGTATTCGATGCTAGGGCGTAGGAAAAAGCATTTTTCTCGGTTAAGACGTAGTCCAGTGGCTTCTAGCTGTTTCAGGGCTTCTTCGAGGTTGTGTACATGTTCCTCCGTGGCGGAACCAGTCGCAAGTATATCATCGAGGTAAACACTAATGCCATTAATGCCCTGCAGTAGTGTCTCCATATGTCGGTAAAAAATTGCTGGAGCAGATGCAACACCAAATGGTAAGTGTTTGAGATCTTTATGTGTGTTGATTGGCACTTTTGATCATCCAGGGGCAAATGGAAGTATGCATTGGATAGGTAGCTCACACACAAGAGGAGGAACACACGAATTACTTGCATCACATATTCATCATTAAATTGCTAGTGTGGTTGGCACAACATTCATTGATTTTGAATTCAGCTTTTTTCCTTTTTCTTTCTGATTGGATGTGCTTCTATTTTGGCATACATTGAGCACATTAAGTGACACAAAGAAAACAAGACAATGGAAAGATATCTCTACTTGACTGTAGCAGACTTCTCTCCTAACCTTGAAGAGGCGGAGCTCCAGGATGCTGGGGATGGTAGTATGGCAATGATGATGGGTAGTGATAGTGGGAAGCTTGGAAAAGGTGCCCTTGTTGAGGCGCAGAAGAGTAGGCTCCTTGTCTCTGCTGGTGGTCATCTGATAAACACACAACACATAATATCATGAGGATATATAATGAGTGCATAGTTCCATATAACAGCACACTTGCCTCGGGCATAATACAAGCCTCATACCTATTAAAGGCAAACTAATTGCTCATGCAGTGTCTGCCAGAGACACATGCACAGAGAGTGTGAATGGTAATTGACTCGAACGCACTTTATATTTCAGTTTGTGTGTCTATGTCTAGCTATTTGTTCTAAGACGACTAGTTTATGCTGGCTCCTACAGATTGCAAGCTAGAAGGTGAAGCACATGTTGGCATAAACCCCCCCCCCCCCTTACCTGCCACCATTGTTGCACATGTGTATTCAGAGGACATTCATGTAGAGAGAGTTGGACACACTTAAGTGTCATGACATCAAGTTCAATCAACTTCAACATGTGAGTGAAGTTCATGCATCCCAAATACACAACCAATATTATGGTTGGTAAGTGATCCAGTATGTGTCCCCCTAGAGATATTGTCAAACTACTTCAGCCTGCCTCAACATAGTGTGATGTTGGTCCAGTCTATGTTCCCATAGAGCTATTGTCAACCTACTTCAACCTGCCTCAACCCAGTGTAATGTTGGTCCAGTGTGTTTCCCCATAGAGCTATTGTCAACGAGTTATTGTCAACATAATCAACTAAACACTGGCTATGTCTACCTGAGTAATACGGCCACCATGTGTAATGCAGCTATATATCACATGTGTAAGAGGCCACAATACACCTACAAAAACCATACACCTACAAAAACCACCTGTGTCATAAGGCCATCACCCCACAACACACGTGCCACTGTGCAATGAAGCTACAGTCATGCTACAAATACATGTGCTAAGAGCCTCCCATACCTGCAATGAACACCTGTTTATAGGATTACCACACTTGCTTTGACCACCTATGTGATGAGGCTACCACACCTACTATGACCACCTATGTGATTAGGCTACCACACCTACTATGACCACCTATGTGATGAGGCTACCACACCTACTATGACCACCTATGTGATGAGGCTACCACACCTACTATGACCACCTATGTGATGAGGCTACCACACCTACTATGACCACCTATGTGATGAGGCCACACCCACTATGACCACCTATGTGATGAGGCTACCTCACCTACTATGACCACCTATGTGATGAGGCTACCTCACCTACTATGACCACCTAGGTGATGAGGCTACCTCACCTACTAACACCACCTATGTGATGAGGCCACACCTACTATGACCACCTATGTGATGAGGCCACACACGACCACCTATGTGATGAGACTACCACACCTACTATGACCACCTATGTGATGAGGCTACCTCACCTACTAACACCACCTATGTGATGAGGCCACACCTACTATGACCACGTATGTGATGAGGCTACCACACCTACTACGACCACCTATGTGATGAGGCTACCACACCTACTATGACCACCTATGTGATGAGGCTACCACACCTACTATGACCACCTATGTGATGAGGCTACCTCACCTACTATGACCACCTATGTGATTAGGCTACCACACCTACTATGACCACCTATGTGATGAGGCTACCACACCTACTATGACCACCTATGTGATGAGGCTACCACACCTACTATGACCACCTATGTGATGAGGCTACCTCACCTACTATGACCAACTATGTGATGAGGCTACCACTCCTACTATGACCACCTATGTGATGAGGCTACCACACCTACTATGACCACCTATGTGATGAGGCTACCACACCTACTATGACCACCTATGTGATGAGGCCACACCTACTATGACCACCTATGTGATGAGGCTACCTTACCTACTATGACCACCTATGTGATGAGGCTACCTCACCTACTATGACCACCTATGTGATGAGGCTACCTCACCTACTATGACTACCTATGTACCTCACCTACTACGACCACCTATGTGATGAGGCTACCACACCTACTACGACCACCTATGCAGTGAGATGCCACTCACATGCCCACATATCATACAGACCTAATTGAATTGCTGACGACAAATATCTCTAATACATCTTCCTCCACACAGATAGCTCACAAATATGCTCCCCCCCCCCCCCCCCCCCCACCACCATCATGTTCAGAAATAACCAACAATACTGTGGAAAACATACCGTATAGAATCAGGCATATAAAAGCACGTTCTTATGGCAGTAAAGATCTACATACTGTATAGAAGAGCACGTGCTTATGGCAGTAAGGATCTACATACTGTATAGAATCAGGCACATGAGATAATGTGCTTATGTTAGTAAGGATCTACATACTCTATAGAATCAGGCATATAAGAGAACGTGCTTATGGCAGTAAGGATCTATGCCCTTTGTGGATATTAACAATGATGACCAAGCAATATTTGTTTAAGAACATCCATTAGGGACAGGAGAGGAGTTCAAGGATTGGTTGTACTGATGATGGCAGCTGTGCAATATTCCAGTGCAAATTTAGCTCAGTTGTTGCGTTGGTCATTTGTCCTTATGGTAGCCTTCATGTGGCTGGTGGGATGCTTGTCATGAATTAGTGGGGCACTAGTGCATGTTGTGGTGCTCCTCTAATTTCTGACAAGCAATCTAGGGTATCCAGGTACAGAGTCACATGACATTTAAATCCCCTACTCTTTGTCTTATAGTTTACTATCATAGAAACTCTGAATTGTTAATAAGAATGGATCCATCCTACCACACTGAACGACTTACGTGCAACAGATATACCAGCACTGATAACCTCCACACTAAACATTGGTTGGGCTCTGTGCTTGGCAGCTACAGCAGGTGTGCAGTGTTCTTGGTGAGAGAAGTGTGGTTGCTCGTGTGTGGAAAGGCTCGTGTGTGGAAATGCCCTCTAGATAATAGTTTAGGCAGAACTAGTTTCCTTTAGAGTTTCCATCCAAATTCACTTTGCCTGACAGAACAAGAGTAAACACAGACAATAAGCACAGAGGATGTTGCTGGAGCATATTCTATCTAGGGCTGTAGGTGGCTCCACAGATACAGAAAGGAGAAAAAAGGGAACTCTCACCTCATACCAGAAGTAATGATGCCTCAGAAGCAGTCTGGATTAGGCATTCATTTTATATTCTGTACATGAATTAAGAGTTCTAGTCTCTCCTAAGCCAAGATCCAGAAATTGTATCGGTACCACTTCACTCTCTGAGCTGAAGATACAAAATTTGCTACCCAGTGAGAAAATGTAGCAGTGGAAGGAGTTTTCTCCACTTTTGTACATGAATTTCCTTCAAGTTTGCATCAGCAGTGGATTTACTTCAACATTACCTATATGCCTTGCTATCTCCTTAGCAATAAGTCCCTAGCAACCATATTTTATGTGGTAGCATTTGCATTGACAAACATTGTGGTTAGAGTTTGTTGCCATAGAAACAAACGAGAAAAACACAATTTATGCTCTACTCACAATGAAGTGAATCTCATTTGAACTTGCTACATGTTTTGATATAAAAGTAGAAAAAATATTCCATAAAACTCATTTTCCACCCGCGCACTTGACCGAATACTTATGTTTTAACGCCTAATGAAAACACTCGTTGCATAGAGTAGGGCTTCCTCCAGCCACTGGTGCTAATTTTAACTCGTTAGCACTTTGCAATCTGGAGATATTTATGCAGAGAAATCAGGCATTCAGGTTTTGAAGTTCCCTCCACTTTATCTCCAGTAAATTGTCTATCGTTATACCTATTAAAAAAATATTTTAGTATCAAAAGAGAGCACACAGAGGGACCTATCTTTTGAGCTATAATATATCAAGTCCATATGAAATTTACAGAATCCACGGAGCTATAAAGTAGTAACCACATTTTTTATTTTTTTTTATTAAAAAATGCAACTGTCACCCCTTGTTGGGTTCCACTTCCCCTGTCACATTGTGATCCAGTCTAAGTGTTCCACTTCCCCTGTCATATTGTGATCCAGCCTTAAATGTTCCACTGCCCCTGTCATATTGTTATCCAGCCTTACGTGTTCCACTTCCCCTGTCATATTGTCATCCAGCCTTACGTGTTCCACTTCCCCTGTCATATTGTGATCCAGCCTTAAGTGTTCCACTTCCCCTGTCATATTGTGATCCAGCCTTAAGTGTTCCACTTCCCTTGTCATATTGTGATCCAGCCTTAAGTGTTCCACATCCCCTGTCATATTATTGGGATCCAGCCTTACGACTTAAGTGTTCCACTTCCCCTGTCATATTATTGGGATCCAGCCTTACGAAAATATAAACTACTGTTAGAAACTTGGCTATTGCAGAAGAGTCCTGTACCTTATGGCTGTGGTGGAGGGTGCAGAGGTGGCTGGCCATGGGCTGTGTCTATATACACACATGTAATATACACATTATTACACCTGATTAGCACATGGAGTTGGCGAGCAATCGCACACTATCACACACTGTCCGTATACACTTTATGGAAACTTGAGAAGTAGTGGCTGAATATCAAGTGATCTCAGGCTAGTATTGCCAATTGTGTCATTCCTAATTGGCTACCACAGGCTTCCCTGCTTGCTTCTCTGTAGACTGGTAGCAGAATTGGCTAGTTATAGATGTTGTTTGATCTCCTTGAGCTTTTACCTCTGCACCAACAGAAAGCTGCACTCCATCACCAGTATACTCCATGGTGGCCCGTCTCAAAGGCAACAGGCGAGCAAGACACTTTGCACATTTCTTAATTGGATTTAGAGTTATTTTACTCCTTTATGAATCTCATTACAGCATTTCCTGTAGAATACTAGACACTTCCTGTAGTATACTAGACATGTGTGCAATAGCTAAATTATATGGCACACTATTGAGGGGTGAGGGGCCAAATAAATTCTCCGACCAAAACAGACAAACAAAACTTAACATTTGCTATATCAAGTAAGAACGCTGGAATAGAACTTATTTCTAATCCAGCATTGCATACCATTACGTTTTCTTGTGTTGTCCAGTTATGATGGAACGGAAAGGAAAGACAGAGCACACAGTAGCTACAGTATCTGCTTACTCTAACATCCAGGTGGTGCTAAACATCCACTGTGCTAGACAACCAGAGCACACAGTAGCTATCTGCTTACTCGAACATCCAGGTGGTGCTAAACATCCACTTTGCTAGACAACCAGAGCACACAGTAGCTACCTGCTTACTCGAACATCCAGGTGGTGCTAAACATCCACTGTGCTAGACAACCAGAGCACACAGTAGCTATCTGCTTACTCGAACATCCAGGTGGTGCTAAACATCCACTGTGCTAGACAACCAGAGCACACAGTAGCTATCTGCTTACTCGAACATCCAGGTGGTGCTAAACATCCACTGTGCTAGACAACCAGAGCACACAGTAGCTATCCTTACTCTAACATCCAGGTGGTGCTAAACATCCACTGTGCTAGACAACCAGAGCACACAGTAGCTATCTGCTTACTCGAATATCCAGGTGGTGCTAAACATCCACTGTGTTAGACAACCAGAGCACACAGTAGCTATCTGCTTACTCGAACATCCAGGTGGTGCTAAACATCCACTGTGCTAGACAACCAGAGCACACAGTAGCTATCTGCTTACTCGAACATCCAGGTGGTGCTAAACATCCACTGTGCTAGACAACCAGAGCACACAGTAGCTATCTGCTTACTCGAACATCCAGGTGGTGCTAAATATCCACTGTGCTAGACAACCAGAGCACACAGTAGCTATCTGCTTACTCTAACAGCCAGGTGGTGCTAAACATCCACTGTGCTAGACAACCAGAGCACCACCTGGATGCTAGAGCAAGCTGATAGCTACTGTGTGCTCTGTCCTTCCATTCCGTTCCATCATAACTGGTCAACACAAGAAAACGTAATGGTATGCAATGCTGGATTAGAAATAAGTTCTATTCCAGCGTTCTTACTTGATATAGCACATGTTAAGTTTTGTTTGTTTGTTTTGGTGGGAGGAGTTTATTTGGTTTTCTTTAGCCCCTCAATAGTGTGCCATACAATTTAGCTATTGGACACATTGTCTAGTATAACTACAGGAAGTGTCTACGATACTCTAGGGGTTGGCTTAACCATAGCCATTACCCTGGCCATGATCCTAGCCATTGCTCTGGCCTAAACCCAAGCCACTGCCCTTGCCCTATCCACTGCCATGTCCCTAACCCTAGCCACTGCCCTGGCCCTTGCCCTAGCCACTGCCCTGTCCCTAACCCTAGCCACTGCCCTGTCCCTAACCCTAGCCACTGCCCTGTCCCTAACCCTAGCCACTGCCCTGTCCCTAACCCTAGCCACTGGCCTGTCCCTAACCCTAGCCACTGCCCTGTCCCTAAACCTAGCTACTGCCCTGTCCCTAGCCACTGCCCTGTCCCTAACCCTAACCACTTCCCTGGCCCTAACCCTAGCCACTTCCCTGTCCCTAACCCTAGCCACTGCCCTGGCCCTAACCCTAGCTACTGCCCTGCCTAACCTAGCCACTGCACTCACTGACCCTAACCCTAGTCATTGCCCACCCTAGTCTTAATCCTAGACTTTGCTCTGGCCCTAACACTAATCACTGCTCTGGGCCCCAAACTAGTCAGCCTGTTCTGGCCCTAATCCTAGTCATTGCCTTGGCCCTAACCTCAGCTAGTTTCTGAATCTGGGAACTGGAATTGGGACAGAGATACCAAAGTGAAAGCACAAGGGCTGAAAGCTTCACTTTCTTTATTTCAAAATATTGCTGTATTCATCATAACAAAGAACAGCCTTGATGAAGTAAAAATTATGGCATCAAAACGTCAGAAACAGGACCAAGATGTCTTTGATGCTCATGAAATGGTCAGCACAGTAATTGACAACATTGAAACCACACGAAACAATATCGACACCATTTTCAGTTTCTGGTATGAAGAAATTCTACAGATGGCACATAATGTCGGTGTTGCTGAATCTGTTCCCAGGAAGACGAGTTTGCAAAGGAATAGAAGTAATACTCCAAGCGGTACTCCAATTGTCCACTATAAAAGAGCAGTTGCTATTCCTCTTCTTGACTCTCTGATCACTCAAATGAAAGAGAGATTTTCTGAGGACAACTCCCATGTTAAAATATTACTCTCTTTGTGTTATATTTCAATTAGAGAAAACAATTACAATATCACAACAGTAACTTTAACACTCTGAATAATAGTCGAAACTCAAATACAAGAGACTACAAGAGACTACAGTAAAAAAAAGGTTCAAACCAAACTATCCGTCCCTAAGACTACCATAATCTGACATGCTATCTAACCATCAGTATCACTAAGACTACAGATAAATACATGATGTCATGACATGCAGCAAGCTATGCAGCAAGCTACTTAATTACTTATTACATGAAGATGTACATGCCCATACAGGCTAGATATATAATCAGTTATCTTATCTCTCTGACTGTTTCATCCATATAAGGTCAAGTTATCACATTCCTCCACATTTGGCAAAAACTAACATAAGCCATACATCCAACGATCTGGGGGATTCCTAACACGATTAGATCGATCGTCGAAGTCCTTCTGTAGCAACAATAGGTGATGTATCATCACCTGAGTTGTCTTCGGAATCACCCACAAAGGGAAAAAAGAGATCAGGTAAGTCATTGTCAATCATATCTGGAACCACTTCACTGAACCATGATTGAATCTGGTCAACGTGACAGCGCACTGTTTGATCGTTGTCCAGGCGTATAAGGTAAGTATAGACACCTAGTTTGGATTCAACAATACCAGGTACAGGGTTGTATACAGAAATTTTGCCAAGGGGGGGCGAACTTGAGATATGGAAAAATAAGGGGGGGCGAGAATGATACAATGATGGTGTATGTAATGTATAAGGGTGGTGTCTAATTTCAAGGGGGGGGGGCGAGAATGATACAAGGGGGGGCGTATGCCCCCCCCCGCCCCCCCCTAAATACACCCCTGCAGGTATCCATTGAGACTGATTATCTGACTTCCGAATATAAACGGTTTCTGATGTGAAAAAAACTCTTTGTTTCGATCTGCCATCCCTGGCCATCTTTTGTGATGTATGCGAACAGTGTACTTTCCCAGCAAGATCAGGTTTAAGAAGTTCTAAGTGTGTTCGGAGGAGGCGACCCATAAGTAACTCTGCAGGAGTGACACCTGTGGATGCCTGAGGAGTAGAGCGGTAGTGAAAGAGGAATTTTGCCAGTTGGGTCTTGACATCATAAGGTCTCCTTTTTTTTAAAGCCCTTTTTAAAATTTGTACAGCTCATTCTGCCAATCCATTTGTTGCGGGATGATATGGAGCTGAAGTTAAATGTCTGATTCCATTGCGTTTCACAAAAATTCGGAACTCTTCACTGGTAAAAAATACTTCCATTATCTGAGACAAGTATCTCTGGCAAACCAAATGTTGCAAATATTGTTCGCAAAGCAGAGATGGTGTTACTTGATGTAGCTGAATGTACAGGTTGTACTTCCATCCACTTGGAGGGCATCTATTACTACCAAGAATATCTTTCCCATGAAAGGCCCGGCATAATCTATATGAATCCTCGTCCAAGGACGATTTGGCCATTCCCATGGATGTAGGGCTACTGGAGAAGGTGATCTTTGAAGCATGGCACACTTTTCACAATGTTTCACCTTTGTTTCAATGTGATCATCAATCTTTGGCCACCAAACTACGCTTCTGGCCAACTGTTTCATCTTAGTTATTCCTGGATGACCATCATGCAAGACTTTCTCTTGACCTGCATCAGGGATGATTACTCAACTGCCCCAGAGAACACAGAAATCTTGGACACTGAGCTCTTCTTTTCGAATTTGAAATGGTTGCAACTGCTGCTCATCTGTAGTTTCCCAGCCTTGCTGGACTAGTCGACGTACTTTGGAGAGTACTGGGTCTCTATCAGTCCATTGCCTGATGTGCTTGATGTTAACTGGTGTGGTCTGCAAACTCTCCAACAAAAGAATAGTCTCGCCTGGTGTTGGTATCTTGTTTACTGATTCTGGAAGAGGAAGATGACTGAGACCATCAGCATTGCCGTGTTGAAACCCAGGTATGTATTTGACTCGATAGTCATAAGCACTCAATAGGAGAGCCCACGTTTAATCCTTGCTGATGCTAACAAAGGAATTGGTTTCCTCTCACCTAACAAATGCTGAAGAGGTTTGTGATCTGATAGAATTGTGAATGGCCTGCCCAGTAAGTAGTGGTTAAACTTCTTCACCCCAAAAATAATAGCTAGAGCCTCTTTATCTAACTGGACATAATTATTTTCTGCAGGGGCTAGAGAACGACTAGCGAATGCCACGGGTTTTTCAGTACCATCTTCAAGCCGGTGAGATAGCACTGCACCTAGTCCATATGGTGAGGCATAACACCAGTTCCTGTTCTGGATCATAGTGCATCAAGACACATGAGGAAGTCAAACTAGTCTTAGCCTTTAAGGATGCCTCCTCGTCACCACCCCAAATCCACTTAGCTTTTTTATTTAGTAAACTGTGCAATGGTGCTAGTGAAGTTGAAAGGTTAGGTTGAAACTGCATAATAATTCACAAACCCCAAAAAGGACCTCAATTGAGATACATTAGTAGGGGCAGGGGCTTCAGCTATTGCCCTCACCTTCTCTTTGGGTTGGTTGAATTCCTTCTGCTGAAATCTGATGCCCCAGATACTCCACTGAAGAGAGCATGAATGCACACTTTTAGAGCCTCTTTATCTAACTGGACATAATTCTTTTCTGCAAGGGCTAGAGAATGACTAGCGAATGCCATGGGTTTTTCAGTACCATCTTCAAGCCGGTGAGATAGCACTGCACCTAGTCCATATGGTGAGGCATAACACCAGTTCCTGTTCTGGATCATAGTGCATCAAGACACGTGAGGAAGTCAAAGTAGTCTTAGCCTTTAAGGATGCCTCCTTCTCGTCACCACCCCAAATCCACTTAGCTTTTTTATTTAGTAAACTGTGCAATGGTGCTAGTGAAGTTGAAAGGTTAGGTTGAAACTGCATAATAATTCACAAACCCCAAAAAGGACCTCAATTGAGATACATTAGTAGGGGCAGGGGCTTCAGCTATTGCCCTCACCTTCTCTTGGGTTGGTTGAATTCCTTCTGCTGAAATCTGATGCCCCAGATACTCCACTGAAGAGAGCATGAATGCACACTTTGGCGAAGTCCAGCTCGATCTAAACATCGGAGAACTTTCTCTAGGTTTCCCAAATGATCCTGTTCCATTTTCCCAGTGACCAAAATGTCATCAATGTAGACTGACACCCCTGAAATACCTTGAAGAATTCCTTCCATAATTCTCTGAAATATAGATGGAGCAGATGAAATACCAAAAGGAATTCGGTTATATTGGTAGAGTCCCTTGGCTGTGTTAATAATTGTGAACTTCTTTGAGTCATTATCCAGAGGGATCTGCTGATATGCATGGGCCAGGTCTAGTTTTGAGAATATCTTGCCTCCTTCCAGAGATGAAAACAAATCTTCAATACGGGGTATTGGATATTTATCCAACTTTGCTACTTGGTTCACAGTGACTTTATAGTCTCCACACAGACAAACTGAGCCATCTGTTTTGATTGCAGGAACGACAGGAGCAGCCCAATCAGCAAACTCCACAGGTTCAATGATTCCCTCTCGAGCGGACGGTCAATTTCAGTATTGACTTTTTCTCTTAAGGCATAGGGAACTGGTCTAGCCTTACAGAATAGTGGTTTGGCCTTCTCTTCCACGTGAATTTTTGCTGTAGTTCCTTTCACAAAACCTAGTTCATCGTCGAACATGGTTGTATAATTCTTAAGAAGTTGTTGGAAGTCAGTAGAATCAACCTGAATCGTATGTAACAACTGTTGCCAGGGAAGACTGATACTGGATAACCAGTCCTTTCCTAGCAAACTGGGTCCAGTTCCCTTGATAATGAGCAATGGTAGCTTTGCAGTTTGATCTTGGTACTCAACAGCAACAGAGGTAGATCCAAGGATCTTGAGAACTTTCCCTGTATAGGTACTCAATTTAATCGCAGATGGGTGTAATGGTGGTGGTGGTGATTCAGGCCACAATTGCTGGTAGGTTGCTTCACTGATGACAGATGCAGATGCCCCTATATCCACTTCCATTGTGAGTGATGCTTGGTTTGCAATAACTGTGACTGTGATTGGCTCATTAACTTTGTTAACCATTTTGTAAAGGGAATAGGTTCCTGTCACATTTTCTGTTTCGTCAGAATTTTCATCTTCATTTTCAGCATTTAATTGATGTGCTCTTTGACCTTCTGTTTTGATCTTTGAACGACATACTTTGGCAAGATGTCCTCATTTCTGCAGAAATGACATTCTGCATCTTTGAAGTAACAGTCCTTCGGCAGATGTGTACCTCCACATCGATAACACTTGGCTCCACTAACAGGAGGTCTTGAGAAATTTGCAGCTCTGGGCTTAATCAGTGCCAGAACAGTTTCTGTTTTGGGGATTTGCTTTGCTTGAAGGTCCCTTGCATTACGTTCTGCCGCTTCTACTGCCTGAGAGATTTCCATTGTTTTTTTGAAAGTCAGGTCTGCCTCTGCCAAGAGGCGTTGCTGGAGCCGCTTGTCCCGAACCCCACAGACTAGCCTATCCCTTAGCACGTCATCTAAGGTAGCTTCAAACTTGCAATGTTCTGAGAGTCGTCGCAGACCAGCTACAAATGCAGACACAGTTTCCCCTTCCTTCTGAGATCACATGTTGAAATTAAATCGTTGTACGATGAAGGAGGGTGGAGGTTGATGATGGTCCTTCACTAGTTTGACAAGTTCAGCAAAATACTTAGATGTAGGTCTAGCAGGAGCCACTAAATCCCGATCAACTGGTACGTCGACGCACTACAAATGCTGAGTAATATTGCTCGTTGCTTTGTTGCTGATACCACCTCATTAGCTTCAAAATATTGTTCGAGACGTTCTGTATAAGAAGTCCAATCCTCTCTACCTGAGTCAAATTCACTTATTGTTCCATGAGAGGCCATTGGTGCATCCCATCCTCGTCGCCAAAATGTTATATTTCAATTAGAGAAAACAATTACAATATCACAGCAGTAACTTTAATAATAGTCAAAACTCAAATACAAGTCAAACCAGACTATCCGTCCTTAAGACTACCATAATCTGACATGCGTATATAACAATAAGTATCACTAAGACGACAGATAAATACATGATGTCATGGACATTCGCAAGCTACTTAATTACTTATTACATGAATAATATGTACATGCCCATACAGGCTTTATCTTATCTCTCTGACTGTTTCATCCATATAAGGTCAACTTATCACACTTTGATACCATCAATTATACATAGCACATCAATGGACTTGGTCAAAAATGCTCTGGATGACTTGCTGTATTGGGAAAGGGATCTTCCATTTCCTAGGTCATCAGCAAGTGAACTCAGGAGGTGGCAGGTGTCGAGGGCAGCCCCTCGACATTGCCCAAGAACCATCAAGATGGCCCTTAGGCCTGCCTGAACACGCTCACAGCTGATAATAATAATTAGTTTTGTTATCATCTAATTATCCTTGAGGTGACCTCATTAGAGTACATACCAATTATTGAGTTTCACAACTTCTATTTTATATTGGCATATGGAAGCCTATGTGTTTTGTGTGCTTTGGACTTTTGTGTGTGTATTGTAGATTGTGTGGTTTCCTGCTTCCTGGGAGGCAGGGTATTTAAACCCTGACTCCCAGCTGTTCGTCAGTTCTATCTTGAATTGCTCAATTATTCTATTGGCTTTATAATATTCTAAATTTATCTGAATTAAGCTAAGGAGTGGTTGTACAAGGAGTGGTTGTACAGCATAGATATTACTCTGATGGCAGCTTTGTTACCAAGTTGGGAGTTAGCTACAGAAGTGACCCTCAACATATGGTGGCAGCGATGGTTCAACTGAAGAAGAAAACGAACATCCATCACAAGGAACCGCTAAGCAGGCTAACGTATTCTAACCATATCAGTGGAGTAGGAAGTATGTCTGCTCCAAGAACTGTCCAAACTCGTTCCATGACGGACAGCAGCACAGACCACGAGGAGACAAACTTAGTGTTACGTACAAGTTGGTGGCGTGAGAACTTGAGGATGACGAGAGAAATATTTATGATCCTGTGTGATGAGCTGAGGCCATACCTTGAAAGGCAGAGTACACAGTTCAGGGAACCCGTTAGTGTGGAGGCTAGGCTTGCTGTGACCATTTGGCGTCTAGGAACAAATGTGGAGTACAGGACTATTGCAGCATTGTTTGGGCTTGGACACTCGACAGTGGGGGAGATAGTTCTGGATACTTGCGATGTAATAGCCGGTCAGTTGATGCCACATTATGTTAGAATCCCTCAAGGAGACAACCTGAGAGAGGTGGTCGATGGATTTCAGCATCGCTGGGGGTTTCCTCAAACTGTAGGAGCAATTGATGGATCTCACATCCCCATTATAAAGCCACAAGAAAGTGCGTCGGACTATTACAACAGGAAAGGATATTATTCGGTCCTGATACAGGCAGTAGTGGATTATCGTGGTGTTTTTATAGATGTCAACATCGGCTGGCCTGGAAAGGTATGGATACAGATACAGTAATTCATTGTGTGCTTTTTGTGAAATCTGCACACCTGTGCTTCCCTCACTATTTGC
This sequence comes from Cladorhizidae sp. MBARI D1340-BT2, assembly GCA_028752905.1. Classification (NCBI taxonomy): domain Eukaryota; kingdom Metazoa; phylum Porifera; class Demospongiae; order Poecilosclerida; family Cladorhizidae; species Cladorhizidae sp. MBARI D1340-BT2. The sequence goes on from JAQNBH010000015.1 coordinate 31,496,378, forward strand.
AGGTACATGATGCACGTGTTTTTGCAAATTCCGCATTTTATAGAAATGCATGCAATGGGTCTTTGTTTCCCAGCTGGTCAAAGCTCTTCAATGGTGTTGAAGTGCCACTTGTTGTTCTGGGTGATCCAGCATATTCATTTCTACCATGGCTTATGAAACCCTACTTGGTGACATCCAGCAGTACACCACAAGAACTGAACTATAATTATAGGCAAAGCAGGGCAAGGATGGTGGTGGAGAATGCTTTTGGTCGGTTAAAGGGACGGTGGCGATGTCTACTAAAGAGAATCGACTCGAACTTGGTCAATGTACCAAGCATCGTTAGTTCATGCATAGTATTGCATAACGTGTGTGAGGTATATGGTGATCATTGTCAAGATAACTGGCTCTATCGGGAAGGCAGTGCAAGTGGAAGTGTATCCACCACAGCAGCAAGCAGTGGCACAGCTACCTACAGCCATTAGAGATGCCATCAGAGACAAACTATACTAACAATTATTATTAGCAGATCAGAATGGTTTATCATAGTATATAAATTAATTGAAAACAAAACAAATAATAATAAGCTATGGTGAAGGTGAAGCTATGGCGAAGGTGAATAGTGGTGAGGGAAGTTAGGAGATGAAAAAGAAGTTGGTGTTGGTGGTTGAGATGTGAAAGGGGAAAAGGTGGGCGGGTGGGAAGAGAAGTGTGGAAAGTGTTATTAGGAGGGTACGTGGATGGTGGAGGATAATAGTTCATTATTGTACTAAACATGGACATCATACGTTCCTCATGTCTATCTTCCCTTTCCCTTCTCTTCGCCTCGAGTGCTAGCTCCCTTGCTTGCAGCTCTGCTTCCCTCTCAGCTACACGCTCCTCCCTCTCAGCTGCACGCTCCTCTGCCTTTTGAAAAATAAGGGCAAGCTCCCTCAGCCCACTGTCCTCATGCCGGCGTTTATGTCCTACACCGGTTTAAAAGAAATAGTTAACACTGTATTGTACAAACTTCTAAACACAAACCTTTCTTTTGAGCTGTCACTGCCTCTCTTCTGTGCTGTGAACTAGAAGTACCTAATAAAAAAAATTAATCATTAATATTGTTTACAAAATAAAATAATAACTTGTTACTTCGCTGAGAAGAGGGAATACTTGACGCAGTGGCAGTGTCACTTGTTCCCTCCACATGTAGGCTTGGAGCAGAAATGGCTATATATCAGGTAATGCAAACAAAACGCAATTAAAAAGTTACTGTTAAAATTGAAATCATTACCTTCTGTGTGAGAGGAGTCCTCATCCTCTGCTTCAGGGGAGGGTCCACTCATGTCTAACGATAAATAAACATTGAGTTTTCTACCAATATCTAATCACCAGACATAGCATTGTCATCCACCACATGTGATGCCCCTCCTGAGTGCTCGTGCTGAGCTTCACTGCTCTCCACCACAAGAGGTGGGCGAGAGGCAGCCCGACTGCCCAATATGGCATCGATCTCATCATACATTGGGCATATAATGCGCCCTTTCCCCGACACCTTATTGCCATCCTTCACCTGACAGAGAGACGGTTTTATAACTACACTGATCAGTTCCATCGACCACAGATAGCTCGCTAGTATTTGCTAGTAGATAGTTATAAAACAGCCAGCACAAGCTTATAGCTAAAATGATTACACCAGCCAGCCAGCCAGCAAAACCAAAACGGTCTACACCATCCAGTGAAACCAAAAAGGTTATAATGCTTACCTTCCTATATGTACCTCTGAGTGAGGTTCTTTATTTTCGTTTCGCATTGCTGCCACGTCCGCTCATGCCCCAGTTCTGCCAAGGCTTTGGCAATGCGTTCATACACCGACCTGTTCCTGGCCACGCCATCTAGCTGAGCCTGGACATCCTCATCCCCCCATATCCCTACCAAAGCCTTTGTCTCCTCCCAAGTCCAACCAGCTGCCATAACTCTTTCGTATGAGGTTCACGCAGTAGCCGCGTTTTTGTCACGTGAGAATGCCGCACCCACCATATATTTCACTTGGATAGCGATCGGATCTACCTACCCGGGGTGGACCAGTCGGATCGCGATAGGATCGTACCCGGAAAAATGTGAGTCCATTGCGGACAGGATTTATATCGATCGAATCTAGATTGTTGCTATAGTGCGGACAGGCCTTCAGTGTTTCATACAGGATGTTGGTTTGGATGGAGGAGAGAACCTGGGCCTCTAGACCATTGGTTCACAACCTGGGGATAAATTACCCTCTGGAGGTGAGTTTTGTACTGACTTACAAACAGTGTAATGACTGATGTAATGAATATTATTTAGTGAGTGTTATAATTTAGACCTGTCTATATTAAGGTTTAACTTAACTTTACTCGGATAGCTTAAGAGGTGAAGTCATTCTGTATGAGCTACATGTAGGTGCACTTACTTAACTTTACCTTATTAGAAAAATTAATGGTGAATATGTGTTTTTGTGTATGAATAATGTGATGTGCATACTTAATTCACACTAGAACTTCTCTACACTTTAAGTTATCGTATATAGTCAGTTAGTGTTTGTTTTTCTGGTTTACAATTAAATTATATTGGCCCACTCTCTTGAGTTTGTTCTACGTCGATGGCAGACTGTGAGTGTCAGAGCTTCTCAGAGGATTCATTATTTTTTCCACAGATACAAAAGTTTTAATGGCTAGCAATTTAATGGCTTGCAAGATGCGAAAAATAGCTCTATCTAAAATGTTGTAAGAAGCAGAATCTTCCTGGGGGCTCCTCCCAATACTCTCCTGAAGTATTTTGAATGTTCTGCTGACTCGACAAACATTTCTACCAAGTAAATAAAAGCAGATTAACTTCAAGAAATGTCCGAGCGAAGCAGATATGGAATGAGACTGTCACACTTCATGGAGGTGTGGTGTGTGCTTAATTAGACATGCCCCACTTCTTGGAGGTGTGTTGGGTACCTAGATATGCCTCACTTCATGGAGGTGCGGTTGTAGATTAAGCAAAACCACTTCATGCAGGTGTGGTGGGTTAGACACTCCCCTCTTCATGGAAGTGTGGTGGGTGTTAAACACGTCCCACTTCATGGAGGTGTGGTGGTTGCTCAGACATGCCCCAATTCTTGGAAGTGTGGTGAGTACTTACAGATATAACACTTCATGAAGATGTGATGGGTGCCTAGACATGCCCCACTTCCTGGAGGTGTGGTGTGCGTTAGACATGCCCCATTACCTGTGTGTTGTGCCCCACTTCCTGGAGGTGTGGTGGGTGTTAGACATGCCCCATTACCTGTGTGTTGTGCCCCACTTCCTGGAGGTGTGGTGGGTGTTAGACATGCCCCACTGCCTGTGTGTTGTGCCACACTTCCTGGAGGTGTGGTGGGTGTTAGATATGCCCCACTACCTGTGTGTTGTGCCACACTTCCTGGAGGTTGTTGGTGTTAGCTCCAATTCAGAAATGCCCCACTTTATGGAAATATGGTGGTTGCCTAGACGACCTACCTACACTATCATGCACCAGGCTAGACATGCACTAGCCTACACTATCATGCACTAGCCTACATTACCATGCACTAGCCTACATTACCATGCACTAAACTTGTGTCAAACCTTGTGAAGGTTGTGCCAGAGAGTGTTGGAGAGAAATGTTAGGTGTTTGCGGATTACCCCAAAGCAGAGGTTGGTGAGGGTAACCCTGGTGGGAGGGATATCTTTGGGCCCCTATAAAAGGTGGCTGTTGCTGGCCTGTATGTACATCACATATCATGACCATGACAAATAAGTATTGGGCATAATAAATACTGTACCATAGACAAGTCTAGTACATGTAGCTACAAGTTTCATCCCTACAAGACTCAGTGTTTCATTCAGGATGCTGGCTGGGGGAGATGGAGGAGGCTACACAGGCTTCTGTGACAGCAGAGAATAGTGGGGTAGAGGGGAGAGGGTCTCTTTCAGCAATTTTTTTTTTAAACATCCTTCTGATGAAATTTTGGAAATTGTTTGGATAAATTATCCTTGTGGGACACGAAGAAAAGAAAGACCTCCCTACTTGACTGAACCAGACTTCAGGGCTAAGCTTGAAGAGGTAGAGAAGGGCCCTACTGTTGATGTTGGTAACCATAGGGAGCAGCTGGTGAAGGAAACCTCTGTTGGAGGGCAGAACAGGAGGCTCCCGTAGGAAACTGGTGGTGGTTATGAGGATATATAATGAGTGCATAGTTCAGTGTAATAGCACACCTACCTCGGGCGTAATACATGCCTGATGCCTATTAAAAGCACACTAGTGTGTATGTGTGTGTGTGAGCGAAGTGGAGTTGATCGACCTACATGCACCTCACATTTCTACAGGTAGTTTGGATGTCTGTGTGTAGATCTTTTGTGGTAGCCCGAGATGCATGCTCTTGTAAGTAACAGTCACAGTCGTTAGACTACTAACCAACAACTGCCAACTAGAACTACTCCCGACATACTGGGCAGGTTTTCACCAGTTGTACAATCTCTGCCTCCATGCCAGGTCACCATATGTAGGACCAGGTGAGGGCATTCATTTTCCTCGTCCCAGAATGAGTCTCATGAAGCTCATCTAAAATCAGCTGTGGGTCTGGAGGAGGAATAATGACACGGGATGCCCAGAGGAGACATCCATCAAGGAAACTGAGTACATTCCTTATTGTTTCGTACACCTTGTCCAGCTTCTGATGAGGCCATGCAGACATAAGGCATCTTAGGATGCAAGACATGACTGGGTCCTTAGCAGTCCATTCCCTTGATGTTGGCAGCAGAAGCTGAAGTGGAAGATAGATGGTTCATCACTAAGACTAAGTCTTCTGGTTCACAATCACTGGAAGTAGTGACTGAGGCTGGGCAGGTGACTGAGAGCGTCTGCTTCCAGCCTTGTAGCAGATTGTGTAGTGGAATATTGACTGTGTAATTGCCCATCATTGGATCCATTTGTGGAACCTTGTTTCTCTCACCTCACAGTGACTTCAGTGGTTGATGATCAGATTCAATCACAAAGTGATGTCCCAGAAGGTAGCGGTGAAACTTTTTTTTACAGCAAACATGATGGTCAGATTATAGGGGTCTGGAGATGTAAGCAACTGGGCATTCCTGGTTGCCATCAAGAATGTGCGAGAGAACTGCTCCAATGCCATACTCAGAAGCCTCGCATGCCAAGACCGATGGCTTTGTGGTGTGGTATTGTGGTGTGGTAATGAGTAAGGAGTTCGTCTGCTTGTAAGGATTCCTTAATAGCTTGGAAGGTTTGTTCTTGCTCAGGATGATCGCAATGTCACTTTTGTTTCTTGTTCGAGAGTTAAATTTAGCAAAATTTGCTATAGTAATTAATTAGCCCGAGAAATGATCGAAGTTGGGTCGTGTTCTTTGGTTGTGGGGCTTCTTTGATGCAAGAACTTGAATTTCTGTAGGGTGTAAGCATCTTTGTCAATTATGTGACCCAAGTATTCAATGCTAGGGTGTAAGAAAAAGCATTTTTCTCGGTTAAGACGTAGTCCAGTGGCTTCTAGCTGTTTCAGGGCTTCTTCGAGGTTGTGTACATGTTTCTCCATGGCGGAACCAGTCGCAAGTATATCATCGAAGTAAACACTAATGCCATTAATGCCCTGCAGTAGTGTCTCCATATGTCGGTAACAAATTGCTGGAGCAGATGCAACACCAAATGGTAAGTGTTTGAGATCTTTATGTGTGTTGATTGGCACTTTTGATCATCCAGGGGCAAATGGAAGTATGCATTGGATAGGTAGCTCACACACAAGAGGAGGAACACACGAATTACTTGCATCACATATTCATCATTAAATTGCTAATATCATGAGGATATATAATGAGTGCATAGTTCCATATAACAGCACACTTGCCTCGGGCATAATACAAGCCTCATAGTAGGCTCCTTGTCTCTGCTGGTGGTCATCTGATAAACACACAACACATAATATCATGAGGATATATAATGAGTGCATAGTTCCATATAACAGCACACTTGCCTCGGGCATAATACAAGCCTCATACCTATTAAAGGCAAACTAATTGCTCATGCAGTGTCTGCCAGAGACACATGCACAGAGAGTGTGAATGGTAATTGACTCGAACGCACTTTATATTTCAGTTTGTGTGTCTATGTCTAGCTATTTGTTCTAAGACGACTAGTTTGTGCTGGCTCCTACAGATTGCAAGCTAGAAGGTGAAGCACATGTTGGCATAAGTAGTGTGGTTAGTCATGTGCTCCATCGTGGTTACAACCCCCCCCCCCCCCCCTTACCTGCCACCATTGTTGCACATGTGTATTCAGAGGACATTCATGTAGAGAGAGATGGACACACTTAAGTGTCATGACATCAAGTTCAATCAACTTCAACATGTGAGTGAAGTTCATGCATCCCAAATACACAACCAATAATTATTATGGTTGGTAAGTGATCCAGTATGTGTCCCCCTAGAGATATTGTCAAACCACTTCAGCCTGCCTCAACATAGTGTGATGTTGGTCCAGTCTATGTTCCCATAGAGCTATTGTCAACCTACTTCAACCTGCCTCAACCCAGTGTAATGTTGGTCCAGTGTGTGTTCCCATAGAGCTATTATCAACCTACTTCAACCTGCCTCAACCCAGTGTGATGTTGGTCCAGTGTGTTTCCCCATAGAGCTATTGTCAACGAGTTATTGTCAACATAATCAACTAAACACTGGCTATATCTACCTGAGTAATACGGCCACCATGTGTAATGCAGCTATATATCACATGTGTAAGAGGCCACCATACACCTACAAAAACCATACACCTACAAAAACCACCTGTGTCATAAGGTCATCACCCCACAACACACGTGCCACTGTGCAATGAAGCTACAGTCATGCTACAAATACATGTGCTAAGAGCCTACCATACCTGCAATGAACACCTGTTTATAGGATTACCACACTTGCTTCGACCACCTATGTGATGAGGCTATCACACTACGACCACCTATGTGATGAGGCTACCACACCTACTATGACCACCTATGTGATGAGGCTACCACACCTACTAAGACCACCTATGTGATGAGGCCACCACACCTACTATGGCCACCTATGTGGTGAGGCTACCACACCTACTAACACCACCTATGTGATGAGGATACCACACCTACTATGACCACCTATGTGATGAGGCTACCACACCTACTAACACCACCTACGTGATGAGGCTACCACACCTACTATGACCACCTATGTGATGAGGCTACCACACCTACTATGACCACCTATGTGATGAGGCTACCACACCTACTATGACCACCTATGTGATGAGACTACCACACCTACTAACACCATCTATGTGATGAAGCTACCACACCTACTATGACCACCTATGTGATGAGGCTACCACACCTACGATGAGAGTACCACACCTACTACGACCACCTATGTGATGAGCTACCACACCTACTATGACCACCTATGTGATGAGGCTACCACACCTACTATGACCACCTATGTGATGAGGCTACCACACCTAATGACACCTATGTGATGAGGCTACCACACCTACTATGACCACCTATGTGATGAGGCTACCACACCTACTATGACCACCTATGTGATGAGGCCACACCTACTATGACCACCTATGTGATGAGGCTACCTCACCTACTATGACCACCTATGTGATGAGGCCACACCTACTATGACCACCTATGTGATGAGGCCACACACGACCACCTATGTGATGAGGCTACCACACCTACTATGACCACCTGTGTGATGAGGCTACCTCACCTACTAACACCACCTATGTGATGAGGCCACACCTACTATGACCACCTATGTGATGAGGCCACACACGACCACCTATGTGATGAGACTACCACACCTACTATGACCACCTATGTGATGAGGCTACCTCACCTACTAACACCACCTATGTGATGAGGCCACACCTACTATGACCATCTATGTGATGAGGCTACCACACCTACTACGACCACCTATGTGATTAGGCTACCACACCTAATATGACCACCTATGTGATGAGGCTACCACACCTACTATGACTACCTATGTGATGAGGCTACCACACCTACTATGACCACCTATGTGATGAGGCTACCTCACCTACTATGACCAACTATGTGATGAGGCTACCACACCTACTATGACCACCTATGTGATGAGGCTACCACACCTACTATGACCACCTATGTGATGAGGCTACCTCACCTACTATGACCACCTATGTGATGAGGCTACCTCACCTACTATGACTACCTATGTACCTCACCTACTATGACCACCTATGTGATGAAGCTACCACACCTACTACGACCACCTATGCAGTGAGATGCCACTCACATGCCCACATATCATACAGACCTAATTGAATTGCTGACGACAAATATCTCTAATACATCTTCCTCCACACAGATAGCTCACAAATATGCTCCACCACCACCACCATCATGTTCAGAAATAACCAACAATACTGTGGAAAACATACCGTATAGAATCAGGCATATAAAAGCACGTTCTTATGGCAGTAAAGATCTACATACTGTATAGAAGAGCACGTGCTTATGGCAGTAAGGATCTACATACTGTATAGAATCAGGCACATGAGATAATGTGCTTATGTTAGTAAGGATCTACATACTCTATAGAATCAGGCATATAAGAGAACGTGCTTATGGCAGTAAGGATCTATGCCCTTTGTGGATATTAACAATGATGACCAAGCAATATTTGTTTAAGAACATCCATTAGGGACAGGAGAGGAGTTCAAGGATTGGTTGTACTGATGATGGCAGCTGTGCAATATTCCTGTGCAAATTTAGCTCAGTTGTTGCGTTGGTCATTTGTCCTTATGGTAGCCTTCATGTGGCTGGTGGGATGCTTGTCATGAATTAGTGGGGCACTAGTGCATGTTGTGGTGCACCTCTAATTTCTGACAAGCAATCTAGGTTATCCAGGTACAGAGTCACATGACATTTAAATCCCCTTCTCTTTGTCTTATAGTTTACTATCATAGAAACTCTGAATTGTTAATAAGAATGGATCCATCCTACCACACTGAACGACTTACGTGCAACAGATATACCAGCACTGATAACCTCCACACTAAACATTGGTTGGGCTCTGTGCTTGGCAGCTACAGCAGGTGTGCAGTGTTCTTGGTGAGAGAAGTGTGGTTGCTCGTGTGTGGAAAGGCTCGTGTGTGGAAATGCCCTCTAGATAATAGTTTAGGCAGAACTAGTTTCCTTTAGAGTTTCCATCCAAATTCACTTTGCCTGACAGAACAAGAGTAAACACAGACAATAAGCACAGAGGATGTTGCTGGAGCATATTCTATCTAGGGCTGTAGGTGGCTCCACAGATACAGAAAGGAGAAAAAAGGGAACTCTCACCTCATACCAGAAGTAATGATGCCTCAGAAGCAGTCTGGATTAGGCATTCATTTTATATTCTGTACATGAATTAAGAGTTCTAGTCTCTCCCAAGCCAAGATCCAGAAATTGTATCGGTACCACTTCACTCTCTGAGCTGAAGATACAAAATTTCTTACCCAGTGAGAAAATGTAGCAGTGGAAGGAGTTTTCTCCACTTTTGTACATGAATTTCCTTCAAGTTTGCATCAGCAGTGGATTTACTTCAACATTACCTATATGCCTTGCTATCTCCTTAGCAATAAGTCCCTAGCAACCATATTTTATGTGGTAGCATTTGCATTGACAAACATTGTGGTTAGAGTTTGTTGCCATAGAAAAAAACGAGAAAAACACAATTTATGCTCTGCTCACAATGAAGTGAATCTCATTTGAACTTGCTACATGTTTTGATATAAAAGTAGGAAAAAAATTCCATAAAACTCATTTTCCACCCGCGCACTTGACCGAATACTTATGTTTTAACGCCTAATGAAAACACTCGTTGCATAGAGTAGGGCTTCCTCCAGCTACTGGTGCTAATTTTAACTCGTTATCACTTTGCAATCTGGAGATATTTATGCAGAGAAATCAGGCATTCAGGTTTTGAAGTTCCCTCCACTTTATCTCCAGTAAATTGTCTATCGTTATACCTATAAAAATAAAAATAATTGTATCAAAAGAGAGCACACAGAGGGACCTATCTTTTGAGCTATAATATATCAAGTCCATATGAAATTTACAGAATCCACGGAGCTATAAAGTAGTAACCACATTTTTTTGTTTTTTTATTAAAAAATGCAACTGTCACCCCTTGTTGGGTTCCACTTCCCCTGTCATATTGTGATCCAGCCTTAAATGTTCCACTTCCCCTGTCATATTGTGATCCAGCCTTACGTGTTCCACTTCCCCTGTCATATTGTCATCCAGCCTTACGTGTTCCACTTCCCCTGTCATATTGTGATCCAGCCTTAAGTGTTCCACTTCCCCTGTCATATTGTGATCCAGCCTTAAGTGTTCCACTTCCCTTGTCATATTGTGATCCAGCCTTAAGTGTTCCACTTCCCCTGTCATATTGTGATCCAGCCTTAGGTATTCCACTTCCCCTGTCATATTATTGGGATCCAGCCTTACGAAAATATAAACTACTGTTAGAAACTTGGCTATTGCAGAAGAGTCCTGTACCTTGTAGCTGTGGTGGAGGGTGCAGAGGTGGCTGGCCATGGGCTGTGTCTATATACACACATGTAATATACACATTATTACACCTGATTAGCACATGGAGTTGGCGAGCAATCGCACACTATCACACACTGTCCGTATACACTTTATGGAAACTTGAGAAGTAGTGGCTGAATATCAAGTGATCTCAGGCTAGTATTGCCAATTGTGTCATTCCTAATTGGCTACCACAGGCTTCCCTGCTTGCTTCTCTGTAGACTGGTAGCAGAATTGGCTAGTTATAGATGTTGTTTGATCTCCTTGAGCTTTTACCTCTGCACCAACAGAAAGCTGCACTCCATCACCAGTATGCTCCATGGTCGCCCGTCTCAAAGGCAACAGGCGAGCAAGACACTTTGCACATTTCTTAATTGGATTTAGAGTTATTTTACTCCTTTATGAATCTCATTACAGCATTTCCTGTAGAATACTAGACACTTCCTGTAGTATACTAGACATGTGTGCAATAGCTAAATTATATGGCACACTATTGAGGGGCCAAATAAATTCTCCGACCAAAACAGACAAACAAAACTTAACATTTGCTATATCAAATAAGAACGCTGGAATAGAACTTATTTCTAATCCAGCATTGCATACCATTACGTTTTCTTGTGTTGTCCAGTTATGATGGAATGGAATGGAAAGACAGAGCACACAGTAGCTACAGTATCTGTTTACTCTAACATCCAGGTCGTGCTAAACATCCACTGTGCTAGACAACCAGAGCACACAGTAGCTATCTGCTTACTCGAATATCCAGGTGGTGCTAAACATCCACTTTGATAGACAACCAGAGCACACAGTAGCTATCTGCTTACTCGAACATCCAGATGGTGCTAAACATCCACTGTGCTAGACAACCAGAGCACACAGTAGCTATCTGCTTACTCGAACATCCAGGTGGTGCTAAACATCCACTGTGCTAGACAACCAGAGCACACAGTAGCTATCTGCTTACTCGAACATCCAGGTGATGCTAAACATCCACTTTGCTAGACAACCAGAGCACACAGTAGCTATCTGCTTACTCGAACATCCAGGTGGTGCTAAACATCCACTGTGCTAGACAACCAGAGCACACAGTAGCTCTCTGCTTACTCGAACATCCAGGTGGTGCTAAACATCCACTGTGCTAGACAACCAGAGCACACAGTAGCTATCTGCTTACTCGAACATCCAGGTGGTGCTAAACATCCACTGTGCTAGACAACCAGAGCACACAGTAGCTATCTGCTTACTCGAACATCCAGGTGGTGCTAAACATCCACTGTGCTAGACAACCAGAGCACACAGTAGCTATCTGCTTACTCTAATATCCATGTGGTGCTAAACATCCACTGTGCTAGACAACCAGAGCACACAGTAGCTATCTGCTTACTCGAACATCCAGGTGGTGCTAAACATCCACTGTGCTAGAAAACCAGAGCACACAGTAGCTATCTGCTTACTCGAACATCCAGGTGGTGCTAAACATCCACTGTGCTAGACAACCAGAGCACACAGTAGCTATCTGCTTACTCGAACATCCAGGTGGTGCTAAATATCCACTGTGCTAGACAACCAGAGCACACAGTAGCTATCTGCTTACTCTAACAGCCAGGTGGTGCTAAACATCCACTGTGCTAGACAACCAGAGCACCACCTGGATGCTAGAGCAAGCTGATAGCTACTGTGTGCTCTGTCCTTCCATTCCGTTCCATCATAACTGGTCAACACAAGAAAACGTAATGGTATGCAATGCTGGATTAGAAATAAGTTCTATTCCAGCGTTCTTACTTGATATAGCACATGTTAAGTTTTGTTTGTTTGTTTTGGTGGGAGGAGTTTATTTGGTTTTCTTTAGCCCCTCAATAGTGTTCCATACAATTTAGCTATTGGACACATTGTCTAGTATAACTACAGGAAGTGTCTACGATACTCTAGGGGTTGGCTTAACCATAGCCATTACCCTGGCCATGATCCTAGCCATTGCTCTGGCCTTAACCATAGCCACTGCCCTGTCCCTAACCGTAGTCACTGCCCTGACACTAATCCCAGCCATCACCCTGACCTTGACCATAGCCATTGCCCTGGCCCTAACGCTAGCCACTGATTTGGCCCAAACCCAAGCCACTGCCCTTGCCCTATCCACTGCCCTGTCCCTAACCCTAGCCACTGCCCTGGCCCTTGCCCTAGCCACTGCCCTGTCCCTAACCCTAGCCACTGCCCTGTCCCTAACCCTAGCCACTGCCCTGTACCTAACCCTAGCCACTGCCCTGCCCCTAACCCTAGCCACTGCCCTGTCCCTAAACCTAGCCACTGCCCTGTCCCTAGCCACTGCCCTGTCCCTAACCCTAACCACTTCCCTGGCCCTAACCCTAGCCACTTCCCTGTCCCTAACCCTAGCCACTGCCCTGGCCCTAACCCTAGCTACTGCCCTGCCTAACCTAGCCACTGCACTCACTGACCCTAACCCTAGTCATTGCCCACCCTAGTCTTAATCCTAGACTTTGCTCTGGCCCTAACACTAATCACTGCTCTGGGCCCCAAACTAGCCAGCCTGTTCTGGCCCTAATCCTAGTCATTGCCTTGGCCCTAACCTCAGCTAGTTTCTGAATCTGGGAACTGGAATTGGGACAGAGATACCAAAGTGAAAGCACAAGGGCTGAAAGCTTCACTTTCTTTATTTCAAAATATTGCTGTATTCATCATAACAAAGAACAGCCTTGATGAAGTAAAAATTATGGCATCAAAACTTCAGAAACAGGACCAAGATGTCTTTGATGCTCATGAAATGGTCAGCACAGTAATTGACAACATTGAAACCACACGAAACAATATCGACACCATTTTCAGTTTCTGGTATGAAGAAATTCTACAGATGGCACATAATGTCGGTGTTGCTGAATCTGTTCCCAGGAAGACGAGTTTGCAAAGGAATAGAAGTAATACTCCAAGCGATACTCCAATTGTCCACTATAAAAGAGCAGTTGCTATTCCTCTTCTTGACTCTCTGATCACTCAAATGAAAGAGAGATTTTCTGAGGACAACTCCCATGCTAAAATATTACTCTCTTTGTGTTATATTTCAATTAGAGAAAACAATTACAATATCACAACAGTAACTTTAACACTCTTAATAATAGTCAAAACTCAAATACAAGAGACTACAAGAGACTACAGTAAAAAAAAGGTTCAAACCAAACTATCCGTCCCTAAGACTACCATAATCTGACATGCTATCTAACAATCAGTATCACTAAGACTACAGATAAATACATGATGTCATGACATGCAGCAAGCTATGCAGTAAGCTACTTAATTACTTATTACATGAATAATATGTACATGCCCATACAGGCTAGATATATAATCAGTTATCTTATCTCTCTGACTGTTTCATCCATATAAGGTCAAGTTATCACATTCCTCCACATTTGGCAAAAACGAACATAAGCCATACATCCAACGATCTGGGGGATTCCTAACACGATTAGATCGATCGTCGAAGTCCTTCTGTAGCAACAATAGGTGATGTATCATCACCTGAGTTGTCTTCGGAATCACCCACAAAGGGGGAAAAGAGATAAGGTAAGTCATTGTCAATCATATCTGGAACCACTTCACTGAACCATGATTGAATCTGGTCAATGTGACAGCGCACTGTTTGATCGTTGTCCAGGCGTATAAGGTAAGTATAGTCACCTAGTTTGGATTCAACAATACCAGGTATCCATTGAGACTGATTATCTGACTTCTGAATATAAACGGTTCTGATGTGAAAAAATCTCTTTGTTTCGATCTGCCATCCCTGGCCATCTTTTGTGATGTCTGCGAACAGTATACTTTCCCAGCAAGATCAGGTTTAAGAAGTTCTAAGTGTGTTCGGAGGAGGCGACCCATAAGTAACTCTGCAGGAGTGACACCTGTGGATGCCTGAGGAGTAGAGCGGTAGTGAAAGAGGAATCTTGCCAGTTGGGTCTTGACATCATCAGGTCTCCTTATTTTTAAAGCCCTTTTTTAAATTTGTACAGCTCATTCTGCCAATCCATTTGTTGCGGGATGATATGGAGCTGAAGTTAAATGTCTGATTCCATTGCGTTTCACAAAAATTCGGAACTCTTCACTGGTAAAAATACTTCCATTATCTGAGACAAGTATCTCTGGCAAACCAAATGTTGCAAATATTGTTCGCAAAGCAGAGATGGTGTTACTTGATGTAGCTGAATGTACAGGTTGTACTTCCATCCACTTGGAGGGCATCTATTACTACCAAGAATATCTTTCCCATGAGAAAGGCCCGGCATAATCTATATGAATCCTCGTCCAAGGACGATTTGGCCATTCCCATGGATGTAGGGCTACTGGAGAAGGTGATCTTTGAAGCATGGCACACTTTTCACAATGTTTCACCTTTGTTTCAATGTGATCATCAATCTTTGGCCACCAAACTACGCTTCTGGCCAACTGTTTCATCTTAGTTATTCCTGGATGACCATCATGCAAGACTTTCTCTTGACCTGCATCAGGGATGATTACTCAACTGCCCCAGAGAACACAGAAATCTTGGACACTGAGCTCTTCTTTTCGAATTTGAAATGGTTGCAACTGCTGCTCATCTGTAGTTTCCCAGCCTTGCTGGACTAGTCGACGTACTTTGGAGAGTACTGGGTCTCTATCAGTCCATTGCCTGATGTGCTTGATGTTAACTGGTGTGGTCTGCAAACTCTCCAACAAAAGAATAGTCTCGCCTGGTGTTGGTATCTTGTTTACTGATTCTGGAAGAGGAAGACGACTGAGACCATCAGCATTGCCGTGTTGAAACCCAGGTATGTATTTGACTCGATAGTCATAAGCACTCAATAGGAGAGCCCACGTTTAATCCTTGCTGATGCTAACAAAGGAATTGGTTTCCTCTCACCTAACAAATGCTGAAGAGGTTTGTGATCTGATAGAATTGTGAATGGCCTGCCCAGTAAGTAGTGGTTAAAATTCTTCACCCCAAAAATAATAGCTAGAGCCTCTTTATCTAACTGGACATAATTCTTTTCTGCAGGGGCTAGAGAACAACTAGAGAATGCCACGGGTTTTTCAGTACCATCTTCAAGCCGGTGAGATAGCACTGCACCTAGTCCATATGGTGAGGCATAACACCAGTTCCTGTTCTGAATCATATTGCATCAAGACACATGAGGAAGTCAAACTAGTCTTAGCCTTTAAGGATGCCTCCTTCTCGTCACCACCCCAAATCCACTTAGCTTTTTTATTTAGTAAACTGTGCAATGGTGCTAGTGAAGTTGAAAGGTTAGGTTGAAACTTTGCATAATAATTCACAAACCCCAAAAAGGACCTCAATTGAGATACATTAGTAGGGGCAGGGGCTTCAGCTATTGCCCTCACCTTCTCTTGGGTTGGTTGAATTCCTTCTGCTGAAATCTGATGCCCCAGATACTCCACTGAAGGGAGCTTGAATGCACACTTTGGCGAAGTCCAGCTCGATCTAAACATTGGAGAACTTTCTCTAGGTTTCCCAAATGATCCTGTTCCATTTTCCCCGTGACCAAAATGTCATCGATGTAGACTGACACTCCTGAAATACCTTGAAGAATTCCTTCCATAATTCTCTGAAATATGGATGGAGCAGATGAAATGCCAAAAGGAATTCGGTTATATTGGTAGAGTCCCTTGGCTGTGTTAATAATTGTGAACTTCTTTGAGTCATTATCCAGAGGGATCTGCTGATATGCATGGGCCAGGTCTAGTTTTGAGAAGGTCTTGCCTCCTTCCAGAGATGAAAACAAATCTTCAATACGGGGTATTGGATATTTATCCAACTTTGCTACTTGGTTCACACTGACTTTATAGTCTCCACACAGACGAACCGAGCCATCTGTTTTGATTGCAGGAACGACTGGAGCAGCCCAATCAGCAAACTCCACAGGTTCAATGAGTCCCTCTCGAGCGGACGGTCAATTTCAGTATTGACTTTTTCTCTTAAGGCATAGGGAACTGGTCTAGCCTTACAGAATAGTGGTTTGGCCTTCTCTTCCACGTGAATTTTTGCTGTAGTTCCTTTCACCAAACCTAGTTCATCGTTGAACACGGTTGTATAATTCTTAAGAAGTTGTTGGAGGTCAGTAGAATCAACCTGAATCATATGTAACAACTGTTGCCAGGGAAGACGGATTCTGGATAACTTTCCTAGCAAACTGGGTCCAGTTCCCTTGATAATGAGCAATGGTAGCTTTGCAGTTTGATCTTGTTACTCAACAGCAACAGAGGTAGATCCAAGGATCTTGAGAACTTTCCCTGTATAGGTACTCAATTTAATCGCAGATGGGTGTAATGGTGGTGGTGGTGATTCAGGCCACAATTGCTGGTAGGTTGCTTCACTGATGACAGATGCAGATGCCCCTGTATCCACTTCCATTGTGAGTGATGCTTGGTTTGCAATAACTGTGACTGTGAGATTGGCTCATTAACTTTGTTGTTAACCATTTTGTAAAGCGAATAGGTTCCTGTCACATTTTCTGTTTCGTCAGAATTTTCATCTTCATTTTCAGCAGTTAATTGATATGCTCTTTGACGTTCTGTTTTGATCTTTGAACGACATACTTTGGCAAGATGTCCTCTTTTCTTGCAGAAATGACATTCTGCATCTTTGAAGTAACAGTCCTTCGTCAGATGTGTACCTCCACATCGATAACACTTCCACTAACAAGAGGTCTTGAGAAACTTGCAGCTCTGGGCTTATTCAGTGCCAGAACAGTTTCTGTTTTGGGGATTTGCTTTGCTTGAAGGTCCCTTGCATTACGTTCTGCCGCTTCTACTGCCTGAGAGATTTCCATTGTTTTTTTAAAAGTCAGGTCTGCCTCTGCCAAGAGGCGTTGCTGGAGCCGCTTGTCCCCAACCCCACAGACTAGCCTATCCCTTAGCACGTCATCTAAGGTAGCTTCAAACGTGCAATGTTCTGAGAGTCGTCGCAGACCAGCTACAAATGCAGACACAGTTTCCCCTTCCTTCTGAGATCACATGTTGAAATTAAATCGTTGTACGATGAAGGAGGGTGGAGGTTGATGATGGTCCTTCACTAGTTTGACAAGTTCAGCAAAAGACTTAGATATAGGTCTAGCAGGAGCCACTAAATCCCGATCAACTGGTACGTCGACGCACTACAAATGCTGAGTAATATTGCTCGTTGCTTTGTTGCTGATACCACCTCATTAGCTTCAAAATACTGTTCGAGACGTTCTGTATAAGAAGTCCAATCCTCTCTACCTGAGTCAAATTCACTTAATGTTCCATGAGAGGCCATTGGTGCATCCCATGTGAGGGCCCGTGCCTCCTTCAACGTTCACAGAGCTAGGAGTGAGTCGACTAGCTCTGCTACTAACTTAGGAATGGGTCACCTCGCACTGATAAGATGGACTTGCACTGGTACTGTTAGAGAGGGTCGTAAGTCCTCAGTACTAGAGCAGTCGGGTTGTGGACAGGAGAGAGATCTCTGTCTGTCGCTTGTGGTTGATTGCAGATGGGGAAGATGATGACAGCAGGGTTGAAGGCCACTGCTGTGCAGATAGGGAAGAAGAGGAGATGCTCCGGCTTGAGGGAGATAAGATGCTTGATCTTGATAGCTGTGAAGAAATACCCCGAGATCAGTGACTGGCTTCAAGGCTCGTTTTGATCTCCTTAATACCCCAATTAGTGACTGGCTTCAAGGCTCGTTTTAACTGGTTAAAGGTAAAAGGTAAGAAGGGCCCGTGCCTCCTTCGACGTTCACAGAGCTAGGAGTGAGTCGAGAGCCTTTAGATAGTCACTAGCAAGCACCCTTGATATGACTTCGTAAGTCTCTTTTATGATTGCACACACTGTCGATCTTCCCATGCGAAAGCCGAATGACAAAGAGACCTGGACAATGCATAAAATGTGCTACCATGCTAGTATGAACAATGTTTATTCTTTACTAGTGTATACAAGTGTTGGGTATGGAAACTGATACTTACTTGCGAGTTACCCGTAGCTAGATAACGGATAGTAAGTGCTAGCCGTTCTGCTGCTGATATCTGCGCTCGGTAGAGTGACTGGTACTCACGCCGCATCAAAAATGGATTGACCTTTATAGCAGAGATAATCTGATAGCAAGCATATAGCTATTCTGCTCTTATTATTACCTTCTCCAACAGTGAATCAAACCTCTCCCTGGACATCCTCAAATAACGGAAATGGCTTTCAGGGTCAGATATCCTCATTTCCTGAAGAAGATTGTGGTATTCACCCTGCTGTCTCCGTTTCTTAAATATAGGACGAATCCACATTCTCTTTTTCCTCTTCCTCTTCCTCCTCCTCCTCCTTCTAGCGACTGCTAATAGCAGGAACAGCTCTAGCTCTTCGTCACTACTCTCCATACACAGCCGAAGTGCGCTCCAATTGGATAATTTGGGCGGAGTTGGGTTTGAAGTTCAAACTAGCGATCGCGCGTCGACGCTATATTGTGAACCAAAACAAGCAATGCGATGCGATGCGACGCGACGCATTTATGTATATTGTGAACCGGCCTTTAGGCCTGCCTGAACACGCTCACAGCTGATAATAATAATTAGTTTTGTTATCATCTAATTATCCTTGAGGTGACCTCATTAGAGTTCATACCAATTATTGAGTTTCACAACTTCTATTTTATATTGGCATATGGAAGCCTATGTGTTTTGTGTGCTATGGACTTTTGTGTGTGTATTGTAGATTGTGTGGTTTCCTGCTTCCTGGGAGGCAGGGTATTTAAACCCTGACTCCCAGCTGTTCGTCAGTTCTATCTTGAATTGCTCAATTATTCTATTGGCTTTATAATATTCTAAATTTCTCTGAATTAAGCTAAGGAGTGGTTGTACAGCATAGATATTACTCTGGTGGCAGCTTTGTTACCAAGTTGGGAGTTAGCTACAGAAGTGACCCTCAACATATGGTGGCAGCGGTGGTTCAACTGAAGAAGAAGACGAACATCCATCACAAGGAACCGCTAAGTAGGCTAACGTATTCTAACCATATCAGTGGAGTAGGAAGTATGTCTGCTCCAAGAACTGTCCAAACTCGTTCCATGACGGACAGCAGCACAGACCACGAGGAGACAAACTTAGTGTTACCAACGAAAGACCCAATGGAAGCACTTCAACAAGCCATGATGCAGTCGATGGAATATGACAGGAGAACGAGGAGAGAGGCTGATGCAGTACGCCAACAGCAAGAAGAAGCGAGGCTAAAAGCCGAACTGGACAAGGAAACAGCAGAGAAAGCGAGGATTAAAAAGTGGGAAGCCGACGCAGCACAAAGAAATAAAGAGGAAGATAACCGACGAGCTGCAGACATGGTAGCCAAAGAACTGCAGATGAAGAGGCACATGCTCTGCAGAAGTTGGACAATCAGACCGACCCGGAAACTTATCTGGTTCACTTTGAAGTGTCCATGGCGGAAGGTCTAATCCCTACCAGGGAGTGGATTCAATTACTACGGAAACAAACGATGGGAAGGGCAGCGGAAGTATTCCAGGAACTAGATGGAACGATGCCTTACCAGGAATTCAAAACTCGATTTTTGGAGAAGCTTGGATGCACTAGTGCTAAGGATAGACAGACAGTCTGGAGGAATCAGCCATCAGACCAACAGTCTCCTAGAGCACATCTAACTCCAATCATTCGAGGGATTAACAGACTGACTAACAATTTGAAGGATACCAAGGAATTCATGATGGAGATGTTCAAAGGTGTTCTTACCCTATATTACTCTGCCGAGATGTGCCACTCACTGAGAGGGAAGGATTTCAACAACATGCAACAAATCGTGGATGACATAGAAGCGGCTTGGGAATCCAGACCATACTCAGAGCGCTCAAAGATGCATAGGACAGCAGCCGAAAGGACGGTCAGCAACAGGAGACAGCAGTGGACCAGACCTAGAGATGCACAACCTACAGAGGGAACAGGTGGGTGCTTAACTAGGGGTGAGAGGGGCTGGGTTGAGTGAGGGGGGGGGGGGCCAAAGGGGTAGCCGGTGGTAGCCAGGATGTCCCAGTCCTTTCTCTAAGAACCCATTGTGCTACTATTGTAAACAGCCAGGGCACTATAAGAGAAATTGTCCCAAGTTGAAATCTAAACTGGGTAAGATCAACTCAGAATCAGAGTCTGAGGAACATAAGGCCTTAATTAGGATACGAACCATTGATGGTAGACCCTGTAGGTGTTTGATTGACACGGGTGCTAACCGAACAACTGTTCCTGCACGCTTTATCCAGCCTAACAAGTTTACTGGGGTTGAGGAGAAAGCTGTGCTAGCAACTAATGGGATTGAGAGTCTTAGGACCGCTGAGGTTGATTTGAAGATAGATGGTATCACCCATACCATGGTAGTCTTTGTTATTGACAAGGATGCGTCTCATGTGTTATTGGGTACAGATCATCCTCTTGTTAAACATTGGATTACAAGGAAGTCCTTACCAGAGCTGGCTGATGCTCCTATGCCTATAGCAGCCTGATGCTCCTGTGCCTATAGCAGCCTGATGCTCCTGTGCCTATAGCAGCCATTACTAGGGCACAAAGCCAGGCACTCGAAGCACAAGATGCCACCGATGAGGTAGCAAGTGCTCAGTCTGGAGCTAGGGTTAAGCCATTTTTGCATGAACAACCCGAAGTTACCAGTCCTCCTGGAGAGGAAGGAGTCAGCGCGAGTGCGGATGAGGTAGTAGATGAGGTGGAAGAAGACTCTTCGGTCTTGGTTGAGGAAGTTGTCCTTAATGGGTTAGAGGGAGCTCAATCTAGTGACCAGCCAATTCCTGTGCTTTCCAAAAGCGAGGAAGAAGTTAGGAAGCTAGTTGCTCAGCAGATGGAAGATGGTAGCCAGTCGGAGATGAGGAGTAAAGCTGAAAAGCAGGAAGATGGTTATTGTAGGGAGAACGGAGTACTAGTGCATGTTAAGTTGGTAGATCCTCAAAAGGAGTTGTCTAGAATTGTCGTGCCATCCTGTAGAAGGAAAGAGGTGTTGGACATTGGGCACAGAGGGTTAGTTGGTGGACATTTTGCACACAATAAGATGCTTGCCATCCTATCTCACCACTTCACATGGCCTGGTATTAGGAAAGACATTAGGGCATACTGTAGTGCCTGCCCAGAATGTCAAAAGGCAGGGAGGCAGCTACAGCCTAGAGTACCTATGGTAGTTACACCAACCATATCAGAACCTTACCAAAGGATGGCCTGGGATCTGGTAGGAAAATTGGATAAAACCAAACAAGGTCACAGGTATATCCTGACCATTATGTGCCTTGGGACCAGATACCCATATGCTATTCCTTTGAAACGGGTAGATGCTGAATCAGTAGCAGTGGGTTTAATGGAAGTAATCAGTCACACAGGCACTCCGGTTGAACTCTTGTCAGATCAAGGATCTGTTTTTCTGGGAAAGGTTATTAAGGAGTTATGTAGGCTCTCGAATATTAAACAGATAAAGACCACAGCCTACCACCCCCAGACCAACGGGATACTAGAATGGTGGCATGGTTGTTTGAAGAGTATGATTCGTAAGATCCAGGGCAAAGACCAAGAATGGGACAAGCTCCTAAAGTATTGCTTGTTAGCATACAGAGCTACCCCCCACACAGTCACAGGGTTTTCACCTTACGAATTAGTTCATGGTAAGAGCATGAGAGGCCCCCTTGAGGCAGTTAAAGTGGGCTGGATAGGTGGAGACATCAGCACGTTTGAGTGGGTACAGGTATTGAGGGAGACTCTAGTAGCTCTACATGAAGTAGCTCATGCCAATGAGGCTATTGCAAAAGAAAAATCCAAGACAGCATATGATGCTAGATCTAAGGCCCGCAGCTTTGAGCCAGGGGATCTTGTGTTATGCCACACCCCTGGGCTCACGGGGAAATTGCATTCAATCTGGGATGGCCCCTATGTAGTGAGTGCTAAACTATCTAACTGCAACTACACTATTGCAGTCCAAGGCAAAAGATCTAGACATGTCACTGTGCATATCAATAGGTTAAAAGCTTGGAAGACCCCAACTGCCAACTTGTTCCGTGTTGTAGTGGCAGTTGAGTCTGAAGTCAATCCTGAACCTATTGGGAAGGTTAGGATGGGTGTTACTCACTTAACTGAGGAACAGCGCCTCGGGTTAGACCTGCAGCTTGCCAAATTCCCTGATTGAGTTACCCATATCTTAGGTGTTGCAAAATTTGAAGAGAATGACATTAATGTCAAAGAAGGTTATCCTTTGAGAACTCACCCTTATCGTATTGCTCCAGGCATGGTTGATGATTTGAAGGGAGAGATTGATGATCTCCTTAGGAAAGGCATTGTTGTTCCATCAAAGAGCCCATGGTCATCACCAATGGTGCCTCTCAGAAAGAAGAGTACTGGACAGGTGAGGCTTTGCATCGACTATAGGAGGCTAAACAAGATTACTATTTCGGATCCCTATCAAATGCCATGTATTGAGGACTTACTAAATCAGGTCTCAGGTGCAATCTGGTTATCGAAACTGGACCTTAACAAAGGCTTCTATCAGGTTCCCTTGAGTAGAAAAAGCCAGGACAAAACAGCATTTTGTACACCGTGGGGCAAGTATGCCTTCATGCGTATGCCATTTGGGCTGAAAAATGCGCCTGCGGCATTCCAGAGGTGCATGCAGAACACCCTTGCGCATCTGTCCGAGTTCAGTTCAGCTTATATAGACGACATTTTGATTTTTTCCAATTGCTGGGAGGAACATTTAGACCAGATTGAAGCTGTGTTACTTGCATTGAGAGAGGCTGGACTTACTGCTAACCCGGATAAGTGTGTATGGGGTGCAAAGTCGCTTGAATACCTAGGACACGAGATAGATCATGGGATGGTTAGTGTACCAGAAGCTCGGGTTAAGGGGGAAAGAAGGCTGCGTATCGCGTAGTCTCATATAAAGTACCATATCTTTGCTCGCATTCACTCTAGTTTCCCGATTTATATATCAAATTATAGCTTGCAGTCTGTGCTTTCTAATGGTAAGTCTCTTTTGTTATTTTGTTTCGCCATAATTTTTTCCTAGCTCATTATAGGCTCTTCCAGTGCGGACCGTAAGCCGTTAAGTAAACCACGTTGCAGTAACGACCTTTGCGAGGCTCTTATTCGGTCTATTAGTCAATCATAATGAGCACTACATAATGAGCACTACAAACTGCGTGTCTTGAAATTTTGAAAAAATGTTTTTTTTGTCTCATTTTCTGAACATAGCTTTATGACATCACGTTACATTTTCATCTATAGGTCTTTTTTAGTAATGCTATCAAACAAAAACTCTCGCGCAAGTTGTAGAATATAAAAATTGCTTTCAAATGATATTTATTTATTTATTAACCGATTAAACGCCGTAAGCGCCATATGGCGCGAGACCTTACATCCTTCGCCACTCAAAAATATATAAAATGAACCGTTACGAGCTAATAGCCCCGGTTGGGTTCTGCACATGCCTAGTAGACTAGAGAACGTCACCAAAATGATTATTTCCGGTTGATGCATCGTGCACCAAAAATCCTGCGGTTGAACGCCATTTTTGTTGGTCGAGCTTTTTTTTAAAACTGCTCAAAGATGCTCTCCTGTGAGGACGTTATTTCTCAACTTTTAGCCGACGATTCTGGCGATTCTGGGTCAGATTCATTTGGGGAAGAAGGTGCAGACATCTATGCATACCGAGGAAACACTCTGGATCCAGTTGCTCTAAGAGAAGAGGCGCGCTTGGATGGACTTCTCGATTGTAATTTTCTTCTAACCTTAGCGCTTCATAGCCTTTGTTTACCATAGTCAACTGAGAGTGTACTATTGCCAAATACTAGCTTATTCTGTTGGTATTCCAAATTCAGACAGGATAGTTATAGAAAAAAAGTTATAGCTAAGAGTGTAGGTTGGAGTTTGAGTTGTTGATTTTCATTTGAATTTGAATTTTCAAATGTTGACCACAAACTTGATATATATATATATCTTGTTTTTCCCACCCTCCCCACTACTTTTCCTACAGCATCAGATGATGAGAGTGGAGATGAGGCATCTATGACTCCTTTTGTTACATTGGAGGATGAGGAAGCCTTGCCTGAAGTCTCTACAGGGCGTGGGAACACGACTGGTGCTGGAGTTGTGCGATGGAGAGGCGGGCGAGGGAGTACTGGCCGAGAGAGAGGCGGGCGAGGGAGTACTGGCCAAGGGGGAAGCAGCTCAAGTGGTAGTAGAGTCGTAAGTGTTGTTAGTGGTCCTCCAAAAGGTACTGGTAGTAGGCGGGCCAGAGGTTATAGGCGTGTGCGAGCATCTGGCACTGGTTCTGTCCGAGCATATGGCACTGGTTCTGCCCAAGCATCTGGCACTGGTTCTAGGCTAACTGAGGTCACAGGTAAGTGGGAAATAAAGGAGCCAACTCCTTTGAAATTGGACTATACAGCAACAGCTGGTCCAACTTCTTCATTGCTTGGTGCATCAAGTACATTTTTAGATGCATTTTACCTTTTTTTTACTCTTGAAGTGTGGGAACTCCTAGTAGCAGAGACGAACAGTTACGTTTCTAGGATGGCTAGTCTCTCCAGGCCATGGGTAGATAATAATATAGAGGAAATGAAAGCCTTTGTAGGAATGTTGATAATAATGGGAGTTTCCACACTTCCATACTTAGAATTGTACTGGTCCACTAATCACTCGGATTTGTCTGGGTTCGTAAAGTAATGCCTAGGACTCGGTTTTTGGAGCTAATGCGTTATGTACATGTAAATTCTATTGATGGTTTGTTGGTTACAAATTTGATAGAAGCTTGTTTATTGAATTCATTTATTTTGTTTTCTTCTGTCCGAGCTCCAATATCAGTAAGGAAGGGTAATTATCTAGAAGCTAGGATTGTTCTAGCTAAATCTTTGATTGGTTCTTTCTCTTCTCGGCAGCGTGCAGGTCAACGTTGTAGTCAGGCAAATAGTCAGCTAGATCGCCTCAATTTAAAACTAGGTCATTTCCCACAGTGCTGTGCAAAGAAGCGCTGTGTAGTTTGCATTAGTAAAGGTTACAGGCATGAGGCAAGGTCCCAGTGTTGTTTTTGTAAGGTTCCTTTGTGTGGTGGATCAACAGGCCGTGACTGTTTTCGTAAATACCATACCTTGGTGGACTATCAGTAATGTTTATGCACCCCCTGCTCCTTTCTGTGCTTCTCTCTTGTTCCCTGCTCCTTCGTCTACTTCTCTCTTGTTCCCTGCCCCTTCGTCTACTTCTCTCGTTCCCTGTCCCTTCGTCTACTTCTCTCGTCTCTCCAGTATTCAAGTGTTATTCTTATCCTGGTATCTCATGTTTGTGTAGAATAAAAACATGGTGAAATATCATGCCGGAGACCAAGCAAGCTATACCCAAGACTGAGCAAGTTCTACTCTACCCGTGACAGCAAGACCGGAGCTCTACCCAAGACACTCCCTTACATAATTGTGTTTTATATTATGGTTTTATTCTAGTATGTGTTAGCATTTTCACTCTCTTATAATTTGTTTTTTGTATTATTATGTGTTAGCATTTTGATGGGGAAAACAACCCACTGGCTTTGCAGCTGGTAGAGGGTTTGTAAATAGATGCTCCATCTTGTGTTGGCATTATAATGTGTGTATAATAGTGTGAAAATATGAAAATATTCACCCCCAAGAAGATGACAAGGTTTTATAATGCTGGTTAGTTCTGCCCAGTTGGTAAGGAAGGCTCGATTTTTTTACAGGAAGTAGAGCTATCATGTGGCTGAATATGACCCAAGTTTCATGGGATGAGTCCCTGCAGAACGGAAGATATAAAAATAATAAGTAAAATACCTCGTTAATTCATGAATAATTTGCCCGCGGGTACTAGGAATACGGCGTGCAATCGGTTGTTATTTTGTTTCGCCATAATTTTTTCCTAGCTCATTATAGGCTCTTCCAGTGCGGACCGTAAGCCGTTAAGTAAACCACGTTGCAGTAACGACCTTTGCGAGGCTCTTATTCGGTCTATTAGTCAATCATAATGAGCACTACATAATGAGCACTACAAACTGCGTGTCTTGAAATTTTGAAAAAATGTTTTTTTTGTCTCATTTTCTGAACATAGCTTTATGACATCACGTTACATTTTCATCTATAGGTCTTTTTTAGTAATGCTATCAAACAAAAACTCTCGCGCAAGTTGTAGAATATAAAAATTGCTTTCAAATGATATTTATTTATTTATTAACCGATTAAACGCCGTAAGCGCCATATGGCGCGAGACCTTACATCCTTCGCCACTCAAAAATATATAAAATGAACCGTTACGAGCTAATAGCCCCGGTTGGGTTCTGCACATGCCTAGTAGACTAGAGAACGTCACCAAAATGATTATTTCCGGTTGATGCATCGTGCACCAAAAATCCTGCGGTTGAACGCCATTTTTGTTGGTCGAGCTTTTTTTTAAAACTGCTCAAAGATGCTCTCCTGTGAGGACGTTATTTCTCAACTTTTAGCCGACGATTCTGGCGATTCTGGGTCAGATTCATTTGGGGAAGAAGGTGCAGACATCTATGCATACCGAGGAAACACTCTGGATCCAGTTGCTCTAAGAGAAGAGGCGCGCTTGGATGGACTTCTCGATTGTAATTTTCTTCTAACCTTAGCGCTTCATAGCCTTTGTTTACCATAGTCAACTGAGAGTGTACTATTGCCAAATACTAGCTTATTCTGTTGGTATTCCAAATTCAGACAGGATAGTTATAGAAAAAAAGTTATAGCTAAGAGTGTAGGTTGGAGTTTGAGTTGTTGATTTTCATTTGAATTTGAATTTTCAAATGTTGACCACAAACTTGATATATATATATCTCTTGTTTTTCCCACCCTCCCCACTACTTTTCCTACAGCATCAGATGATGAGAGTGGAGATGAGGCATCTATGACTCCTTTTGTTACATTGGAGGATGAGGAAGCCTTGCCTGAAGTCTCTACAGGGCGTGGGAACACGACTGGTGCTGGAGTTGTGCGATGGAGAGGCGGGCGAGGGAGTACTGGCCGAGAGAGAGGCGGGCGAGGGAGTACTGGCCAAGGGGGAAGCAGCTCAAGTGGTAGTAGAGTCGTAAGTGTTGTTAGTGGTCCTCCAAAAGGTACTGGTAGTAGGCGGGCCAGAGGTTATAGGCGTGTGCGAGCATCTGGCACTGGTTCTGTCCGAGCATATGGCACTGGTTCTGCCCAAGCATCTGGCACTGGTTCTAGGCTAACTGAGGTCACAGGTAAGTGGGAAATAAAGGAGCCAACTCCTTTGAAATTGGACTATACAGCAACAGCTGGTCCAACTTCTTCATTGCTTGGTGCATCAAGTACATTTTTAGATGCATTTTACCTTTTTTTTTACTCTTGAAGTGTGGGAACTCCTAGTAGCAGAGACGAACAGTTACGTTTCTAGGATGGCTAGTCTCTCCAGGCCATGGGTAGATAATAATATAGAGGAAATGAAAGCCTTTGTAGGAATGTTGATAATAATGGGAGTTTCCACACTTCCATACTTAGAATTGTACTGGTCCACTAATCACTCGGATTTGTCTGGGTTCGTAAAGTAATGCCTAGGACTCGGTTTTTGGAGCTAATGCGTTATGTACATGTAAATTCTATTGATGGTTTGTTGGTTACAAATTTGATAGAAGCTTGTTTATTGAATTCATTTATTTTGTTTTCTTCTGTCCGAGCTCCAATATCAGTAAGGAAGGGTAATTATCTAGAAGCTAGGATTGTTCTAGCTAAATCTTTGATTGGTTCTTTCTCTTCTCGGCAGCGTGCAGGTCAACGTTGTAGTCAGGCAAATAGTCAGCTAGATCGCCTCAATTTAAAACTAGGTCATTTCCCACAGTGCTGTGCAAAGAAGCGCTGTGTAGTTTGCATTAGTAAAGGTTACAGGCATGAGGCAAGGTCCCAGTGTTGTTTTTGTAAGGTTCCTTTGTGTGGTGGATCAACAGGCCGTGACTGTTTTCGTAAATACCATACCTTGGTGGACTATCAGTAATGTTTATGCACCCCCTGCTCCTTTCTGTGCTTCTCTCTTGTTCCCTGCTCCTTCGTCTACTTCTCTCTTGTTCCCTGCCCCTTCGTCTACTTCTCTCGTTCCCTGTCCCTTCGTCTACTTCTCTCGTCTCTCCAGTATTCAAGTGTTATTCTTATCCTGGTATCTCATGTTTGTGTAGAATAAAAACATGGTGAAATATCATGCCGGAGACCAAGCAAGCTATACCCAAGACTGAGCAAGTTCTACTCTACCCGTGACAGCAAGACCGGAGCTCTACCCAAGACACTCCCTTACATAATTGTGTTTTATATTATGGTTTTATTCTAGTATGTGTTAGCATTTTCACTCTCTTATAATTTGTTTTTTGTATTATTATGTGTTAGCATTTTGATGGGGAAAACAACCCACTGGCTTTGCAGCTGGTAGAGGGTTTGTAAATAGATGCTCCATCTTGTGTTGGCATTATAATGTGTGTATAATAGTGTGAAAATATGAAAATATTCACCCCCAAGAAGATGACAAGGTTTTATAATGCTGGTTAGTTCTGCCCAGTTGGTAAGGAAGGCTCGATTTTTTTACAGGAAGTAGAGCTATCATGTGGCTGAATATGACCCAAGTTTCATGGGATGAGTCCCTGCAGAACGGAAGATATAAAAATAATAAGTAAAATACCTCGTTAATTCATGAATAATTTGCCCGCGGGTACTAGGAATACGGCGTGCAATCGGTTGTTATTTTGTTTCGCCATAATTTTTTCCTAGCTCATTATAGGCTCTTCCAGTGCGGACCGTAAGCCGTTAAGTAAACCACGTTGCAGTAACGACCTTTGCGAGGCTCTTATTCGGTCTATTAGTCAATCATAATGAGCACTACATAATGAGCACTACAAACTGCGTGTCTTGAAATTTTGAAAAAATGTTTTTTTTGTCTCATTTTCTGAACATAGCTTTATGACATCACGTTACATTTTCATCTATAGGTCTTTTTTAGTAATGCTATCAAACAAAAACTCTCGCGCAAGTTGTAGAATATAAAAATTGCTTTCAAATGATATTTATTTATTTATTAACCGATTAAACGCCGTAAGCGCCATATGGCGCGAGACCTTACATCCTTCGCCACTCAAAAATATATAAAATGAACCGTTACGAGCTAATAGCCCCGGTTGGGTTCTGCACATGCCTAGTAGACTAGAGAACGTCACCAAAATGATTATTTCCGGTTGATGCATCGTGCACCAAAAATCCTGCGGTTGAACGCCATTTTTGTTGGTCGAGCTTTTTTTTTAAACTGCTCAAAGATGCTCTCCTGTGAGGACGTTATTTCTCAACTTTTAGCCGACGATTCTGGCGATTCTGGGTCAGATTCATTTGGGGAAGAAGGTGCAGACATCTATGCATACCGAGGAAACACTCTGGATCCAGTTGCTCTAAGAGAAGAGGCGCGCTTGGATGGACTTCTCGATTGTAATTTTCTTCTAACCTTAGCGCTTCATAGCCTTTGTTTACCATAGTCAACTGAGAGTGTACTATTGCCAAATACTAGCTTATTCTGTTGGTATTCCAAATTCAGACAGGATAGTTATAGAAAAAAAGTTATAGCTAAGAGTGTAGGTTGGAGTTTGAGTTGTTGATTTTCATTTGAATTTGAATTTTCAAATGTTGACCACAAACTTGATATATATATATATCTTGTTTTTCCCACCCTCCCCACTACTTTTCCTACAGCATCAGATGATGAGAGTGGAGATGAGGCATCTATGACTCCTTTTGTTACATTGGAGGATGAGGAAGCCTTGCCTGAAGTCTCTACAGGGCGTGGGAACACGACTGGTGCTGGAGTTGTGCGATGGAGAGGCGGGCGAGGGAGTACTGGCCGAGAGAGAGGCGGGCGAGGGAGTACTGGCCAAGGGGGAAGCAGCTCAAGTGGTAGTAGAGTCGTAAGTGTTGTTAGTGGTCCTCCAAAAGGTACTGGTAGTAGGCGGGCCAGAGGTTATAGGCGTGTGCGAGCATCTGGCACTGGTTCTGTCCGAGCATATGGCACTGGTTCTGCCCAAGCATCTGGCACTGGTTCTAGGCTAACTGAGGTCACAGGTAAGTGGGAAATAAAGGAGCCAACTCCTTTGAAATTGGACTATACAGCAACAGCTGGTCCAACTTCTTCATTGCTTGGTGCATCAAGTACATTTTTAGATGCATTTTACCTTTTTTTTACTCTTGAAGTGTGGGAACTCCTAGTAGCAGAGACGAACAGTTACGTTTCTAGGATGGCTAGTCTCTCCAGGCCATGGGTAGATAATAATATAGAGGAAATGAAAGCCTTTGTAGGAATGTTGATAATAATGGGAGTTTCCACACTTCCATACTTAGAATTGTACTGGTCCACTAATCACTCGGATTTGTCTGGGTTCGTAAAGTAATGCCTAGGACTCGGTTTTTGGAGCTAATGCGTTATGTACATGTAAATTCTATTGATGGTTTGTTGGTTACAAATTTGATAGAAGCTTGTTTATTGAATTCATTTATTTTGTTTTCTTCTGTCCGAGCTCCAATATCAGTAAGGAAGGGTAATTATCTAGAAGCTAGGATTGTTCTAGCTAAATCTTTGATTGGTTCTTTCTCTTCTCGGCAGCGTGCAGGTCAACGTTGTAGTCAGGCAAATAGTCAGCTAGATCGCCTCAATTTAAAACTAGGTCATTTCCCACAGTGCTGTGCAAAGAAGCGCTGTGTAGTTTGCATTAGTAAAGGTTACAGGCATGAGGCAAGGTCCCAGTGTTGTTTTTGTAAGGTTCCTTTGTGTGGTGGATCAACAGGCCGTGACTGTTTTCGTAAATACCATACCTTGGTGGACTATCAGTAATGTTTATGCACCCCCTGCTCCTTTCTGTGCTTCTCTCTTGTTCCCTGCTCCTTCGTCTACTTCTCTCTTGTTCCCTGCCCCTTCGTCTACTTCTCTCGTTCCCTGTCCCTTCGTCTACTTCTCTCGTCTCTCCAGTATTCAAGTGTTATTCTTATCCTGGTATCTCATGTTTGTGTAGAATAAAAACATGGTGAAATATCATGCCGGAGACCAAGCAAGCTATACCCAAGACTGAGCAAGTTCTACTCTACCCGTGACAGCAAGACCGGAGCTCTACCCAAGACACTCCCTTACATAATTGTGTTTTATATTATGGTTTTATTCTAGTATGTGTTAGCATTTTCACTCTCTTATAATTTGTTTTTTGTATTATTATGTGTTAGCATTTTGATGGGGAAAACAACCCACTGGCTTTGCAGCTGGTAGAGGGTTTGTAAATAGATGCTCCATCTTGTGTTGGCATTATAATGTGTGTATAATAGTGTGAAAATATGAAAATATTCACCCCCAAGAAGATGACAAGGTTTTATAATGCTGGTTAGTTCTGCCCAGTTGGTAAGGAAGGCTCGATTTTTTTACAGGAAGTAGAGCTATCATGTGGCTGAATATGACCCAAGTTTCATGGGATGAGTCCCTGCAGAACGGAAGATATAAAAATAATAAGTAAAATACCTCGTTAATTCATGAATAATTTGCCCGCGGGTACTAGGAATACGGCGTGCAATCGGTTGTTATTTTGTTTCGCCATAATTTTTTCCTAGCTCATTATAGGCTCTTCCAGTGCGGACCGTAAGCCGTTAAGTAAACCACGTTGCAGTAACGACCTTTGCGAGGCTCTTATTCGGTCTATTAGTCAATCATAATGAGCACTACATAATGAGCACTACAAACTGCGTGTCTTGAAATTTTGAAAAAATGTTTTTTTTGTCTCATTTTCTGAACATAGCTTTATGACATCACGTTACATTTTCATCTATAGGTCTTTTTTAGTAATGCTATCAAACAAAAACTCTCGCGCAAGTTGTAGAATATAAAAATTGCTTTCAAATGATATTTATTTATTTATTAACCGATTAAACGCCGTAAGCGCCATATGGCGCGAGACCTTACATCCTTCGCCACTCAAAAATATATAAAATGAACCGTTACGAGCTAATAGCCCCGGTTGGGTTCTGCACATGCCTAGTAGACTAGAGAACGTCACCAAAATGATTATTTCCGGTTGATGCATCGTGCACCAAAAATCCTGCGGTTGAACGCCATTTTTGTTGGTCGAGCTTTTTTTTAAAACTGCTCAAAGATGCTCTCCTGTGAGGACGTTATTTCTCAACTTTTAGCCGACGATTCTGGCGATTCTGGGTCAGATTCATTTGGGGAAGAAGGTGCAGACATCTATGCATACCGAGGAAACACTCTGGATCCAGTTGCTCTAAGAGAAGAGGCGCGCTTGGATGGACTTCTCGATTGTAATTTTCTTCTAACCTTAGCGCTTCATAGCCTTTGTTTACCATAGTCAACTGAGAGTGTACTATTGCCAAATACTAGCTTATTCTGTTGGTATTCCAAATTCAGACAGGATAGTTATAGAAAAAAAGTTATAGCTAAGAGTGTAGGTTGGAGTTTGAGTTGTTGATTTTCATTTGAATTTGAATTTTCAAATGTTGACCACAAACTTGATATATATATATATCTTGTTTTTCCCACCCTCCCCACTACTTTTCCTACAGCATCAGATGATGAGAGTGGAGATGAGGCATCTATGACTCCTTTTGTTACATTGGAGGATGAGGAAGCCTTGCCTGAAGTCTCTACAGGGCGTGGGAACACGACTGGTGCTGGAGTTGTGCGATGGAGAGGCGGGCGAGGGAGTACTGGCCGAGAGAGAGGCGGGCGAGGGAGTACTGGCCAAGGGGGAAGCAGCTCAAGTGGTAGTAGAGTCGTAAGTGTTGTTAGTGGTCCTCCAAAAGGTACTGGTAGTAGGCGGGCCAGAGGTTATAGGCGTGTGCGAGCATCTGGCACTGGTTCTGTCCGAGCATATGGCACTGGTTCTGCCCAAGCATCTGGCACTGGTTCTAGGCTAACTGAGGTCACAGGTAAGTGGGAAATAAAGGAGCCAACTCCTTTGAAATTGGACTATACAGCAACAGCTGGTCCAACTTCTTCATTGCTTGGTGCATCAAGTACATTTTTAGATGCATTTTACCTTTTTTTTTACTCTTGAAGTGTGGGAACTCCTAGTAGCAGAGACGAACAGTTACGTTTCTAGGATGGCTAGTCTCTCCAGGCCATGGGTAGATAATAATATAGAGGAAATGAAAGCCTTTGTAGGAATGTTGATAATAATGGGAGTTTCCACACTTCCATACTTAGAATTGTACTGGTCCACTAATCACTCGGATTTGTCTGGGTTCGTAAAGTAATGCCTAGGACTCGGTTTTTGGAGCTAATGCGTTATGTACATGTAAATTCTATTGATGGTTTGTTGGTTACAAATTTGATAGAAGCTTGTTTATTGAATTCATTTATTTTGTTTTCTTCTGTCCGAGCTCCAATATCAGTAAGGAAGGGTAATTATCTAGAAGCTAGGATTGTTCTAGCTAAATCTTTGATTGGTTCTTTCTCTTCTCGGCAGCGTGCAGGTCAACGTTGTAGTCAGGCAAATAGTCAGCTAGATCGCCTCAATTTAAAACTAGGTCATTTCCCACAGTGCTGTGCAAAGAAGCGCTGTGTAGTTTGCATTAGTAAAGGTTACAGGCATGAGGCAAGGTCCCAGTGTTGTTTTTGTAAGGTTCCTTTGTGTGGTGGATCAACAGGCCGTGACTGTTTTCGTAAATACCATACCTTGGTGGACTATCAGTAATGTTTATGCACCCCCTGCTCCTTTCTGTGCTTCTCTCTTGTTCCCTGCTCCTTCGTCTACTTCTCTCTTGTTCCCTGCCCCTTCGTCTACTTCTCTCGTTCCCTGTCCCTTCGTCTACTTCTCTCGTCTCTCCAGTATTCAAGTGTTATTCTTATCCTGGTATCTCATGTTTGTGTAGAATAAAAACATGGTGAAATATCATGCCGGAGACCAAGCAAGCTATACCCAAGACTGAGCAAGTTCTACTCTACCCGTGACAGCAAGACCGGAGCTCTACCCAAGACACTCCCTTACATAATTGTGTTTTATATTATGGTTTTATTCTAGTATGTGTTAGCATTTTCACTCTCTTATAATTTGTTTTTTGTATTATTATGTGTTAGCATTTTGATGGGGAAAACAACCCACTGGCTTTGCAGCTGGTAGAGGGTTTGTAAATAGATGCTCCATCTTGTGTTGGCATTATAATGTGTGTATAATAGTGTGAAAATATGAAAATATTCACCCCCAAGAAGATGACAAGGTTTTATAATGCTGGTTAGTTCTGCCCAGTTGGTAAGGAAGGCTCGATTTTTTTACAGGAAGTAGAGCTATCATGTGGCTGAATATGACCCAAGTTTCATGGGATGAGTCCCTGCAGAACGGAAGATATAAAAATAATAAGTAAAATACCTCGTTAATTCATGAATAATTTGCCCGCGGGTACTAGGAATACGGCGTGCAATCGGTTGTTATTTTGTTTCGCCATAATTTTTTCCTAGCTCATTATAGGCTCTTCCAGTGCGGACCGTAAGCCGTTAAGTAAACCACGTTGCAGTAACGACCTTTGCGAGGCTCTTATTCGGTCTATTAGTCAATCATAATGAGCACTACATAATGAGCACTACAAACTGCGTGTCTTGAAATTTTGAAAAAATGTTTTTTTTGTCTCATTTTCTGAACATAGCTTTATGACATCACGTTACATTTTCATCTATAGGTCTTTTTTAGTAATGCTATCAAACAAAAACTCTCGCGCAAGTTGTAGAATATAAAAATTGCTTTCAAATGATATTTATTTATTTATTAAAGGATAAAAAATATTCAAGTTATCATTTGAACGGTTTTTAAAAAATCACTTCAGAGTTATTGAGCCTTGAAGTCCAAGCAGTTTGTAATCACATCCCAGCTGCCAGCAACACACCCCCCCCCTGTTCACCAGAATACATCCCCTCATTACTAGAATTGTGTGTGTACAAACAAAATGTTTGACTTTTCACAGTCCTTTATTTTTTCAACAACAGCAGTATCCTACATCCTAACTACAACCTGAAAACCAACAATATATATATATAATATATATATACATACACATAAATTAAAGACGCATCAGACTTGTTACATGTATGTTGCTTTGCTAATATTGAATTAGCAAACATAAACACGTCATCATTTGCAGTGCTCCCATGCCCAGGTCCATCCATCATCACCCTCCACACATGTCTTCCGACACCCTCCAGTAATCCCTGAAAAACAATAGAACACAAACAAAAGTCATCCTCCACTAATTCCTAAGCTTGACAAAAAGACACATAAACAAAAGTATCTTCCAGTAATCTCTGTTTGACAATAGAAAGCAAAAGACACAAACAAAATAAAAATGTTACAGGTCCCCCATGCCAGGACCATACAATGCTCCACCCTCCATTGAACTCTGCTGCCTCTCGACAGCAAGCCTGACACTTGTTGCACTCATATGTTCTGTCTTAGCCGCTCTACTCCACAAAACAGAATTAAACTCATTTTGGTTGTGTATAACCACCTAAACATTTGCACAAAAGATCCTCGGACATTAATTTATCAAAAACCTCCTAACATACATAGCCTTGTCCAGAAGGAATCATAGGCCTATCGGTACTGGTGGTACCTCACCTTTAGCACAAGCTGGATTAAACTTACACCAACTCAAAACTCCCGTAGGACAATACTCATGTTGGCATGTTCCATAGTTGACTAAGAGTGATAAAAAAATCGCTTTCACATCGCAAATCATCCCCTCTAGGTTGTCCTTTCTAATTGCTCCCCTATAGTAGGTTTGCATTTTAACTATAGACACACGACTAACCCCCCTAGCACCACCCAAAGACACTAGGACCGTAAGGCTCGACTTCCAACAACCGTTTATGTGCATTTGTATACCCATCACTAATTTATGTGTGTGTACCTAAGCTTCAGTCTCTCCACTGAACGCTAAAAAAGTTTGTGTTCCTACAACTTCCATAGAACCCGAAGAGCCTTCAAAATTGGCTTCACAATTTTTACCTTGTGACCCTCAAACCATTCTGTGTAACTTGCTTCTGTTTCATCTTCAGGTCTTCGCGCACAAGCTTGACAGAACTTAGACATAAGATAATAATCTAAAACTTCTGCAGTGTCCCAAGACATCACCGCAACCAAGCCATAATTTGATTTGTGGCCCTGTCTAAGCCATGTGCCGTCAACAGTAATACTAACATCAATGATGTCTCCATGCCTAACCCTATAAAAATCATGTAACCTATGAGCGGCATCCAACATAATACTCTGTTACTGCATTTGCGTCACTCCATGTAACCTATGAGCGGCATCCAACATAATACTCTGTTACTGCATTTGCGTCACTCCCTATTGACCTAGTATATTTTTTAAAAACAAGTGGAACCAAGAGGGGGCAACATATCCATGACCGCAGTGATATCTTCCAGACCAGAATGACTAATTCCAGCAAAGCGAGCACCCAGTAAGTACTGACTGGATGTTCAAAGAATGCTTCTACAGATACAGGGTTTGAGATGTCTTGAGTGTTACTACAATTTGAACAAAAAGTAAAAAATGAGACACCATGCCTGCCCTACGGGCTTCAGTTGCAAGGGAGCTCAGTTACCACATTGAATACACTTATTACACCTTTCTATGACCTCTCTAAGCTTATCTAAGTTTATTATACGATTACCCTTACCTAGTTATCCAACACCACCCGAGTCCAAAGAGGTAGAGCCAGTAGATCCAGTAGCAACAGCCACAGAAGCAGCTGAACGATCCATGAGAGCCAACTTCTTCCTGGTCATAGTCACTGGTCATAGTCACAAATGGAACTGGCCTCTCTTCAGACATTTTCAATTGATTGCAAGGTAAGTGAAGGTTCACAGAAGGCGCTACCCCACCTACAGGATCCAAGAGACTCACAAACAAAGGAAGGAAACAGCTAGTAACTTTTTAGTACGGAGATAAACATTAAAACTTGCCTGGCGCGGCTACTGTGACAGGCTCAACAACAGCCGCCTGTAGGGCTTTCTTCTTCTTGTCGTCACTCTTCTTGAATCCTTGGCCTTTCTGTTTAAAATGCTTCTCTGTTCTCTTCCCTATAACTCAACAGTGTGAAAGTTTCAAGCGAACTGACTAAAAAACACGTGCTCGTCTTAGAGGTTGCGCACTACCCCCCCCGCCTGGCCAATTCATTGCGCAAACGACTGGTAAGGGTCTCCATGAAATTGGCAACATTTTGATATATAAAAACTGTATTTTGGGTAGGCGATCATCGCCGACCCCCCGATTGTAGCCAGGTAAGACTGGGAGAGAACCTCTTCCAATGTGAAGTGAAATGAAATGAAATGGAATAATAATGCCCTGTATAAAAATGGCTATATCTTCTGATGCAAGTATTCACTTGCTCTGAAACTTGAAACTCAAACTCCAGACATACTATGAACCCTTTTGGACCCAAAAAAATTATTTGAAAAAATATGTGTTTTCAGCCCTCTTCCCCCCTTAAGGCCTTGAAAGTCTTTATCAGACCAACCAACCAGAAAGGGTTGAGGGCATTCCTGGGGACGGCCGGTTACTACCGGAAGTTTACCCCTGATTTTTCCAAGTGGGCGGGTCCCCTATTCGATGCCCTTAAGAAAGGTGCCCCCTGTTCCCTTGTGTGGGATGAACGTATGTGTACATCGTTTAACCATTTAATCTCTGTTCTTTGCCACGAGCATATGCCCAGAAAGGACGACCAGCTGGTACTTCATACAGACGCTTCAATGATTGGCATCGGAGCTGTACTATCAGCCGTGCGGGAGGACATCGAACGACCAGTGGCCTATTTTTCAAAAAGATTATCAGCGACAGAGAAAAATTACACCGTCTCCGAGTTGGAGTGTCTAGCAGTGGTAAAGGCAGTCGATCACTTCGCCATCCACCTACTGGGGCGTGTCTTTACCATGGTGACCGATCACCGTGCCCTGGTAGCCCTCCAAGACTCGGCACCTGAATGGGCGCCTCATGAGATGGGCCCAGGTATACGACTTTGAAGTGAAGTACAGACCCGGCATATATCATCAAAACGCCGAAGGCTTATCAAGACACTGTTGGCCAGAGGATGCGGCCAAGACACCTTCGACAGTGAATCGGGCGCTAGATGATGAACAATGACCACTGGCCCTAGGCTCATGCAGGAAGCGATCTCCACAGGAGGAGGACTCATACCAGAGGGGAGAGCTCCAAGCTTAGGAGGGGGAGATGTCGAGGGGCTGCCCAAGAACCATCAAGATGGCCCTTAGCCCTCCCTGAACACGCTCACAGCTGATAATAATAATTAGTTTTGTTATCATTATCATTCAGTAGGACTGTCAGGCAAATACTTCTACTATCTCTAAGTAGTCTAGTATCCTGCGACGCCTAAACAACAAAACTCTTTCTAAGCCGAAATCAGCTTTCCTGCTGTCTCCCACTCACGAAGAGTATAATTAAGAGCTGTAGTAGGTTTAAATACTTTAACAATATAAACATAAATAAATAGTGCTAAATAATCATACACAGTCTCAAACCAATATGTATATCTCTAAACTAAACTAGTTCAGTTTACACTATACGGCTATCTCTGTTCGCTCGCTAAAAACTCCTCTTTATTCATCCAGAATTTGGCAAGTTCGTCCAAAGGTAAGCTCATCTCTCTTCCAAAGAGCAGGTGGAATGGAGAGAATCCTGTTGTGCTGTGCACAGTCCCCCTGTACGCCCATAAGAAAAAAGGTAGGCATTTGTCCCATTCCTTTCCATGAGTGGAGGTCAGTTTCTTCATCATTGTTGAGTTAAACCTCTTCACCATACCATCCGTTTGGGGGTGGTATGGGGAGGTCCTGATCTGATGGATCCCTGTCATCTCACAAAACTGTTTAACGGTCTTTGACACAAAGTTAGTGCCATTGTCAGTTAATATTTCTTAAGGTACCCCAAGTCTAGAGGTCAATTCAATTAAACAATTAACCACTGTTTCTGCTGTCATATTACGTAGAGGAAAAGCCTCTGGCCACTTGGTCATATAATCCATTATAACAAGGACATATTTATTCCCGGCGGTTGTTCTTTTAAGAGGCCCAAATATGTCCATGGCAATGCGTTGAAAGGGTACTTCCATTATAGGTAGGGGATGCAATGGGGCTCTACCTGCTACTGCTGGTCCAGCTCTCTGACACACAGGGCATGATTTACACATTATTCCTACATCTTTAGCAATACCTGGCCAATCCATCCTGGTCCTGATAGCTTCAA
The DNA here is from genome assembly GCA_028752905.1 of Cladorhizidae sp. MBARI D1340-BT2. NCBI lineage: Eukaryota > Metazoa > Porifera > Demospongiae > Poecilosclerida > Cladorhizidae > Cladorhizidae sp. MBARI D1340-BT2. Next base: position 31,536,279 of record JAQNBH010000015.1, read on the forward strand.
GAGTTCTGGTCTGGCCAAAATGTCCTGCCACGGGAGAGTTGTGGGCCATTTGTAGAATTCGAGTACGGGCAGCCTTGGGAACGATAATGAGCTTTTTTCCATTCTGGTGATAGGGCTGTCTCATCAGTAATTCATTCTCCCAAAAGAAGAGACTGCTTCCCTCTTTAGCTTTTTCTCTGATTTTATTTAGCGTAGGATCTTGTTTTTGTAATACACTTAGTTTCTCCGGAGATACTGTCTCAAAAATTGATTCATCTTCTTCTGTGTTCTGGTCTAGGGTTGTAGTACTAATTTCCATGTCAACATCTTCTTCTAGCTCATCTTCTAGTTCCACTGGTTGGATAACTGGGTTGTCATCCTCTTGTTGCTGGTCCTCTTTCTGCCTAAGTTGGCTTTGTTTTTCTGCTTGTGCTCTGGTTGTGATCATTACCACTTCCTCACGTGCCAGCGTTGTCTGCTTTCTTTCTTCATGAACTGGGGTTAACTCTACTTCAGTGTCCAGCTTCTCTTTCAGATATCTCTGAAAATGAGGAACATCTCGTCCCATTAACATGTCGATTCCGATGTGGGGAGATACCCCTACTGCTAATTCAATGCACTTTTCCTCCACTTGCAGCTGGATCTTGGCTGCTGGAAACCATGTCTTCTTATAGCTGGCAGTAGTATAAGGTATCTTCCAATCAAGGAAGTCCGATTTTTGAATGCATCTAGGGTGGACAATTGATTTTGAGCAGCCTGTGTCTAGAAAGGCAAGAATGGATCTATCGTTGACCTTCACCCTACGGGTCTATTTAGGCAAAGTCTTACATCCATCAGGGGTGCTTGTGAGGTGAACCTTTTCAAGTTTCACTCTACAATCCCTTCTTAGGTGGCCCTTCTTGCCGCAACGAAAACACTCGATCTGGCTTAGATCTCGGGGAGAATGTCTGCTAGAATCTCCACTTGTTGGTGGGGATCGGTTTACTTCTAGTCGTCTTGAATTTGGTACTCGTAGGTGAGTAGGAGTGTTACTCTCTGAGCTCTCTCTTGGTCTAAATTTGTTCGTTCTATCAGATTGTCTGGGTACATCTGGTTCTCTCCTTTGATTTCCTAGATGCCTCACAATCGCCTCACTCAACTCCTCGTAGGTGCTAGGATCTAAATTTCTCATTTGTATCTCCAGCCACCGCAGTAGTTTTTTAGGGTTACTTCCATCAGCATCAAAGTCTCAGCCTCTTTTTCGGATGATTTGATCCACTGATGGAAATTTTGTTGATTAACCAGGCATCAGGGTTGCTTCCATCAAAAGTCTTCTCAAAAACCCTCTTTCTGTATGTTTCTGTAGTGACTTGGTACGTTGCTAGTAGAGTGCTTTTAATGATCTGATAGTCATTCTGTTCTGTTGAGCTTAGGGTTGATATAGCCGTCATCCCTGCTCCGGAGAGTGAGCTTCGGAGAAATACAGGCCATTGTTCTTCTGGCCATCGTCCTGCCTGAGCCGTGACTTCAAACGTTTGCAGAAAAGCACCCATGTCATCCACGCCCTCCTGAAATTTCTGCAGAGTTAGTTTAGGAGTGGGTGGAGGTGGCTCAACCACTGATGGTCTGTGCATGTTGAAACAACCTCTCTTGTTGCTGGGCTGCTTGTTGTCTATCCTCCCCATGCCTCTGTTCCTCCCTCTCTGTTCTCCGTTGATCCATTTGGAGCCATTGAGCCATAAACCGATCTAAGGGTTCGTTTGTGTCAGAGATAGACTCTAGAGGGGGCAGAGTCTCTGGATTGGTGTTCCGAAGACGAGACTCTCTATGTTGTCGTTCTTCTGACATGACAACCTCAACACTCTAAAAATAATATTTTTTCAAATGCACAAAAAAAAACGAAAACAATATTAACCAGGGGTTTGGTTTCACAAACTCTCTAGGCCTAGCCTGAGTTGTTTCCCCTGTACTATTACAGACTAGCTAAACTGTTGTCCGGGTTCTCTGTCACTAAGAGAATCCCACCGCTGCCACCACTGTCAGGCAAATACTTCTACTATCTCTAAGTAGTCTAGTATCCTGCGACGCCTAAACAACAAAACTCTGTCTAAGCTGAAATCAGTTTTCCTGCTGTCTCCCACTCACGAAGAGTATAATTTAAGAACTGTAGTAGGTTATCAATTAAATACAATATAAACATAAATAAATAGTGCTAAATAATCATACACTAGTCTCAAACCAATATGTATGTCTCAAAACTAAACTAGTCTAAAACCCGCTATCTCTGTTCGCTCACTAAAAACTCCTCTCCTCCATTTCTCATAGTTACTCTTTACCATGCGCGGGCAGGGACTTGTTCAACCAATCAGTACTCCCGTATTCGACTCTGAAGGCTTCCTGGTTGTTCACGGAGTAATAATCTTTGTCATACATATAGGAATCAATGTCTGATAAGGACCCTTTCCCTATTGAAACAATGATTAGCATTATATTTGATGATTATCACTGATTAAACTTGTAAATATTTGTGGTCTGCAATCCACTTTTGACAAGTCTCCATTGACGAGTTTCCAATACAGACAAGTCTCCAATACATTTTTTATTGCAGTCCATCACCTCCTTCGAGAAGTCACACGGATAACTAAAATATTTGGAATCCGAGAATTTAGGGATTGTGAAAGAGAGCATTAACTAAGAGATTGTTACAGTAGAAGAAGATGCATCAATACAGGTCACTTCCTAGGAAAGTGCCAAAGCTGTTCACTTCTCTGAACTTCAAATATCTTAGGATAGGTATTTCCAGCACTTCTATAGAGGAGCCAGCTCCCTTCTCTTCCCTGCATGAGCCATAGCTAACGCATAATCCAACTATTTTATAATAAATCTTTACCATAGGACTATATACAAAAATTGAAGAATCCCAGATTTATGTAATTAGTTAATTAATAATTTATCCAGATTTATGGTAGCTAAGTTAATTAGCAATGCCACAATTATTTTAATAAATCTGGGACGGCAGTTTGAATGCATCTTTGGGGGTAGGCATGGAGCTCAAATAACTGACTACCTCTGAGAGGCACTACTCTACCTGTCTCACATCTCTACAATACCTAGCTTACTTCTTCTTCTTCGGAGCTGCTGTGTTTAGTGTGCATGAAGGATGCTTGGATGACGTGTCTGGTTCCATCATCTGCTACTGCAGACTCTTGCTGGTCCTGACTCTGCACGCCTCTCTCCATGGCAGTTGTCTGTTTCTTCCCAAAGCACAGCGAACTCAAAGAATGGTAAAAGTGCATCTTCCGTGGCTATACTTCCACGTGAAAAAGGTACTTCGCGTTGAGATTAGTAAAGTAATTTCCTGTTTGCCCAGCCATTACTAGCCCGTTATTGCAAGCAAAGACTCATGACTATAACACTGCAGAGGCCAGGAAATGCTCTTTATTTGGATATAACACTGACCAGCTGTAGCTGCATTAGTTTTGAAGCTACAGCATTTTGAAATTTGTTGGTTATTTGGGAATGGCAGCAGAAGTTACCAGACCTTCAAATGCTTTAGAAGAAGTAGTTCTGGCCCTGGAACAAGACTTTATAGAGCTTGAACATGAGTATGGAGCAGCTGATATACAACAGCAAAGCATGGTGGAACATCCTGATAGCTCCTCCATCATGTCTGAAGTGGAAAGTGATGAAGAAGAGCAACATCTTCATACCATGGGAATCTGTGGAGGTTGAAGCAAGAGAAAGTGACTTACAAGAAGAAGGCAGAGTTAAGAAATTCCTCTCAGACACATGTAATGCCATATGGCTGTGGGAAATAAGCCTTGTTGTCTGACACTTTCAGCTGATGCCATTCGTAATTGTTGACAGTCGTATTTTAAACTTTCATATAATGAGATAGACTAGGTGATCATGTCTCAGGTTAATTTTTTTTAGAACTGTACTTGGGGAAAAATCATTTTCCTTTTGATTCACAACAAACAGGACCAGCATATTTTAAAACTGCACTCAAGTGTGGAATATTTGGTGTATGCTGTGAGGGGAAAAGTGAACAAGTGAACTACTTAATTGATGAGGCGGAGAACCCTGGAAAAGGAGCTAATTGTACGATCAGTCTTGTTCATCATTATCTGGAGAAGTATGGCTGTGGTGAGAACAATGTTGTTTTTCATGCAGATAATTGCACAGGGCAAAATAAAAATAATGCAAATGTCCAATATTTACTATGGAGGGTGATGACAGGTAGGCATGTAACTGCAGAACTGACATTTATGCTGGTTGGACACACAAAGTTTGCTCCAGACAGGTTCGTTGGGTTGATAAAGAAGTGCTATAGGAGATCATGTGTGGACACCACTAACCACTTGTCTGCAGTTGTCAATGAGTCTATCATTACAAAGCAGAACAAAGCATAACTTTGATATCAGAGACCTTACAGGACGTAAGCATGTGAATTTTTGTCAATGGCCGATGTTCCTTCAGCAATTCTTCAAACCGGTTCCTAATATCCTGTAGTATCTGTCAGGGAAACCTTCCCTGACTGTTGACAAAGGAACCACCATGAACAAAGGAACCACCATGAACAAAGAAACCACCATGGACAAAGAAACCACCATGGACAAAGAAACCACCATGGACAAAGAAATCACCATGGACAAAGAAACCACCATGGACAAAGAAACCACCATGGACAAAGAAACCACCAGAGACTGGTGACCTCAAACTGAGGAGCATTGTAATTATAAATAGAGAGAAAAACACTAAGAGAAGAACTGGAACTGAACTTGTGTAAGGAGGGATAGACTGTAAAGTTAGGCTTGTATGGTTATCTCTGTGTATGATTGCTGATTGAGTTTATCACTTACCTTATTAATATAATAATTATATACCATTCTATTAATAAGAGGGATACAGCGACTACTGGAGTTGGCTGATTTCGGGTTGGATCGAGGATCACTAGTGAGGAGAGACTGGTGACCAAGGATCTAGCCGTCGTATAAAATAGTGTCTCATGCCAATTAGTTAAAGGTTCTAATTGGATGAGAACTGATTTTATCACATTGGTGGCAGCGCGTGGGATAATACTTGTTTCATCCTTCGGGAGTGGTGCATATTTCTTTTGCTTATTATTAATACTTGTTTCATCCTTCGGGAGTGGTGCATATTTCTTTTCCTTATAATTGTAGTGGTTGTATGCGCGACTAATATCTCTTTTCTTCACTCTTGTATCTCAACTCGTCTTTCTGAAAGAATGTCACTCCCAGGAGAGGACCGATGGACAAGAAGCCAGACTACTCTGAGCTTTGCTACGCCCAGAGTCACCATTGAGGAGGGGGAGGAGGATTCCCTCCACCACCACCAACCTTTTTCAACACCTGCTAACAGTCAACAGCAGGGGGTTTCGAGAACAGAGATGATGGCTACATGGCTTCAAGCAGATGAAGCACGGGCACTGAGAGAGGAAGAGTCGATGGATCGCGAAGCGCAGTACCGCCGTGAAGACCGCGACCGACAAGAGCAACACCGCTGTGAAGACCGCGACTGACAAGAACGCAAAGAGCAACACTGCCGTGAAGACCGCGACCGACAAGAACGCCAAGAGCAACGATGGCAACAACTTTTGGCAGAAATGCGTAATCCGGCAAGGGAAGAACAATTACCCCCCATGCCTAAACCGACATTACACAAATATGTCGAGGGAGTAGACGACATGGGTGCTTTTTAGATACCTTTGAAGTAACTGCTGAAGTAGGGGGGTGGCCAAGGAGACAGTGGACTGCCTGCCTACGTAGTTCGTTGTCGGGACAGGGGATGCTGGCAGTGTCATCATTGACTGCTATGGAACAGCAGGACTATGATGTCAAAGCAACCCTGCTCTCTACATATCAAGTCTCCATAGAGAGCTACAGAAGGAGAGTGTTTGAAGTTAACTTCAACCAAGGGAACCCTGAGAATTGGTTCCGGGACCGAAAACAATCATTTAATCGTTGGATTCAATCCAGTAGTAAGTCCCAATATGACACGTTATTAATCGAATTATCGTTGCAGAAACGTCCTCGATGGCTAGAAGCGAGAATGAGGCAGCTCAATCCAGCCTCTTATGAAGACCTGAAAGAAGCTGTAGTACGCTATCTGAGCTCATCCAGAGGAGAGAAGGAAGTAGCCTCAACACAGAAACCTGAGCAGAAAAGGAGTTGGAGAAGCGCAACTAATGAGAGCCGCGAAGCCAACGAGAGAGGCGGACGTTTTCCACCTAGCCGCAGGGATGAGCGCTACAAAGGTAACACTAATAGTAGTATGATGCAAGGGAAAGAAGCTAAACCGCTGGAGTGTTATCGTTGTGGGAAACCTGGGCATATGAAAAGAGATTGTGTTGTCAAGTTGGAAAAAGTAAACTGTGGGATAATTAAATGTGAGAAAGTACCAGCTTGGTCGGGAAACCTGGGCATATGAAAAGAGATTGTGTTGTCAAGTTGGAAAAAGTAAACTGTGGGATAATTAAATGTGAGAAAGTACCAGCTTGGTCTCGCAATGTGAAGGTCAATGGTAAACCAGCAGTAGCGTTGCTTGATACAGGGTGCACGAAGACCATAGTACATCCTAGGCACATACAAAAGACATTACCTACCATGGAAAATTGCATACGCCACAGCCAGTGCTCGAAAAACATATTTTCCAGCAGCCAAGGTAGTGTTACAAGTGGATGGAGACAAAAGGCTAGAGTTGTAGGAGTTTCAGGACATATAACTACTGACCTTTTGTTGGGGCATGATGTTCCCCATTTCCATAAGTATATTAGGGAAGCGATGGAGACAGAGTCCAAAAAAGAAGAAAACATTCCAACCACCGCCGCAACCACAGGTCAACTATGGTGACAACAAGGGCTCAGCAACAGGTGCAAACCCAGATCGACACTCAGTTGCAGCTTCAACAGCAGGAAGAGGAACCAGTCACGCACTCTCTTGAGACTCTGAGGGAAGTGGAAGTGAGATGGAAGAGGATGTAGCTGAAGAGTCTAATCCAGTGGCAGCTGTACCAGTGGAGTCCAAATTTGAGGAGGATATAGAACCAGTAGGTGAGACTATTCCTCTGCAGGTCGCAAGGGACGACTCAAGGAGCACAGAAGTAATGAGCATTGATGCAATCTCACCTAAACAACTGCAGCAGGAGCACACAACTTTGATGAAAGTGAGAAAAAAAGCTGATAGCAAGGGTAGTCCTTACTTTTGGGAGGGGATTACTAATGAGAGAACCCTATCATGTTGGTGGAAAAAGCCTAGTGATAGTGCCTAAGATGGCAAGAGTAAAGGTCTTAACATTAGCTCACAATTCAGTAGTGGCTGGGCATTTTGGACGTGAAAGAACCTTGGAAGTCTTTAGACAACGATTGGATTGGCCAGGGATTGCTGTAGATGTAAAAGAACTTTGTCAGTCATGCCCCATTTGCCAGAAGGCTAGTGCCCCAGTAGTGACTAAGGCACCATTACACCATTTACCTATTGTCAAGGAACCGTTCTCCAGGATAGCTCTAGATATCTTTGGGCCCTTAAAAAGAACTAAGGCTGGGAATAAGTATATTCTAGTGGCAATAGATTATACCACAAAGTGGCCGGAAATGCTTCCGTTAAAAAACACCAGCTGAGACAGTAGTAAATAGTTTAGTCTATTTAACTGCCAGGGTGGGGGTACCACAAGAGTTACTATCAGATAATGGGAGCAATTTCATGTCAAAAGTGATGAAGCAGTTCTGTAGCAGAACTGGAATCAAACATTCGAACCTCCTCATACCATCCCCAAACAGATGGTATGGTGGAACGGTTCCACAGTACTTTGAAGAGGTTGTTGAAGAAGTTAATGAACAACCCAAAGGTAGAATGGGATGATTGCCTACCTTTTGTTTAGGGGTAGTGTCCATGCGACCACAGGATTTTCACCTTTCAGGCTATTATTCGGAAGGGAGATGAGAACACCCCTTGAGAATTTAGCTAGATTCTGGAAAGGAAAAGAGGAAGAGTGTGAGGTTGATTTTATCGAGTTCATTCGAACCATGGAAGCTAACATTGAACTAGTGAGAGAATTGGCTCAGGAAAAAGAAAGGAAAGAGAAACAGTCTCAAAAGAGATACCATGATAGGAAAGCTTTTGAAAGACAATTTGAGGTCGGGGAATTTGTTTTAGTATTCCGACCGCGAAAACAGAATAAACTGTTAAATGAGTGGCAAAGCCCATTTCCAATTGTGAGAAAGATCACTGAGGTAACTTATCAGGTGGACACGGGAAAAACAGGGAAACCACTAAAAAACCTTTCACGTGAATACCATGAAGTTATGGACTTCACCAGCCCCAGCAGTCTTTCTAGTGTAGAAGACCAAGAATTAGACGACCAGTTCAATTTGAACCAGGTATCAAAGGCACGTTCTCTCTCTCACATGCAACACACACAATTAAATCAATTGAAACAACAATTCAAGGATGTTATCAAGGAAACCCCAGAAAAGACTGACTTAATAGAGCATGTGATAGCTACAGGGGATGTACTACCAATACGATTGCCTTCGTATAGGTTAGCACACGCAGCGAAAGAATTTTTGTGCTCGGAGAAAAACTCTTTTAGATCAGGGTATCATTGAATCTTCTCACAGTCCTTGGGCAGCGCCCATAGTTTTAGTTCCTAAAAAGGATGGGGACAAGGATGTGTATTGACTACCGCAAATTGAATTTAGTGATCAAAGCAGACCCATATCCACTACCAAATATCGAAGAGCTGATTGACAACATAGGTGGAGCCAAATTCATAACTACATTAGATCTAGTTAAGGGATACCACCAAGTGCCTGTGGAAAAGGGGAGTCGAGAAAAAACAGCTTTTTCAACACCTTATGGGAAATATCAATGTCTCACAATGCCCTTTGGGTTGGTGTCAGCCCCTTCCACATTTCAAAGACTTATGAATTCTATTTTAGAAGGATTACATGATTTTTCCTCCGCGTATTTGGATGATATAGTCATCCATAGTACCTCATGGGAAGATCATTTGAAACATTTGAGGGTAGTGATGGAAAGGTTGAGGGCAGCGGGGTTAACCATAAAATAAAATAAATGTAATTTTGGGGTTAGTCAATGTTGTTATTTGGGTCATCTGGTGGGTGATGGTCAAGTTCGCCCGATGTCGTGCAAGATCGAAGCCGTGCAGAACTACATGATCCCAAAGACGAAGAAGAACGTTCGAGCATTTCTAGGACTCTGTGGCTACTATCGCAAATTTATTCCATCATTTGCTACGATAGCTTGCCCCCTCACGAACTTAACAAAAAAGATGAAAGAAAACAAAGTGATCTGGACAACGGAATGTGACACAGCATTCCAAGCATTAAAGAAAGCTTTGACAGATCAATCGATTCTATCAACTCCAGATTGGACGAAGCAGTTTATATTACAGACAGACGCCTCAGCAACGGGGTTGGGTTATGTATTGAGCCAAATAAATGACAAGGGAGAAGAGCATCCAATTGCGTACGGCTCGCGGAAATTATTGCCCAGGGAGCAGAATTATTCAATCATCGAGAGGGAGGCACTTGCGATCGTTGCTGGTGTAAAGCATTACCGAGTCTACCTAGAGGGTACCAAGTTCAAGATCGAGACTGACCACAACCCTCTTTTGCATTTAGCAAACTTAAAGGACAGCCATGGTCGATTAGCTAAATGGGCGTTATCATTACAAGCCTATGACTTTCTGATCTCTCATAGATCTGGTTCAGCAAATGCAAATGCCCACTGCCTTAGTCGAGACCAAGGGTCTCAATCTAACGGGGGAGGAATGTCAGGGAAACCTTCCCTGACTGTTGACAAAGGAACCACCATGAACAAAGGAACCACCATGAACAAAGGAACCACCATGAACAAAGGAACCACCATGAACAAAGGAACCACCATGAACAAAGAAACCACCATGGACAAAGAAACCACCATGGACAAAGAAACCACCATGGACAAAGAAACCACCATGGACGAAGAAACCACCATGGACAAAGAAACCACCATGGACAAAGAAACCACCAGAGACTGGTGACCTCAAACTGAGTGCTATAAAAGAACATTGTAATTTAAATAAAGAGAGAGAAAAACACTAAGAGAAGAACTGGAACTGAACTTGTGTATAATACCATGTATTTACCTGTAGTCTTAGTGATGTATTATTATTCAAATTGTACGCATGTCAGAACGGTAGTCATAACAGCAGTCGGAGTAACTTGTTTGAGAACAGTCGAGTTGTTTTGTCTTTTGCTGTGTCTTCTATATCTTATTTATTTATCCACTTAATATATTTAAACTTATCTGAACTCTTAACAGTCTAGCTATTTGTCTAGAATTGTACTAAGTTGAACATTTATTGAAGTTGAATAGCTAGCTTTAGAAGTAAGTTGAATAGCTAGCTATAGCAGTAGCTACTTGTTGAATAGACTGAACTCGGTTGGTTACACTATTTTTCTTCTTTTTTCAGTCATAGTCACTACTACAGCTATGCATATGCACTAAATAGAACATTCTAGCTGCACTGCATTAGTGTAGAAGTGTTAGCCACATGTAATAGCTGTTGCCTGTATATAGTAGTATCCTAATGTTTTTATGGAGAATAGCGTTAGCCACAAGTGTGTTAGCCACATGTAATAGAAACATAATTTTATGGAGAATATATTGGGGGTGGCACTGCCCCCCCTGTTCCTACTCCACTGGGAGACTATCAGAAGACTGGAGACCAGAGTAAAACAACATCAAGATGCCTGTAGAAAGTGTAATAAAGAGAATCTGCAATTGCTGAGCATGCATGGGATAATGGACATCCTATTTTGTGGGAGGAAGTCACCATCTTGGACCAGGCCAGAACAGAGAAGGAAACGCTAGTGAAGGAGGCATGGATTGCACATCAGCCTAGCACCAAAGTGTGAGCGGTTCAATCAAGACTGTGGAATGGACTTGCCTGACTGCTGGGGAGCTACTCTGAAAAGCCTGAATTTGAGGCCATGACCACCACCATTTTATTATTATTATTATTGTTATTGTTATTATTTTATTATTGTTATTATTATTATTATTATTATTATTATTATTATTATTATTATTGATACATACCTACCACCGTGAAGCTCTCCTTCAAAGTCCACCAGCACCTACATATGAATCTCTCCCTCAAGTTGCTCCATGCATATTATTGCTAGTGCTGCCAACTGACTGGCTGCATTGCTAGTGCTGCTAGCTAGTAACTTAGCTCGAACTACCAGCTACTAGCTAGCAAACTACTAGCTATCTAGAGAGGAGCACCCTTCCAGGCAGTCTCCTTCACCCTGATATCACTGCATGATTTAGCAAACACCTGCCCACATGCAAGGGGAGCTCCTCATGGCTCCAACAAGTTTCTCCCCATCTACATTTGCGGTGGGGTTAACTAGATTCCAGAGAGATGATGGTGTAACTCATCAAGAGCTAGGTCCAAACACTTTGATGCCGATGAATAATATTAAAATCCTCTTTGTTGTCCTTCAATGGATTGTGTTGCCACTCATTAATTAGTTAAGACTCTCAGCAATTAACACAAAACACAAACATTGAAGTCACACACACTGTAGTAATTTTTAATTGTCAGTCTCATAATGAGATTCAGTCCAAAGGTAAATACCTCACGAGTATAACATATAACATGACATATGCAAGTCTCTCTCTCGTGAAGAGAGGCAGTGTCTTCATCACCACTAGTTTGTTGCGGCCATTCTCTGCTCCTAATGGAGGGGACTCTTCTTGCACCACACATATATACCTGGTGTGGAAATAGCAGGGTCACGTCTCATGAATAGACACATATATGCACTTTTGTTTGGATTTGAATCGGATTTGTGATCCACAATAAAATATATACCTATATATATACACATATATAATTTCTCCATTTGAGGGAAGGTCTTACCTCTCAGTTTGAGGGTATCAGTTCAAAAGAGGAGCCAGGACAGCTAGTGTGAGAAATCGACATTTGGATATCGTTGTGGTAATTGATTACAACATCTACAAGTGCGTCTTGATAACATTGCCTCTCTGAAATGACTCGTGTATGCCTGTGCTTGCTGCTGATAGTGGCTGGAATGTAGTTACGTACAGTATGAGGATACTCAGCCACCCCCATTGATTTAGCTCCCTCTGGAGTAAGTGGGAGGAGGAATAGTTAACTTTGGAGTTTGGAAGAGAGAGTGTTTGAGAGAAGATGGAAAGTGGCAGGTCATGAATATTAGGCACTAAAGCAGGAGTATGGCGTGCTATGAATAAGGAATACAGGTGCATTATTCAAGTACACTCTACACAGTAGTTGGCCACCCCATAGCTGCACCCACTTCAAACTTCCCAACCAGCCATGGATTTCCTGGTGTGTCTGAGGTCGGATTTAGAGATGCTCCATGGATTTTAAAAAACCAATTATTGACAAGACTGACCGTATGACAATACGTAATTGACTTCTGAAGAGAAGCCTGCTGAAAAGCTGTGGATGAAATTGCTAGGCCATTCTTGAAGGAGGATATTATGTTTATAGAGCTATTGGAAAGCCCAGAGTTGAGGGATTGTGAAAGAAAGCATTAACTAAGAGATTGCTACAGTAGCTAGCAGTGGAAGAAGATGCATCAATACAGAACACTTCTAGGAAAGTGCCAAAGCTGTTCACTTCTCTGAACTTGTAGGAGCCAGCTCTCTTCTCTGCCCTGCCTGGTGTGGTTGCACGAGCCATAGCTAACACATAATCCAGCTATTTTATAATTAAGATTTAAATCTTTTACTGTAGAACTACGAAAATTTAGGAAGAATCCCAGATTTATGGTGGCTAATTGAGTAGCTATGCCACAATTATTTTAATAAAGCTGGGATGGCAGTTTGAATGCATTCTTGGTGGGTAGGCATGGAGCTCAAGGAACTGACTTCCTCTGAAAGGCACTACTCTACTTGTCTCACATCTCTACTGACTGTTCTTACAATACCTAGCTTGCCTCTTCTTCTTCAGGGCTGCTGTGTTTAGTGTACATGAAGGATGCTTGGATGAAGTGTCTGGTTCCGTCATCCACTGTTGCAGACTCTTGCTGGACTTGACTCTGCATGCCTCTCTCCATGGCAGTTGTCTGTTTCTTCCCAAAGCACAGCGACCTCAAAGAATGGTAAAAGTGCATCTTCTGCGGCTATATATGTATATATAAATATACAAAAGACCTAGAGGTGTGGCTATGGAAGATCTATAGGTGTGGCTATGGATTTTTCCTAATGAAACTAGAAAGACACCCAGATGAACAGGTTCTCCCAATACGTAAAGTGTATGGGTAACAAATATCTGGCTCTTGTGGCATTGGATGTCATACAAGACGGGGGGGGGGGGGGGGGGGGATCATATGCCATCGGAATTTGGCAGTGTAGACTAAATTCAGCAGGACCCTTTCACAATGATTATCCAATATAATGCAAACATATTGCTGTTAATAGGTAAAGGGTCTTGTAAATATTTGTGGTCTGCAATGGTAAATCCACTTTTTTGGACAAGTCTCCAATAATTTTTAATTGCAGTCCATCACCTCCTTCAAGAAGTCGCTCGGGATAAGGAAGCCGAGAGTTCAGGGATGTGAAAGAGAGCATTAAATAAGAGATTGTTACAGTAGCTGGCAGTGGAAGAAGATGCATCGATACAGGACACTGCCTAAGAAAGTGCCAAAGCTGTTCACATCTCTGAACTTCAAATATCTTAGGAAAGAGATATTTCCAGCACTTCTAGGAGCCAGCTATCTTCTCTTCCCTTCCTGGTGTCTCTGCGAGCCATAGCTAACACATAATACAACTATTTTATAATTAACATTTAAATCTTTACTGTAGGACTACAAAAATTTATCAACATTGAAGAATCCCAGATTTATGTAGTTCAGTTAATTAGTAATTTATCCAGATTTATGGTAGCTAAGTTAATTAGCTATGCCACAATTATTTTAATAAATCTGGGATGGCAGTTTGAATGCATCCTTGGTGGGTAGGCATGGAGCTCAAATAACTTACTATCTCTGAGAGGCACTACTCTACCTGTCTCACATCTCTACTGACTGCTCTTACAATACCTAGCTTACCTCTTCTTCTTCGGAGCTGCTGTGTTTAGTGTGGATGAAGTGTCTGGTTCCATCATCCGCTGTTGCAGACTCTTGCTGGATTTGACTCTGCACGCCTCTCTCCATGGCAGTTGTCTGTTTCTTCCCTAAGCACAGCGAACTCAAAGAATGGTAAAAGTACAGCTATATCATATAATATATAACAATATACAGAAGACGTAGATGTGTGTCTATGGAAGACCTATAGGTGTGGCTATGGATTTTTCCTAAAGAAACCCCACCAGGTTAAGATACTACTGTGTATGGTCTCTATTTGGTAACTTCTAAACTCTACTTTTACTGGTTACACTTCCTGTTGCTAACGGATCTTCATTAATTTTTCTTGGGGGGAGGGGGGATTTCTAGCCCTGTAGTGAGTCTTGAAATAACAGGATAAGCTATAGAAATTTGGCAATGTAGACTAAATTCAGCAGGACCCTTTCCCTATTGAAACCATGACTATCAAAGTAATGCTGATTACTGTTAATAGGTAAAGGGTCCTGTAAATATTTGTGGTCTGCACAATTATTTTTTTTTTTACTAGTCACTCCAATACATTTTTACTTGCAGTCTATCACCTCCTTCAAGAAGTCGCTCGGGATAACTAAATATTTGGAAGCCAAGAGTTGAGGGATTGTGGAGAGCATTAACTAAGGGTTTCTATATATATAGCAGTGGAAGAAAATACATCAATACAGGACACTTCCTGGGATAGTGCCAAAGCTGTTCACTTCTCTGAACTTTAGGAGAGAGGTATTTCCAGCACTTCTAGGAGCCAGCTCTTTTCTTTGCCATACTGGTATGGTTGCACGAGCCATAGCTAATGCATAATCCAACTATTTTATAAAAAATTTAAAATCTTGGACTACGAAAATTTACAACATTGAAGAATCCCAGATTTATGGTAGCTAAGTTAATTAGCTAATTAAGCTGGGAGGGCAATTTGAATGCATTGTTGGTGGATAGGCAGGAGCTCAAGTAACTGACTACCTCTGAGAGGCAAGCTACTCTACCTGTCTCACATCTCTACTGACTGCTCTTACAATACCTAGCTTACCTCTTCTTCTTTGGAGCTGCTGTGTTTAGTGTGCATGAAGGATGCTTGGATAAAGTGTCTGGTTCTATCATCCGCTGCTGCAGACTCTTGCTCGACTGGTTTGCAGCTTTGCTTGGTAAGTCAAGGGGGTTGGGTTTCATCATTTAATCTTCATATTGCTGAGTCTGTTAAGCATCAGGTTACAAAACAGTATTGAACTATGTAACAGTAACTATAAGTATCTATATTAAAAATCAACAGTACCTAATTGGTTAAAATAATATCCACATTATTAAGTTACGAGTGTCCTGCTGCTTAAGGAGGGGGGGGGGGGGGAGGGGACCAAAGATCATTCCTCAGTTCACCATATAACTTTCTCCTCTGCCACCACTTCCCATTTCCATTGGTTGAACCAAGCGCTCTGAAAGAGCGATAAGAGATATTGGTTCGGCCGAAAGATCGCTTAGGAAAACTAAAGTTAGTTGGTTGAGTCGGATGATCGGGAAGCTTAGGACAATTGGGTAACCTGGAAGCCATGCTGAAAAGACGAACTCTGACTATCTTTAATTAAATATTAATTTAATAATTTTTATCCATTGCATGTTTAGGCTACTAGTCACATAGGTAGGCTAGTTGTCCTTCAGTGTACATCTATTCATGTCTCACCTCGATGGTCTCAATTATATGATATTGTGAAGTTATAAAATAAAAAAAATATTAAAAAAAAGTGTGGTTTTCGTGAAGGAGGCGTGTTCGGTCCAAACCTATACGCAATTTGCCGTATAGGCCGCTGCGGCTCCTACGGCCATAATAATATAGATTGTTGCTCCTCGGCCTTCTTGGATCTTCCTTTGGGTTTGTTTGACATTGCTGTGTCACCTGCTTATAGTTCAGCAAGTAAATCTGCCAGTCTCCGGTGCTGAACATTCAGAATATCTCTACGGTGCTGAACATTCAGATATCTCTGCAGTGCTGAACGCTCAGAATATCTCTGCAGTGCTGAATGTTCAGAATATCTCTGCAGTGCTGAACATTCAGAATACTCTGCAGTGCTGAACGTTCAGAATATCTCTGCAGTGCTGAACGTTCAGAATATCTCTACGGTGCTTGAACGTTCAGATATCTCTGCAGTGCTGAATGTTCAGAATATCTCGGCAGTGCTGAACGTTCAGAATATCTCTGCAGTGCTGAACGTTCAGAATATCTCTGCAGTGTTGAACGTTCAGAATACTCTGCGGTGCTGAATATCTCTGCGATGTTGAACGCTCAGAATATCTCTACGGTGCTGAACGTTTAGAATACTCTGCGATGCTGAATGTTCAGAATATCTCTGCAGTGCTGAACATTCGGAATATCTCTGCGGTGCTGAGGTCTTCGGACTAGCATTTGTCGGTATCCCACCACTGCCACCAATATATCGCAGGAATTTTGTTGGGGAGCCCTGTGAACACACCGCTTTAGGGTATGCTGCCACCAGCCTGGGTCACCCTCGAGCTCCCAGACACTGTCTGTACTGAATAGTAGTAGTTAGATAAACATTATTCTTAGGATTTTTAAGTAATCAGTGACTCTGATTCTGTATGGGATCTGTATGCACTCCGTGAATCTGATATATGTGTGGATGGGAACAGCTAGCTATAAATGACAGTGTGTGGGTGTCAGTTCATTGGGTTTAGTGATAATGTTATTCATAGGTAGCTATCACTAATTAATTCTCTAGTTACTAACATTGTCTCTGGAGATGTCACTCCATGACACAAATATCATGCCAGAAAAAAATACATAATAAAAACATACCTCATTGTCATATTTTTAATATATTATTATGGATAATAAAAAAGGCAAAAAAGACAAAATGTATATGTCTTCCTTTACCAAATGGAGGGGACATGTAGTGTCTTCCTCCTGGCCTTCTCTGTCACTAGAGCGGGGGTTCTGAGAATTCATGGTCCAGCAAACAATCACTGCATTGGCTCTGGTGAAGCACCATCTCAGATTGCTCCTTGTAGTGCCTCTCGGCAAGTGGAGGTTGGCCAGCTGATGTGGGGCACAATTGAGGATTTGGTTTAGGTGGCTTCACTTTTTCCTCCTTTCCCAAAGTGGTGCACTAACATACTGAAGATAGTCCCTTGGGCCTTAAGAGTGTTGGCATTTAGGAAGAAAATGTCCACCGGGTTCAGTGTGGTGGCGAGGAATGACCATACAACGTGGTGATGCCTTCTCCATTTTGCGTCTCCTTGTTTTAGGCTGCCATCTAGAGGAGAGGTGGAATCTAGTGTCAGCTGCGAACAATCTTGTCAGGGAAGAAGCTGATGCTGTTGATACATCAGGGAAGCCTAACCCTCGCTCCATAAGACAGATTTTCAAGATGTCTTTTGACTGCCCAGACCTCTTGTCTTCCAAAGATGGTTTCCAAGGTGGATGGTAATGTCAAGTGTGCAGTCAGGCTGCATGTGCCGAGGATATCTTGACTGATCACTCACTGACACTCTGCAAGCCTTTAAACAGAAGCACCCTGAGGCTCTCCCGGATTCTTCCATAATGCTACACCCCAAGATTCTACTTTTTCTTTCTCAGTCACCGAAGCCAACATTGCTCAAGCCATGCATTCCTTCCCCAATGCATCTGCTGGCAGCAACGATGGCCTCAGACCACAGCATCACAAAGATCTCATGGGTCCGTCCGCTAGTGAAGGTAGCCATACATTACTGAGGGCACTCACCTCATAGATTCTAAGAGGTGACACTCCTGTATCCATCCTCCCCCCATTTCTTCAGTGCCTCATTGGTAGCCATGTGTAAGAAGGATGGTGGGGTTATACCTGTTGCATGGGCTGTGGCTACTCTGTGCTGACTGACAGGTAAGTGAGCTGGCATTTATGCTCCTGATTTCCTGGCCACTAGCCAGTTAGGTTTTGGAGTGATGAATGAGTTTAAAGTGGCAGTTCATGCTGCATGCATCTACCTCCAGAATCTCAAGGAAGATCAAGGTGATCATGAAGGTGGATTTCTAGAACACCCTCAACAGTATTCACTGGGACAAGATGATGTGTGCTGTAGAGGAGCACATTCCCTATCTTCTCACTTTTATCCACTAAGTGTATTGCTCGACATCTTTATTCTCATGGAGTAATGAGGAGGTGCTCAAGAAGGGTTTCAGTAGGGCAACCTATTGTGGCATCTCCTCTTTTGCCTTATTATCCATAAGATATGTGAAAACTTGAAGTCTGATTTCTCTGTTTTCTATCTGAATGATAGAAACTGGGAGTTAACCGTGAAGATGTAATTTGTGATCTATGGAACATTGAGGTTCAAGCAGGTGCTCTGGTTGAGATAAACAGAGAGAAGACTGAACTGATCTGCAAGGAGCCAATCTCTAAAGGGATTGTCCTTGTTGCTCTTCCTGAAGTTGGCATCATTAACCCAGAAAATGCCACCCACTTGGCCTCTCCTATTGGAGGTTTGCAATCAGTAGATTCCTGTGTAAAGGAAAAGACAGAGCTGTTGCAGTTGATGGATGATAGATGGATGATAGATTACCATTTGCATTCACATGATCCTATCATTGTTCCATACTAATTTCCGATCCATAAGATGATGCACATTCTTCGCTCGGTGCCCTGTTTCTCTTCCAGTCATCTCCCAGCATATCATCACCTTCTCAAGTCGATCCTCAGCAGTCACCAATGTGGATTTTCAGAACAATGACTCTTCTTAGCTATAGGCTCTTCCAGTGAATCATGGGGAGAATTGGTATTAGGAGTGCAGTTCATCTTGCTCTTCTGCCTTTTTGGCATCTGCTGATGGATCATCCAAACTCATTCGGCATATCCTCCCCTCTTGGTTTAGTACAGTTCAGTACACTGAGATAGGGGTTGCTCTCTCATTCTGAGGTGACGAACTTGGCCAGTCTCTTCCAGCACAGCATGCTTTCCACCAGCAGAAGTCGTGGAACATCCCTTGTATTCTGGCATGGATCGTAGTAGTGACTCCAAGATCAGATCTCATTTCCTGGCAGTGTTGGCATGTGAGTCAGGTGCCTGGTTGCATGCCCTGCCAATCACCTCGCTGGATCACTTAATGATAGGGTCCGCATAGCTGTTGGGCTATGCCTTGGAGCACCCCTGTGCCATCAACACTCTAGTAGTCACTATAAAGCAGATGTTGACCAGTTTGGTACTCATGGATTGAGCTGCGGACAGAGCCAGGGAAGTCTTTCTCTCCATGGCGCTTTAAACGATGTCGTCCACCATTCATTAACTTCTGCAAATGTCCCTTCCCAGCTTATGACCTCAGGACTGCTTAGGTCGGATGGAAAGAGATCCGATGGCATGTCCATCATTCCTTGGTCAAGTTGTTGACTCTTGGCATGGGATACCCCCACTTGTAGTGACACCTTTGCCCCATCCCACCTTGCAGCTGCTGTCACTGAAGCTGGTGCAGTGGTGGCTCAGGCAGGGTTTGAAGAATGTGAAGTACACCCACCTGGAGTTGGCATACAGTTTTGTATCTGTGGCAGAGAAGACGTGTGAACCTTTTGGGACTCAAACAAAGGCTTCTTCAGGGAGTTAGGGCAAAAAGAATGTCCTTATAGATCATATGCACGAGACAAGACAAGGCTGTATTGCCTGAGTGTGTACAGGCATTTATGCAGGCAACAAGAGCGCCTTCATAGATCATATGCACCCTACACTGGGTGTGATTAGCTCGCATGCCTGTGGCTCGGTGGCACTTAAAAGCTCTGTTCACTTGTCTTGAGAAGTAACTGATGTTGACTGCAGCTGTTGGGTTGTGCAGACTCGGCAAGGCCACGAGCATGTCGCATACCTTACATCCACAAGGTACTCAAGGCATTGCCCAAGGATTGCCCAGGCATTGTCCACAAGATCCGACAGGCATCACCCACAAAATGGCTAGGGCAATCACCCACAAGGTACCCCAAAGTCGCACGAGATACTCTGGGCGGCAACCAAAAGGTATACGAGCTGTTGCCCACAAGATACCACAGGGTCCATTGACAAGATACCACAGATGTCATACACAAGATATCCCTGGGTCATCCACAAGATACATAGGGTCATCCACGAGATACCCCAAGCATCACAGATACCCCAGGCATTGCCCACAATATACCCAGGGTCATCCACAAGATACCCCAGGCATCCAGGCATCGTCCACAAGATACACCAGGCGTCGCCCACAATGACATGGGGACAGTAGCAGAAGCATAAAGTGGACATTTCACGATACTTTTTAAAATATGACCACAGGAACACTTTACCCTTCTTCACACCTGCAAGTTTGAGGCAATTAGGATGCAGTTCTTAGAGTTCCATGACCTGGTGGGGCTGGTCCACAATGGGCCGACCACTCTAGAGACATGACAATTTTTTTTACCATGAACATTGAAAGAGTCACATTACGTCACTTGAATAAAATCTAGTTCTATACCATCGACGTGATGCAATGCATCAGCTGTGCATCTTAACCGTTGTTATCAATCAATACCTGGCTGTGAGACAGATTCTCCATATCTGTGTGATATCGTTCTTATGACAGGCTTCGAAATTCAAAATTTTCTACGCTGAATTTCAACTTCTTCAGCTTCCACACGCATGAGCCGGTCATCAGGAATGAAGGCAGAAAGGTTAATTGCCAGGCAAGCAGACAGGCATGACTTAGGGAAGGCCGGCTTGAGTATAGGAGCTTGTTGTTGTGTTGGCATTTTGAAAAGAATTCCAAGTCTTTAGCTAAAGGTTGGTTGTTTATCAGAGAAGGCGGTGTTGGGGATCACCCCACCATTAACGAACCCTACCATATTATAATGAACTAGCATGAAAGCACTCATACCCATTATCAGTCCTATTCATGCACAAGTTGCTGATTAATCACATGCATCACAAGCTATCTCACTGTCATTGATTTTTGTCATTATAGGTTAATTTCTGTGAACCAGCTGGATGTGTATTTAAACCCTTACCAAGCTGGGCTATTTCTGTTCTGCACAACTTCTGTCTATACAATATCTATACTTGCTTAAAACCTCTGATAAGATAGCCAGAGAGAACTAATCCTCTCCTGACTCCTGGTAGTAGGCAGTTTGTGGCAGACTCTGCTGGCAGCTATCATAATAAATTACCCTGCCCCCAACAGGTGGTGTGGAGTTTTTCAGTGATGCAGAGATAGCAGCGTTTGGTGTTGCTCTGTCGTTATGGACTACTTGACATTAACCCATTGAACGCAAACTTTATTTGTGGTTTGTTGTAATAATTATATTTTTAGCTCTAACTTTTGGGGGAAAGAAGAACCTTCTCAAACTAGAATGGAAATACAATAAGCTGCAGTTTGGTATAAGGAGCAAACAAAAGCTATGCAGCTCTATATCGCTATACGTCTACAACAAAACTTACACCAATGGAATCCATCCAGGACCATCTCAAGAGTGAAGGCATTCAGAATAATCCCTGGTAAGCACAGATGCTCTTGCTGCTTTCCACCAAAGAAGAACATCCAGAAATAGCAAAAGCCAGGAAGGCAATTGCAATCATCGACCATAAAAAATCTTTTCAATCTTGCACCCACGCCTCATTTAACAGTTTATTCAATCAAGTCGTCTATTAGGCAGTTGCAAATGGAGAATGGGTGGCTAATACAAATTCTTAGATTTAATCCCCCCCCCCCCCCCCCCCCCCCCGACTATGTTTGAGTTTGCACCATATGGCGCTTATGGTGTTTAATTGACAACACCAAGTGTTACACAAGAGTAGCAACCCTAACAAAATGTCATCTCTGCATCACTGAAAAACTCCACACCATCTGTTCCGACAAACAACTGAAAGAGCAGAATTCCTTTGTAGATGCCTACACAACAGCTCCTGCTCAAAAGCAACCATTATACTAGACAATCAACCCCTCCCCCTCCTCCCCTCCCCTGCTACACATACACACTTAACCAATCCTCTTCAAGTCTGAGGACCGCCTAGTGCTTGGAACAAGTGCAAAAGTTCCATACATATCGCTATATAATATATAGAAGCATTGCTATGCATCGAGTACATCTATTCCAAGATTGACAACTAAATCTCTCCTTACCACTACTGTTATTACTACTACTACTACAAACACAATATTATTATTATTACTATTATTATCGGTTCCTATTATAATCGTTACTATACTTATTTTTAATAATAATATTACTACTGAATCATTGCCAGTTACATGATGTAACTACTATCTTATTATTACCATTATTATTATTAATTAGTTACACCATGTAACTTGAACTTACCATGTGTAGATTCCTCACATAAAACAGCAGATCTCTTGTAGACTTCACCAAACACTGAGTGTTTTGGTGTCACATATAACCTACAGAGACATCATCACAATAATCCAACATAATCACCAGGGGTATCTCTCACCACCAGCTAACCATCATGATGCTAACAGTTAACAAATATGGATTGTTATAAAACAGCTCTGATCTATACTACACCGATGAATGTTTGTATATATCTGTCTCCCAGCTGGGCCATGCATGCTTGCAGGTTTGTATCCCAGCTGGGCCTCTACTGCCATGCATGCTTGCAGGTTTATATATATCTGTCTCCCAGCTGGGCTTCTACTGCCATGCATGCTTGGAGGTTTGTATATATCTGTCTCCCAGCTGGGCCTCTACTGCCATGCATGCTTGCAGGTTTGTATATATCTGTCTCCCAGCTAGGCCTCTAGTGCCATAATTCTAACTCGTAATAGGAACAGATTAGCTATTCCAATCCAGTCATTTGGAGCGAGGTGTATTACCACAATAAATGTGGCAGCTCCATTTCTTCTCACTCTGTCTATGCAGAGAGCACGGCCACACCCACGTAAAAGAGAGTCCTTAATTAATCTAGACTAAGCTCAATATACTGTGAAGAATCAGTCATCCAGTCCCAACTCTGAATAAATGACTTCCATAAGTAGAGATGTCAATACTTGGGGCACGGATTAAAAAAAAGCGGAAAAAAGAGCTAACTAGCTAGGAACAGGTTAAAATATTAGTAGCACTCTCTCTGAGGTAATAGCTCAAACACACACACGCCTGAAGTGGAATTAGGTCAACAACCTACTCAGTTTTAAGTGTCGCCTATAATTATACTGAAGCTCAACCACTTAGGTAAAGGATCAGTTTATTAGGAAAAGGGTCCGATATAATCTTGTGTATCCCTGTCATCACGGACTTGGACCACTGATCTCGACTCCTAGCAGTCAGAATAAAATGTGCACAATCATTTTTGTGACAGTATTAAGAGAAATAAATGTGATTGGATAGGGACTTCCTAAGCACGGATTATAGTGCATGCTATTGCACTGTGTGAGTGCTATATAGCTCGATTTATAAAGAACAATATAAATTGGCATAGCCACATAATTATGCTACAATGCAGAATCCAACACAAGAATGAAAGTAATATTAGTATATACTGCACCCTGGTTCTGAGGTTATTATTATATATATTTTAATTGTTGTATATGAGTTGTTATTATTATAATTATTATATTTTTTAAACTATTATTACTATTATTATTGCTATTATTATTACTACTACTATTATTATTACACTTATTATTATTGTTGTTATTATTATTATTATTATATTTTTATTGTTATTATTATTATTATTATATATTACAATAAGCTCACCCAGCCATAGCCTCTCGTTATTCCTGATTAAGGCTAAAGCATCTCATTGAGAGAATTTAAAAAATTAAGTTGCTTATTGAGAAGATCATTTGAATTTTATTATGTCAACTGAGAGTTCATTGAGAGTATATATATATATATATATATAGTCCCTGATGATTGCATTCACATGAAACTATAGTAGGACTAGCCATCCCAGTACTTTTCTATTACTACTATTCAATAGCTCCGCTTTAACACAGCATTGAGCACTATTTGTAGCCTTCATCAGCAAACTACCTTCTAAGTATTATATATATATATATTATATATATATATTATATATTTATTTATATATACTTATTATTATTTTTAATGTCCACATATTTAATGTCCACAACTAAGCCTCCAATTTGAGAGAAGACCCCAAGCAATAGCTTCAGTCCTCAATCAGTTTAACATCAACTCCAAAAAGAAACAACTCGCGGATCAAGTGGCGTTTACGACTCCAGCCATCAACAAATTCGTGCGCGTTTTTTTATTTTACGCACACACGTTTTGGGTGGGGTTTTTCATTTCATGATGCAAGAATTGAATCGCATTGCAGCCTTTGCATACGCTCGAGTGATGCTAATTTGGAGGCGGTAGTCTTTTTAATTGTGTCTTCTCTTTTCAAGCAATCCAATTTCATGAAATATCATCCAAATAAAAATATCAAATAACAATCAAACAGGGTATTGGGTTTTAATTTCTGTTAATATGTTATTATAAGTTTTGTTCTATTTCTCTCCCGCCACATAAATTCATCCAGGTAGGATGGGAGCTGGTGGCGATGAACTCCTTTCATCCTCTTTAGCTTCACCTTCACCTGCACAATATAATAATTGTTGTTAAAATAAAAAAATTATGTTCCACAAACCATACCCTGTTCCAATATGTTGGGTGTGCACACCCGTATTCTGATTCACAAACTCTATAGAGTGGTTCACAGTCTCATGTGCCACAATCCCAGGCAGAGTAGCCACCTGCCTATAAGCTGCCCACTGGTCTGAATGGATTATTGATCCAGGTGCAACATGCACCTGAATAATGGGTAGCAAGGTGGCTGCGTCCCTCTTGTCCACAACTTGCATGTAACCTAAATAAATTTCATTGAATAAAAATCTTTGAAATAGGCACAATACGTTTATCAAGTGTACCAAGAGCAGGCGTATGATCCATGTCAACCATTCCAAATATCCAAGTATCCTTAGTAGTGGGCGGCCTCTATGATGCTAAATAGTCAATAACGAAAGCGATCATCCATTCAAGTATATCAATGTTACAGTTGGGTTTGTGTGTGAACTGTGACTCATCTATTTGAATAATAAATCCAAGCACCACCAAGCACAATCTGGTTTCGACATAGTGCTGCAGAGCACACTTCCCTGAGCCACTGGTACACATTAATCGCACTTTTCTTGTAGCAGCCAGACTCATCTGATACAGTGTACTGCCTCACCCACCAATATATTAATAGTAGCCATGTCTGAAGTACCATGTGTGATTTCGAGAAAAAACTCCCATGCCGAATTGATTTAAGTGATTTACAACTTGGGCATGCCTTCAGGTCTCCTTTTTTTCTTAGCACCATTGAAGAACTACACCTATACACGGGTATAACATAGTATAATAATGATGTGATGTCTTATAACATAGTATAATAATTATGTGATGTCTTATAACGTAGTATAATAATTATGTGATGTCTTATCTGGAACATGAAAAAGAAAAACCTAGTAGACCCTTGCTGATTCTTACCTGGAACATGAAAAAGCAATAGTTAGTAGACCTTGGCTGTTGAGATAGCCCATAACCTCTTCTGTAGTTCCAAACGCAGCAGGAGCAATAGACCTCAGTGTTGCCATAATGATGGTTCTTGTATAAACGTCTACCCCCGCGCGTGCGTAAAATTAAAAAAACGCGCACGAATATGATGTAAGGTGCTTTCAAGTCAACTATTTTCCAACGAATGGGGGTATGTTGTAGGTGCAATAAGGACGGTATTTGCAAGAACTGTGTTTGTGCGAAGTTAGGAAATGTTTGCAGGACTTGCCTGCCTTCCCGCCGAGGTCGCTGTTGCAACATAAACTCTTCCTCGACATCAGCGAACATTCCAATTAATGCCCCTCCAAATTCTCACCTGCCTCCTGCCTCTTCAACCTCGGTCTCAGCACCAACGTCGCAATTGCCACTTTCGTCAGATGGTACTTCTTCCTCAGTCCCTTCCACATGCCCTTCATCTGTGTGCCCCTCTCCTGCATCATTGCCTGCCTCATTACCTCTCTCCACCTGCATAGTAAGTGTCCTCTGTGATTCTAACGATACCCTCCCTCCTCCACATTCAACCCCACCTTCAAGTGACAATACCTCCTGCCTCTCCTCATTCATCTCTCCCTTCCCTGTCTGTCATTCTGGGTGTGAGGGTGTCTACCCTTGAACATGTCCCCAAGGGAGCTAGGGATGCTTGGGCTAGCCTATTTCGGGGGGTTTGTAATGACGTCTGTTCAGACCCTTCAGGGATAGATGCTTGGAGTAAGATGTTTATGCTTGCTCTTTGCATTCTTGCTAATCCTGCTGGAGCGGGGCGCAGTAACTGGCGTGATACCCTAAAAACAGTGAAATCTAGGATAAGGAGGTGGCAAGCAGGTGATTTCATGGGCCTTTGGTCTGTAGTTTTGGAGGAGGAGGATAGACTAAACTGTCATCACAGGAGGTCCAAGAAGAAGAATTTAACACCAGAGTCACTAAGGGCAGCTAATGCCAGACGGGTTCGACGCACAGTTGAGGATGGCCAATACAAGAAGGCCATCCAAGCACTCACTTCCAATGGGCTTGCTCAGGCTTCAGATGAAATCTACAATGCAATGTTAGCAAAACACCCTCAGGTTAATATCCCTCCCAACTCCCCTGAACCTGTCCCTTCGCCCATCCAAATCTCAGAGGGGATTGTCGTCAAGGCCTTGAAATCTTTCCCTAATGGCTCTGCTCCTGGTCCATCTTCTTTTAGGGCAAACCATTTCAAGGAGGCGGTGCTCTGCCCTTCCCCAGACCGTGCCAACAGTGCCATTCGAGCCTTGACGGGAGTGATTAACCTCTTGTGTGCTGGAAAAGCCCCTCCTGTAGTGGTCCCTCACCTCTGCGGAGCCACTCTCTTTGCATGTAAGAAGAAAGATGGTGGCCTTCGCCCAATCGCTGTGGGGGAGGTTCTCCGTCGCTTAACATCCAAATGCATTTCTCGGGCAGTACAGGCTGAAGCATTCAGAATCCTGACCCCCTTACAACATGGAGTCGGTGTCCAAGTTGGGTGTGAAGCTATCGTGCACGCCTTGTCTCTTGTGCAAGAGGATGCCAACATCCCGGCTGAACAAAAATGGACCATGCTGCTCGACTTCTCAATGCTTTTAATAGTGTGGATCGCGGTTCCATTTTTTGGGGAAGTGAGGAATCGCCTCCCCCCCATGTCTGCTTGGATGGAGAGTTCCTACAGGGCTCAACCTATTCTACGCTTTGGTGATCACTCCATCCTTAGCTGCAGTGGGGTTCAGCAGGGAGACCCTCTGGGACCATTAGGATTTGCCCTCACTCTCCAGCCCATCATTGAAAAAATCAAGGAAGAGGTGCCCAATCTCCTGATCAACGCTTGGTACCTGGATGATGGTGGTTCTGCTGATGACCTTTGCTCTGCTCTGGCAATCATTGAGGATGCTGGCCCAGCCCATGGTCTCAATTTAAACAGGGCCAAATCCCTGCTTTTCATACCACCTGATGACCCTCTCACCAATAACCCCCTCCCCCTCAACATCCCTATCACAAGGTGGTTTTGAACTCCTGGGCTCTCCCATCGGGCCCCCCTCATACTGTGAGTCCATATGCTTAGGCGTGTGGAGAAGGTGCAGGTGACCTTGGACAAGCTGGCTGACCTGCAAGACTCCCAAATGGAAACCACCCTTCTTAGATCCTGCCTTGCCCTCCCCAAAGTGTCCTTTGCCCTGCGCACCTGTCCCCCTAATCACATCCGCCAAGCTTCTGCAGCATTTGATAACTCCATGCTTGAGGCTCTTTCCGATCTGGCAGGGGGGCCACTTTCAGATTGGGCATGGTTGAAGGCTTCCCTCCCTGTTTCACTCGGGGGAATGAACATTCGACGAGCATTCCTTCACGCCCCAGCTGCCTTCATCGCCTCCCTAGACCAGTCCAGGCCCCTTGTTGACAGAATCCTGGGCCAGTCTCTGGCTGAATCAATCCACCTAGCCCCAACTTTGTTAGAGCTGGCCAAGTCTGCCAATAAACACGACCGGTGCTCCATCAGTGAAGTGGACGTCCTTCTCCGCCAAAAACACCTCTCTCACTCCATTGATGTGGCTTCCTACTCGAAGCTGGTAGCAGAGGTTACCGACATACGCTTCAAAGCTCTAGCTCTTTCATCCGCCATCCCCCATGCCGGCGATTGGCTGAACGTCAACCCCTCTCACGCTCTTGGTCTCCACCTACAAGACTGGGAGTTCAGATTGTGCTTGCAGTATTGGTTGGGTCTCCCGATGGTTGAGGAGGGTGCTAGATGCCCTATCTGCCAGGTTATTTCTGACTCCTTTGGGGACCCAAGTAGGCTGTGGTGGTAACGGGGATCGTATCCACAGGCACGACTCCATCCGAGATGCTCTATTTTCTGCAGCTCAATCTGCTGCTCTTGCACCAAGGAAGGAGTTGCCCTCTCTCATTCCCGGAACCAACAGTCGTCCTGCCGATGTCTTCTTGCACACTTGGAAGAGAGGTCAACCAGCTGCTTTAGATGTACAT
Source organism: Cladorhizidae sp. MBARI D1340-BT2 (assembly GCA_028752905.1). NCBI lineage: Eukaryota > Metazoa > Porifera > Demospongiae > Poecilosclerida > Cladorhizidae > Cladorhizidae sp. MBARI D1340-BT2. Next base: position 31,564,928 of record JAQNBH010000015.1, read on the forward strand.
GTTATATCTACTCTTCAGGACAGGACATTGAAGGAGGCTGCTATAACTCAGGGACATGCCCTCTCCGTGGGAATCGAAAGGAAAATGGTAGCTCATTCTGAGGCATGCAGGGATGTAGGTGTCACCTTTATTCCTATGGTCGTGGAGACTCTGGGGGGGGGTGGAGCGAGGATGCAGCCAATGTTATTCGGGAGGTAGGACGCCTTCAAGGACATCGTTTGGGCATTCCTCCCTCAGAAGCTACTCGCCATCTGTTCCAAAGGCTGTCAATTAACTTGTGGAAGGGGAATGCCACACTGTAGATCCGCCGCCTCCCAATTCGATCCCCGGAGGTAGATGGTGTGATTTAACTTTTAACTGGTTGTTTGTACACTTTTGTCTCGTCCACTTTTGTATTGATTTTCATTTGTTGAAAAAAAGAATTTTTTTGTTGTGAATGTATGTTAAAAAATATTAAAAAAATTAAAATATTTATGGTAAAAAAATAAAAATAAAATAAAAATATTTGTTGATGGCTGGAGTCGTAAACGCCACACTTGATCCCAACTCGCAGCCAACTTCTCACAGCGAGAAAGAAATGCAAGATGATTCAGGACCCAAAGCGAAGCACAAGGCTCAGCAAGACCAGAGCATCGTGCAGCAGAAACTAGACCAGCAAAAGCTTCCTCCAGACAAGTGAAAATTATCTTGGAAAGGATCATCAGCGCGCTCTCTCTTTCCTCTTGCGGTTACATCACGAGTCGGATGTGACTTGCAACTATGCTATCACAGAAATACCGCAACTTTTGAGAGGCTTGATGGACACTCCATGACTGCTCCCGGCATATATCCCTCAGCCATTCTGCACGCAGATGATCTACGTTGTGTGCGCTTCATTTAGGAGTATAATAATCGTGGAGCTAAGTAGTGGTCGTGGTCTAATTAAAAAGACCGTTTCTACTTGAGGTTACATATAATATTATAGTCACAAACTAAATTATCGAGGACACTGACTGCGAGATCACAGCGCATGATTGATGATTGGTTACAAGATTTTAGAGAAGCAGGAGGGGCTAGATTAGCAAAAAGGTCCCACCTTAAAACGTCCCCAGTGAATAGGTAAAGGATTCCCTCATACCGAGAGAATATGGTAAAGGGTTCCACCTTAACCACCTGAGAATACAGCATCAAAGCTGTACGGTCTTTCCAGGTTCTCTCACAGAGAAAGTATTCGACTGTTTGTTTCCTGGCTAGCATATCAGCCAACCTCTTGCTTCCTAACCCATCATCCAAGTGCCGCGGTGACGATTAAAACAGGTGAGCAAGATGGTTAATAGCAAACATATAATTCTTTCACTAGTAGCAATTCTGCATCTCTCAGCCCTACTTCTGACATTCAGAAAGTACCTTAATTACCTTCCCTACCAAATAATAACTCCGGCTGCTTCCGTCTACTGGCAAAACCACCTCGAAGAAGCAAATGCAAAGAGGCCATCTCAATTTGGTTATATCTTCGCGACTGATTTTTCTGACCAAATGACTGGTGCTGCTATCAATGTCCTCTCATTGCAATGCTGGGCTGGAGCCATTAGTGAAACACTTATGGTGGTCGAACCGTTCGTAACCAGAGGATCTAGCTTTGGTGTAAGTCTTGGTATCCTTAGGTCAGCTCAAACGGCCCAGCAGGCAGAAAAAGAGTTGAGATTGCAAGACGTTTTAAACATGGAGAGCTGGGAAAAACAAATTAAGGGTCGTCATTATGCTCCCTTCAAGAGTTGGAAAGGTTTTCTCGAGTCTGCTCCGAAGAATCTTATTGTTGCTGGCAAGGCATGTAAGATAGGTGCAAAAGATGACAATAAGTGTAACGATCAATTCAATAAAAGTGCTTCACTCTTTGCTAAGGAGTACAGTTTCAATATAGTCCGATCTGTGCAAGTATTGTACAAAGACTATTCCTTTGGAGAGTTTCGAGACCTGATATATGGAGATCACAAGCCCAACCAGTCTGTTGTGCTGTTCCACCATTGGGGAGGCATTGAGGGAAAGGCAGCTGAGTATCGCATTGCTATATTAGGACACACTCCTTGTGCCAGAGGGTTATTATTTAATTTTATACATGAGAACAGTCACAAAATTGTTGAAGACAGTAAGCGATATTTGGATCGGTATATGCCAAATGGTGAGTATATTAGTGTTATGCTAAGACTACAGCTTCTTTTGCAAGACCACAACTTGGGAGGATCAACATCACAAGAACAGAAGTTGGCATTAGTTAGAGAATGTGTGAAAGGTATCGTAAACAAAGTTCGTACCATGCAAGAGTTACACAAAACCACCAGACTGTTTTTGACCGTAGACTGTCAAAAACATGGATCAGATATATATAGAGATACTTCTGATCCACGGTACATGATGAATAAGGATTTTGTGAACACTACGATGAAGGTTTTGTTTAGTCAACTGAAAGACTTCGGAATAAAATTATCCTTCAAAGAATGGGAAGCTTCGTTTGATGAAGTTGCTTCTTTTCAGACTCCCGGGTATGTGGCGCTGCTGCAAAAGCACTTGGCAGCATCTGGCACGTGCTTAGTGACCGCAGGAGGTGGTAGTTTTCAGGAGTCGGCAAGAGTACTGTACACGTCCATTCATAAGAGCAAGAATAATTCACCACAATGCATAGCATCAATACCACAATGCTAGTGTGTACTGTAAATAACATTAGAGATATTGTGTATAGCTGTATCACTCAAAGTGGGATTTAGGGACATGCAGTGGTTCCTGGTGTTTAGCCAATGCTCTGTGAAGTTATTGCTGTATAGCTATATAGTTTACGGCAACTAATATATTACTACGGGCATCAATGACTACTGTTAATTTTTTTGGTTATCTGTGCAGATAATTTTTTTATTTTTACATGTACTATAATAACTATTGTATGCCTTCAAATGACATATCTATAGGCACATCTTCTTTGAAGATTCACCCAACAACATCAAGGTCACTCCGCACTCCCTAGTGTTATCCCCAGGAATTTCTGATGGGATATTGAAGTTGGCACCCATATAATTTAAGTGGCAACCTTAACCACAGCCCACATTAAATAAGTTCACACAGCAATCCTTGGGGCATGCACAGAAGCTGCTTTTGTTAACTCCAAGTACTAGCCATGTTATCCAGTGTATTCTGTCGTGGGGGAAGGGAAAGATATCCAAGATTCAAAAATGGTTATATATAAAGAAGCTAACATGGTTGAATAAGCAGATGATGTAATCTGGAAGCCACAGGTATGAAATCCTTTGTACTGATATCTGAAAATAGTTATTTACAGAAATAGCTTATCTACTTAGATTTTAGATTTTAGATTGTGTTAAAATTCATTTCACAGGGAAACCTTCCCAGCAGGCCTCTCACACTGTGCTGACCCCATGAATGCTTAGTTTGGCTGGAAGTGATGATGACTGCATCCTATGCTGACTAAAGAGGAGAACCGCCGTGGTGTGTGTGTGTGGGGGGGGGGGGAGGTTGAGGCAGGTAGAGGTAAGTTGGTAATAGCTCTATGGGGACACACATTGGACCAACACCACACCCCTTCTCCTAAATCTTGCACCCATACATATAGTTAGACACTGACCAACCACGCCCCTTCTCCCAAGTCTTGAATCCATACAACACTGACCAACCACGCACTTAAAATCTTGCACCACCGACCCATAGTAATATTCAGTGTGACTAGACGGTGACCTAAGCTTCCTGAAACACGGTCTGTGATCCAACACAACCTGTTGTTCGATGAGGAAATTGGACAGTGAGTCTCAAGAACAGGTAAGTTTGTGTGCCATGCTAGGATTATAGTATATGCCACAGCCCTTGCTAATTGTAGTAACTGGCCTGAAGGGCAGTAGCCTAACCTACTAGTTGAAGTCTTCAGTAGTTGATAACAACGTAATCTTACAATCTCACTTCAGTACAGTAAATCTCAAAAACTCTACTACACAGTGCCTAGCCTGGTGTCCTTAATTAGGCTGCCAGGCCCAGCTCACATGACCAAATATTGGTAAGTACAATAACAATAAATAATGTGGTTGTCCAATCATATGCTAGCGTGTGTGTATGTGTGGATGCTCAGTAATCAGGGTCATGGAGTTCATAAGCCTGAGATGTCTGCTTTAAGGCCAGTATGGCCCATTTTCCCTCAATATTTGACCTTTTTTTTGTGTGTGCTTATATAATTTCTAAACATCTGTACAAATTGTCTTTCAAATTTGGAAACATTAGGAAGCACAAGTCTCAAGTTATGGTGGATTTTATCCAGGCGTACACTTCATTCAACTGAAAAATTGAAGGAGGGCATTTTTATTTTAATTTAATTTTTACTTGTGGTTACACCTTTAGAGCTCCGTAGATTCTGCAAACTTCATGGTGTGGACTTGATATATAGCTCAGAAGAGAGGTCTCTCTGTGTGCTCTCTTTTGATACTAAAATATATTTCATAGGTATAACTATAGGCAAGTTACTAGACCCTAAACCCTAAAGTGGAGGGACCTCAAAAACCTACATCCTAACTCTAGATTGCTAAGTGCAAAAAAAATTGAAAATTGGTATATTATACGAGTGGCTAGAGGAAGCCCTAGAGACGTTTTTCATTAGGCGTTAAAATTTATTACCTGGTCAAGCGCGCGCGTAGAAAATTGAGGGCGTTGATTGGAAAATTGAGGGCGTTGATTGGAAAATCAATTTTCTACCCCCGCGCTTGACCAGGTAATAAATTTTCAACGCCTAATGAAAAAGGTCATTGCATGCTCTAGGGCTTCCTCTAGCCACTTTCAATTTTTTTTGCACTTTGCAATCTGGAGTTATTCTGGATGGGGACTTTGGGATGCAGGTTTTTGAGGTCCCTCCACTTTAGGGTCTAGTAACTTGCTACCTATGAAACATATTTTAGTATCAAAAGAGAGCACACAGAGAGACCTCTATATATCAAGTCTATACCTACCATGAAGGTTGCAGAATCTACGGAGCTCTAAAGTTGTAATCACAAGTTTTAAAAATATATAAAAAAATACCATTGTCTCCCCTTGAAAGTATAATTATAGTCCAACTTCAACAGCGATTTCCCACATTTCCCCCAAAAAGAGCCTTTTTGAATTTCAAAAAAGGATATCTCTAAGAAAAATTAGTGTGCACCTACTTAATTATATATCATTTTATAGCTCTGTCTTTGCTCTATGATTTAATAGAGTTAGTTAAGTAGTAGCTATAAGCACTTCCAAGTTATAAGTTTATTCACAAGTTTATTCACAACTGTCCTTAGTGGCAATTAAAGGCGCTGGAACACAGCCAATTGTAGAGCTGGTAGTGCACTTAGCAAGCACTATTTAACTCTATTAAATCACTCATTAGTGTCTAAGCAATATTACCAAGAGTTTTGGAAGCCATAGCTGTTTAATTTTTTGAGCTAGGCTTTGTAGGGTTTTAAGGTTGATTTTTCTCACTTTTCCCAGCTTTTCTGCATGTCACACACTGTATACAGACCCTATCCTCAATTTTTTAATGTTGTTTCGAAGCACTAAGAGAGATCTATCTTTTGAGCATAAAATCACTGGCATAGGGGGTGTAGTTCAGGAGTTATGGCCCTTGAAAGAGGTGAGAGATGGGCCATACTGGCCTTAAGAGCTCACTAGCACCTTGGGTATAGAGTCACACCTTGCCATGTCAAGGTTGTCACTCTGTTGGGGCCAGGCCTCAACAGTTTGTCAGAAATCCATCTCCTTTAAAGTCCTACTGACGTAACCTCAAAATAAAAGTCACCTTCAAGCAGTATATTTTCAGAAAATCTGCGATCTGATCTCCTGGTATCTGAACAACACTTTCAATCACTTAAACACTGAAATACTTGTTCGTAGATCACAGGATTTTTTGCCATCGCTAGAGAATCAAACCGCATGCTTAGGACAAAATCAGCGCACGCATAGCAGGTCCTATGGACTGCAGGAGCAGCGATTGTAAAGGGACTAAATTTGCTAAGGCAACGGCTGCGATTTTGTCTCCATCCTGCTCAATAATATCTTGCTCAATTATGTGGGGTAGATAATGTGTCCAAGTGCATCCAAATTAGCATTTCTTTAACTTCACATGGAGATTGGCTAGCCACATGACAAAATACTTCCTTCAAATGCTGCCATGCACTCTTCTCAAGACTAGCATTATATCACCATGTATGCCCAAGCAAAAGATTGTCCATCTATATCACCTTCTGAAATGTGACTTGGGCACTGTGGAGCCGAAATGGCATCACCTTGAACTTAAGTCCAAATGAGTAGCAACTGTTGCCTTCTCTCTCGAAGCATTGGAATTTGCCAGAAAAATCTAGGGTTGTGATAACCTTTCCTTTCCCAATACCATTTCTTCCACACAAAGTATGAGGTGCAGATCGAAACCGGCTGTGGCATTAAGCTTCCGATAATCGATATAGAAGTGAATGTTGCCGTCCTTCTTTAGCACCAACACAATTGGTTGCAGCCATTGGCCTGATCAGATTAGCCTTCAATATTTCAATATCCAGTCCAGTTCAGCTTTAACCAGATATCTCTCTGAATACAGAATCCGATCTAGCTTCTGGAAGATTGGTATAATATTCCATTTTGACTGTTGTACGTCGAAGAGTGGTTCGGAAGACACCATGTTTGTCGATCATCAATTGACACAATTGTTTTGCTGTTCTTCTTGGAAGTCTGCACCACATCCCTCAATATTCAGTCCAATCTGGTTAGTATCCATCGGATAAAGACTCTCAGTTATCTCCCTGTCACCTTCCAAAACAGGAACGTCAGCTCCCTTCTCTTGCCTTCCTTTTCACTGACGGCCAATAGTGATGCCTCTGGGACTTATCACCACGTCTTCAATAGATTGGTGTTTACTCTTTCCTGTGACCAAGAATCTCTATCTAATATCCACCAGAGTCATTTCCTCATAAGGACAATGTCTATTCCAGCTTCAATGAGTGTTGTGGATTGAGTAGCATTGTCAACAGTTGTTCTCCTGCAACAAGATAATGGTAGATAGCATGGCAGTCGTAGGATCATTTCTGGGTTCTCCACATTAACCTGAACCAGTCTAGTCATCTCGTGCAACCTTTCTGTCATCTCCAAGATTTGAGATGAAACAGTTCCTGCCCCTCAGTTTCACCTGTCCTTGAACTCATCCAACGGTGCTCTGACTCCCCTTGATATTCCTGTGTAACTTCCTGGTATGTAAAGAGTCGATATGGCAGGTAGTCATCCCACTGCTTGTCCGTGAGCCACGAATTTCCACAGCATGATTTTTAGTGTTCTAGTGAACTTTTCAATGAGGCCATCTGTTTGGGGGTGGTATAGTGATGTGCAGATATATTTGATGTGGAGTAGATGGTAAACTTCTTAGAGCAGCTGACATAAAATTGGCACCTTGATAACTCAGAAGTTTCTCCGGTATGCTAACACAGAAGAAGAATGTGACTAGCTTCTGTGCTGGATAGGGCTATTGCTTCTAGATTGTGAGGATAAATCTTGGCAATGGTCCCATCAGAACCATAGTCACCCACTCAAGAGAACTATGGCATGGGTATGATTTCTGTGCTCATCTGCTTTCTAAGTGTACTTTGTTAACATAATTTACATGACCTTCAGTATCAAGCCACATCTTTGAAGATCCCTGGCTGGTAGCTTACACCGCTGCTCTTGGTCACCTCTAGGTGCCCCTCCATTGGTACTTCGTGTGCCAAACAGCCCCATCTTTCTGCACTTGCTGGGAAGCACAGATTACTCATCCTCCAGCCTGTTTGCTGTCCCATGCAGCCTCCACGAGTATAACAACTTGTCCTGCTAAATGGAATTGTGAGATGTTGCTCCTCTCCTTCAAGACACTCCTATCCACGAGACCTCTTTATCTACTCCAAAGAGGGATCAGTCGGTTTTATTTTCTGATATTTCCTGGTGTAGCATTCAGGATATCTTCCAGACCTTGCCTACATGGGTCTCAATCTTCTCTGTCCCCTTTGTTAGCAGTCATCTTCGCTAGTGGCATCGCAATGACCTCACCACCATCCACAATGCACCCAGTAGGAAATGCTGGGTCAGAGTCCACCAGGCTCTTGTCTTGTATCAGAAAACTGAACCTTCTCCTCTTCACCTAAAGAGGAGAGCTCAGCAATGGCCTCATGCCACGTCCTTCTCTTCCACATCTACTTTCTTTTCCTGAGAGCCTTTAGTGGTTTCCTGACCTGCCCAAACAGCCCTAATGTGTCTTTCCCTAGAAGTGTTGCTACTGGTATGTTTGGGGCCACTAGTACCCGAGCCGCTTTTCTCCAAGGCCAAACAACTATCTCCGCCACAGCAGTTGGGCAAGAATCCACATCCCCATGCACACAATGACATTGTACAGGTACTTTGCAATTGGGATCCATCTTGTACCCCTTCACCACAATAGCAGAGACTAAGGTCTTGTTGGACCAACATCTTCACTGCCTTGCCATTCAATGTACCCTGCTTGTAGCTGTTCTCATCCTATACCATATCCTAACACGCCTCTGTTAACAATGCCTTCAAACTTGAATTCACCTGCTGGACCATTCATCTCATTAGGAAAGCTGTTGCTCAAGTGTCCCCATGACCACTTACAAAATAACAGAAGTTGACTTTGTGTTCTACCCTCCACAGAAAGATTGGGTCTCGTATCTTTAAGTTAAGTGTAGGAGGGCTTATGGTTTGTGACCTGACACATTGCTATCTGCTAGATTGCGTCCTGGTGCCTCAGGTCATGGTGACCTTGTATCCGCACTCTTCCTTCCTGAGGATATAATCATCTGCCATCTTGCCAAATTCCTCCAGCAAAATAAGGGCTCCTATTCCTTCGACCATACTGGCATTTTATCTGATACCCCTAGTAAAAGCTGCTCCATTTTACTGCGTGTTAATCCTTCGGGGGTCCCTAAATGCCAGGCTAAGATTGGTCTGGATAGGCCCATGGGGTCCCCGAGTTATAAGCTAACATGCACGCATGAGCACAAACATTTTGCACTCTATATATTGGATGCAGAGGTGGCTGAAATTTATTTTGCATTTTGCTAGAGTGCAAATGTGCATAAAACATTGTTTTTTTGTTGTTTTTATTCCCCAACTTGCTTAAGGTGGACTTGGTTCAATGACATACATAGAACACAAGAACAAACTCAAATTTTTAACCCCTTCTGTGCATTATAACTATTATTACTATAATGTATTGGCACAGATGGCTCAACTTAGAATAATTGACCTGTTACAGTGTAGCAACTGATAAAAGTTCTAGCAATAGAGAGTCAAGGACCAATTTTTTTTTTTTTTTTTGATGGAAAAATCAATAGCCAAGAGGCTAATATGAAGGGTTAAAATAAGTAGCTAAACAAAATATGGAGGAATATAGTAGTTAAAAGTCAAAGTGCTGATAAGGGGTGTTCAATATAGTATTTAAATGTAATTGGGGAGAGAGTTCCAGAGCCTAGGGATAAACGAAAGGGTTAAGCAGACTAAGTTCGGTATGGGATTAACAGACGATCACTGGGGTGGAAGGATCGGAGGTTGTAGCAGGGAGCATCATGGGAGGCTGGAA